>JBAMBL010003201.1:600000-765192 GCA_037043405.1 Drosophila subquinaria | reverse complement strand
GTTTTGAGGGAACAACGATATGTCCCTATTTTTCGTATTTTAAAGTTGAAACACGATCGAATTAATTTTGCTGCGTTTATTGCCGGCTGTTCTACGATGTATAATTTTTCATGCATTTTACAGATCATCTGTGTGCCAAAATGAGTATAACATTACAATAACATTTCATATGCATAATGCATTGTTAACAATTTTGTTGCATACGCACAGGTGCTGCAATAATTGGTTCGAAATTGAGACAAAATAGCAATTAAGAACAGTGACAAAGTAAATACAAATTCAATAGACAAATTTCAGAAAAGTAAGAAGTTCTGCTTCGAACATACTGCCCCCGTTGGAAAAGGAACGTTTCCAACCGAATTGGATCGCTCGAGGAGCACTGTTCTGTCGATTATGTCCGTCGTTGTGCTGATCATGGCGATTCTGGTGGCGCCGTCTGCGCCTGGAGTAACATCCTCGATTCGCTGCCAGCTTGGGGGTGGTATGTGGACCTCCTTCAGCAGCACGACGCTTCCAACGACGAACCGAAAAGCGTTTGGTGCTCCACTTCCAGATGTTTTGGTTGATCTGACTGAGTTGCTGCCAGCGACTAAGAAGATTGGTCTTCAGATGTGTTACGTCCGGCTCGGGAAAACTAGTAAAATTGGAGTCCTTCAGGAAGTGCGCAGGTGCAAGCACCTCAAGATTGTCTGGACTCTCTGAAAGTGGACAAAGTGGATGAGAATTGATCACATTTAAGATTTCACAAACGAGAGTCTTTTGTTGTTGCTGCTGCTGCTTGTGATCATGTGGATGCGATTGCGTCGGCATGTGCATTAGATTGGGATAGTGCATGATGCTCTGCATGTCGCTGCTGTTCGATGTCGGTGGCGCCGGATGCAGACGCTGCGAATTGCTGCCCATGCTGTCATGATGCTCCATGATGCCGTGTGACGAGTTATGCTGCACCAACAGATTGGGCAGCGAATGCGTCAGAATGTGACGATGATGACGATGGTTAAAAGTTGAGCCTGAATGTCCTCCATGACTGACAGGCAATGCTGGGGATGCCGGCGTCTGGCTGGTAAATAGATCAGCACCTAGTGGAAAGCTCGATCTCTTTCCCGCTGAGGCATGAATAATTTCCTCGCCAGAAGCTGTCGCTGTCGGGGTTATGAGTTGACCATCGGAGACGTTGTCGCACGTCTGAACGGGATTAGGGTTAGGTGTGACAGTTGCTGAGAAGCTGCTACTGGGCGTGGCACTGCAAGCACTATAGTTGCTAATGCCAAGACTGTTGCCTTCATTGTTGCTACCAGCTGCAGCATTGGAGCTCGGTCCGCCGCTGTTGCCCACCTTGTAGAAGTTGCAGTCCATGTTAAAGACCGGCGCGAAAGAATCACGCAGCGAGTCAACAATACTTGAGTTCGTATTGCTGGAACTCCTGCGAAGAACGGCCATTTCGCGCAACAGTTTTGCTTCGATGTCGATATATACAATGCTAAAGTTGAAGCGAGTATCAGCATGTAGCTCCATTAAATCCAATTTTTCCAGGCTTGTCTGCGCAGTGTTGAAATCTGCGTTCAAAGCCTCCACATATTTCATTCGAGATTGAAGTTCCGCTTCGTCGTAACCTGCATGAGTATCTTCGCTTAAGAAAGCGGCATACGCAGCGGCTTGACGCATAAGGGATTGCGATTTGGCTCTAAAAAAGTCTCTTGCACTTGGTGCTTGAGCTGCACCAGCTGCTTGCTCTTGATTAGGCATTTTTTATAACACCGCACGCAAACAACGTTTTAAAAAATGATAAGCACAAAAAGATCACCCTGTATGATCACAAAAAGCAAACGACAAATTGCGGCTGTCTTTGATTTGCTTTCGCGTAACTGTTTGCGGGGGTTGATGCACTTAGCGCGAACCGGCAGAATTTGGCGGGAAAGAGTGAGTGTTTTTGTGTGTGTGTATGCGTGTGTGTGTGTGTATAAAATTGCGATTTGCAATTAATATGCTGATTTTAGTGAATGTTTGTTTGTGCGCGACTGCACCGAAAATGTCTGTGTATGTGTGCACCGATTTGCACACAAAACAACAACAATGAGATACAAATTGTTTAACGATATAAACAATTTCGCGGACTCCGTTCGAAGCTGCAACGATATGCACTACAACGAACAAAAAATCACGTCGGGGTCACCAATGTTTTGAGGGAACAACGATATGTCCCTATTTTTCGTATTTTAAAGTTGAAACACGATCGAATTAATTTTGCTGCGTTTATTGCCGGCTGTTCTACGATGTATAATTTTTCATGCATTTTACAGATCATCTGTGTGCCAAAATGAGTATAACATTACAATAACATTTCATATGCATAATGCATTGTTAACAATTTTGTTGCATACGCACAGGTGCTGCAATAATTGGTTCGAAATTGAGACAAAATAGCAATTAAGAACAGTGACAAAGTAAATACAAATTCAATAGACAAATTTCAGAAAAGTAAGAAGTTCTGCTTCGAACAAACTAATTTCAACTTTTTCTATATATTTATAACATTTTAACAGAAGCTGAAACATAAATTTAAATTTGACAATTAACAAAAGAGAAGCTTACAATTTTGTGTTTATTTTTTTATAAATGAGTTAAAATGGTTTAAGGGCATTATACAAGGACTTACCGAGTACAATTAAATGCAGTGCGCTTGACCACTCATTACTTCCTTTCTCTCTCTCTCTTTCACTCTTCATTCCTCTCTTTCTCTCTGTCGTAAAACTTTGTCGTCTGTTGTTTCAGTGTGACCATGTGCTATTAATAACAAATGAAATTGCCGGCAGGCTAATGCACAGCACTTTGGTAAGTTGTCCACAACGCAATATTGTTGCTCTTGTTGTGGTTGCTCGTGTTGTTGTTGCTATTGTTTGTCTTCTTCTTGTTGTTGTTCTTGTTGTTGTTTTGGTTGTTGTTGCCATTAAACCACACGTGCCATTGTTTCAGCTGTCGCTGTGCCATTGGCATGGCACAAAAATAAAATGCAATGGCGTGATTATTGAACAATTTGTATCAATTTACTTTGGATATGGATATGGATATGGGGCAGACTGAGAGTAAGAGAGAGACAGTTGGCACCACATAGCACCACCCGTTGTTGAATCGAATCGAATTGATGTTTATTTATGCATTTCACTTGATGCTTATTGCATGCAACTCCTTTTTTGAACCCCTCCGCACCCACTTACAGCTAATCCTGCGCCATTTCCTGACAGTCGCCTCAAAAAGGCCGCTCTTTATCTGGCTTTATTACAAATGGGAATTATTATTGATATAAGTGATGTCATTCTCTCTCTGTCTCTCTCTCTCTCTTTCTATCTTGGTCTGTCTCTGTGTGTGACATGAAGTGCGCCGCAGATGAAACAACAACAACAACAACAAGGAACAACTTGTCCCACCTCCAGGGAGACAATTCACATTCAAAAAGGTTGGGGAGAATTGTTGTCGCTTAAGACATTGCCACAACGTGCCGAAAGTTTTGTGATGCTTGGACAAGCGTCTGTCACACGTATCCTCCAACCACCAACCACTAACTATATACACACACACACACACACACACTGACACTAGCCACCCCTCAGTGTCAC
Source organism: Drosophila subquinaria (assembly GCA_037043405.1). Lineage (NCBI taxonomy): Eukaryota > Metazoa > Arthropoda > Insecta > Diptera > Drosophilidae > Drosophila > Drosophila subquinaria. The sequence continues at coordinate 761,578 of JBAMBL010003201.1, read as the reverse complement.
TTGTGTGTATCTCAAGTTTATTAAAGTGGCATAAAAGTGTCATTGGCGGTTAATGATAGGCGATTAGTTGCATTAAGTTGACCAGCAAAACCCCCCAGCCAACACTCTCTCTTTCCCCAGCATCACTCCCTCTCTCTCTCTCTCTCTCGCTCGACCCACTTCTCAGTGAGTGAGTGCGTAATTGAATTGCAACCGTAAGGGGAAGAAACTCATGCTTCTTATCAATTCAAGAGTCAGAGACTTTGACAGGCAATCAGACCATAATGGATCTATATGATAAAATATCTGATTATGTCTAAAATTATTACTAACTTTTACCAATAGTTACTATTTGTAGTTGATGAACTGAAGCAATAGATCAATAACTTGTTCACGATTACAAATATTCTATTTTTGTAATAATAAAAATATAATAATATTCAATTTAAAATCTTCTTTATATTTAAAAGGCAAATGTAACAATTCTTGTTTGTTATATGTTATTTTATCAATCAAGTTAAATAAATTGAATTAAATTTCATTAAATTATATAATCATTAATTCATTAATTCATTAATTATATAATCTTGAATACATTTCTTTCGATTATTAATTTACTTTTTGCTAGCAAAGAGAAGTTGATTTCTGATCAACAATATAATCACAAGACAAATTGAAACAAGAACTCTGAGAGGGCTCTGTGTTCATTCCTGGTTTAAGCTATTGCACAGTGGTTCCGCTTGTAAGGAGGCGCGGCCAAAAATACTTCTAATGGTCCTAGAGTGCTGAAATTTTGATCAAGGCTCTTAAAATATATTAAAAACAAAAATGGTTAAGCGGTGAACATGATTTGATGATAAACACCTCCCTCTTTCATCATCCAAGCACGACCACCACCATTTTTTAATTTATTCGGCCAATAATTTTGAAGTTACAAGCAAAAGCATGAGCATATAACAAAAATAATCAAAATTATTTATTTAAAAAAAATATATTTTAACTGACTAAAATTAGAACAAAAAATACTAACCTGATTTTTTTTTTTGATAAAAATTTTATTTTTTTTTATTTCGGTTTGTGTGCTAAAAAAATGAAAAATGTATGATTTTTCCGTAGCTTACGCCCTTTTAAAGTGCCACGCCCACTTTAACTTTTAGTCCAAAAATTTCTTTGGGGGTATTTAAGCATTCACTCTAAATTTCAAGTCGATAGCTTTAAAATTACGACTGCTATTGAATTAAGTCCCCCTCGATTGGCAAAATCTTACACTGTGCGCTGGGCAAATTTCACCTTGAAAAAAATGACGGCGTGTTAGTAAATTAACGATTACAAGCACATCCGCAAGTTTCCGCAGCTAATCTTAACGGACTCATTACCTTAAAAGTCATACAAGTACACTGGAAAAAAATCCAATTAAGGAATTTGGAGGCAAAACAACTATAATTTGGGGTAAACAAATAAAAAACGATCCAAAACGGTACAAGCAAGTAGGTTAGATAAAAAATTAATTGTAAACAAAATTACTAAACAATTAGTTGTTATTAATTTCAAAAAATATAATAAATACATTGATCTTTAAAATCCATTTCAAATAAATACAATATGTAAGCTTGTGGAATTGCCGGACCAATTTGAAGTGCGCTTTTTGCTTTGAAATATTTGACTTGCGCCTAGCTGCGCTTTGCAAGTGAACACGTGTTCATGCTTTTAGTTCTCTTTTTAGAAAGTCCCGTTAGATTTCTAGCGAAAACCGGTTTACAAATAAGAAGACTGGACATTAGAGGGACAAATTGTTAACATTTTGTGAAAATATTTTCTGCTCGTTTGTTTTGATTTTTGGCCTATGGGTGGAACCACTGTGTATTGTCCTAAATTAAATGAAAAATCCAACAATTTCTGACTGTTCTTGAGTTTTCAGCAAAACTCTTTAATATTTAGAAGAGATCCAAAAGTATGTTATCTTTTAAAATATCATTGGGCTTTTCAACAATTGACTTGAAGTTAAGGACATATCGCATATCGCATATACAGATATCATCAATTGAATTGATAGGCAAGTCTCGAAGCTGAGAAACTTGAAGATACTTTGAGCACAACGTGGGAAAACTTATTGAAAACTCATAAAGACCATAAAGTACTAAAAAATGTCTTTGAGGCAGCAGGCCGGGACCAGAATTGGATGCAGCGAAAGCTTAAGCTTGTCGCAAAAGCCGCATAAAATAAAATACAACGATGGTGGGGAAGAGGAAGTGTGGCAAAGGGAGGGGAAAACCAAGAGGGGGGATAACCTGAAACACATTATGCCAATGCGATAAAGCCGCAAGCATTGAAATTGTTTTTGGTTTCGTTGCTCTTTGCTGCTTTTGTAAATCATTTAACACGCTCTCGATTTTTATTTTAATGGCATTGCCGGAAAGTTTTTAATGGCTAACGCAACAACAATAATAACAACAGCAACAACAAGAACAACTTGAAGAACAAGTGACTTTGTTGTCTCGCATTATGGCCACATCGATAATATGCGCAGCGTTTGGCTAAGTGGCAAGCATCAAGGCATCAACGTCCTTTAATGGCATGCCACACAGCGCACTCAAGATGTTGCCAACTCCCAAGGAGATTGAGACAGAGAAGTAGATGGAGATGAATATGGAGAACGAAAAAGAGGGTCTAAGCGCGTGTGTGCATTAAATTATGCCCTTTATTACTTATCATATTTCCCCAAATTTAAACGATGATAAGCTCCAAGAGCTGTGCACTGCCTAGCATATGTTTAAGCAGCCAGTGCAACGTTTACGAATGATATAGAAAAGCAGTTAAAGAAGATAAAGAAAAGCAATAAAGAATTGCTATATTATAATAAATTCATTCTGCAGTTGAACTTGCTTTACATAAATGCAGAATACGATAACGTTTACGAATGCCATATAAAGAGGACTTGGAAAAGACGATTTCCGATTGAATAGGCGAGCCTTTTATAAATACAAATTTATTTCACAAAAGTGACACATACTAAAATTGTAATTCAAATTAAACACGAAATTCTCAAGAAGCCAGTGCAACATTTACGAATGCAGTAAGAATGTATTTTACGCTTAGATCTTACCAAAGGTAAATTGTGATTTATCATGCAACAAGTATGCAAACTCGTTGCGTAAGGTCTCTCAACGTTAACGAATGTCACACAAAGCAGAATGCGAAATTAAAAACATTCTTAAGAGAATATGCTGAAATGAGGCACGAAAAAATAATTTTAAATTCCAAACTTCAAGGAAACTGCTGCAATTTAAACTGTCCCTGTTTTTCACCTACTCCCATCTCTCTTTCTCTGCCCCTTTCTCTCAGTTGCATGGCCTTCAGCTTGCATATGTGATGTGCACAGGCGTCAAATGTTAGCGGCAATGTCAGCAGCAATAGTCCTGCAGGATACTTGTTGACCGCTCGTGCAAATCTCATGAAATCACAATGCAGCCTGTTCACTACCGTTTGTGAATGCGTGTATGTGTGTGTGTTTGTATGTGTTAATGATAATCATGAATATTATGCTGCTTGTTTGAGTGTTTTAGGAGCTACGGGCAAACAGTTTGCCACACTGTTTGCTCAACAAAATGTTAATATGCTGAGGCAGCTTCGTCCCCAAAAGCCAAAACTTGTGGCATACAACAACAACAACCAGGCTAGCAGTGGCTAAATATTTGATTAGCTTTTGCTACCAACCATCGCCCTTTTCCACTTGTTTGTTGTATTATTTTTTTTTTTTTTTTATATATTTTTCTCTGTTTTATTTTATATATGTATGTATGTATATTAGAGTGCATCGAATTGTATATGGGCCCGAAAAATTGAAAAAATGGTAACCCATTTTCGTAATCTGTGGTAAATTCTAAGATGTTTTCACGAAGAAACCATAGTTCTAAAATGAATTCCTGGTCCGCGCTTTTTGAGTTGAAAATTCATTTTTTTTTGAAAATTTATATCTTGATTGTTTATGGTCCGATTCTGACAAACTTGGTGTCAATACTCTTGTTAGGACCAGGACTTTTAAAATTCAACAGAAAAAAGGACGAAATGTCCTTTAAACATAATTTTCATCCTTGGAACGACGATTTCGCGGTTCGCCTCTATACCAATAAATTAATCAGAATTAAAGCTATTTTTTGGCAAAAAAAATTTTATTTTCCCTGAACCTGTATTTTTTGTTAACAGAAAATGTAACACATATTTTATTAAAATTTTGTTAAAACTGTATGAAAATAGGTTTTACATTTTCTTTTAATACAAATTATAGGTTCAAAAAAAAAAATTTTATTTTGTGCCAAAAAATAGCTTTAATTCGGACTAATTTTTTAAGATAGAGACAAATCGCGAAATCGCCATTCCAAGGATGAAAATGATTTTAAAGGACATTTCGTCCTTTGGTTCTGTGAAATTTTGAAAGTCCTGGTCCTAACTAGAGTACTGACACCAAATTTGTCAGGATCGGTCCATAAACACCCGAGATATAATTGTTCAAAAAAGTGAATTTTTCAACTCAAAAAGCGCGGACCAGGAATTCATTTTAGAACTATGGTTTCTTTGTGAAAACATCTTAGAATTGACCACAGATTACGAAAATGGGTTACCATTTTTAATGAAAAAAATCGATGCACTCTAATGTATATACGAGTATTTTCTCTCTGCTCTTTGGTTGAAGAATGTTGCACAGTTTTGTGCGCAATGAAATCAACTTAATTAAAGTTAAACAAGCAGCTAATCAAATTTTTATTACATAGTCTTAACCAAGCGAATTCCAGTTCAGAGTCCCGTTCCCATTCCCAGGCCAGAGGCAACCAGCCAGACAGTTAACTAAACGTGGCGTAATTTCATTTTAAAAATGCATGCTCCTCGGACACGTGTGTGCGAGTAGTGTGTGTGTGTGTGTGTGTGTGTGTGTGTGTGTGTGTGTGTGTGTGTGTGTGTGTGGTGTGTGTGCTAGTATGTGTGTCTGCTTTTGCCTGGCAACGGGAAACTTATACTAAACTATTTTCGGTGGAACGGCAGACGCAAAAGCAGACACAAAGTCACTCGCAAAATATTTGTTTGCTGTGGGTTTTTTCACCCATTTTGGTATACCTCGTGAAGTGTGCAGCTGAAGGGTATGATGGTTGACAACGAAATTTGTAAAAACTCTTTTGCATTACATGCTACGATTAAACTCAACTATCTTAATTTGTTAGCTTATTTCGATGTAAATTTTATCTCCGTTTACAGGGTATCTCTCATGGTAGCACTCGCAATAATTATTTAATTTTTAATAAAATTTAATTTTGCCAGCCTCGGGGTGCAGCTGCATTAAATTGAGCTCAACAACGAAATGTATCTGTATCTTAATCTCCGTCTCTTTTTATACCCTTTCGTTAAAAGTTTTTAAGTGCATATACATATGTACATATATATTCTGGATCAGTATCAGAAGTTGTTGCTTAAACTTAATAAATTTATTAGCCGCTTGATATTAAGATCACCATTGTTTGTTATTCTTTGCGTATCTTTGAAAAGTATAAAAAAAAAGTATTAAAGTCTGCAAATTTATTGGCTGTATTTGAATGATAGATTTTTTGGAAAATGTTCTGAAATTTGCGCGATTTAATAATAAAAAGGTGGTCGAAAATTTACTTATGGAGCGCAATTGTTTTTTAAGCATTTACACACTTAAAGATAATAATTTTGTGCCTGTTCGAATATTATCTCTAATATAAGGAAATTTATGGAATTTCAATAATTATAATGTTTTCAGTCCAATTTAGACAAAACATTCAGTATCTGTACGATATCAGCGAATCGTTCGTGAAATAGCTTACAACTCGAACAGATATTGCTTTAAATTGAGGCTTGAATTGTTGAAAATTTGCAGTTCTGGCTATATCATACATATATCTAAATATATCTAAATATTAATCTATGTCTGTATCTATTTCGAAATGTATTTGTATCTCAGCACGATTGTGTTTTTTGTACACCTGTAACTGTAAGAAGTAAATTATAATAATTTATACAGGCATGCCACAGAAATCACTAGTGAAAGCGATTTCAGAGAAAAGCAATTCCACTTCGAAAATTTCTCCGTGCCACAGAACTTCGAGTAATTTATAGTTTTTAGCATGTTCATCAACCTTTTCGTACTAGGCTGCTAGGGTTGGCCCCTTCTCAGATTAAATTTCCCAAGGGTTTGTTTAGCAACTTTTTAAAGTTTATCATTGCAGAATATCAAATTTTCATTCTAATTCTTATTTAATTTATATAATTCAATTTATTTATATAATAATTGATATTGTATAGCTTAAAAAAATTTAAAAGTTTTTGGCGCGGCAAACATAAAAGTTTCTCGACAACTCTAAATTCTAAAATTCGGACAAAAACAGGCATGCCACAAAAATCACTAGTGAAAGCGATTTCATAGAAAAGCAATTCCACTTCGAAAATTTCTCCGTGCCACAGAACTTCGAGTAATTTATAGTTCTTAGCATGTTCACCAACCTTTTCGAGCTGGGCTGCTAGGGTTGGCCCCTTCTCAGATTAAATTTTCCAAGGGTTTGTTTAGCAACTTTTTAAAGTTTATCATTCAGAATATCAAATTTTCATTTTAATTCTTATTAAATTTATATAATTCAATTTATTTATATAATAATTGATATTGTGTAGCTTAAATAAATTTAAAAGTTATTGGCGCGGCAAACAATAAAAATTACTCGACAACTCTAAATTCAAAAATTCGGACAAAAAATGTGACATTATTCTCATGGCATCGGATGCCAGTGAATTGAGCGATGATTTCATCTCACTCAAAATTGTTCAGGTGATTGGACTGTGGCACGGAGAAATGAAATTGACGTGAAAGTCAAGTGAAAGAGATTTCTGTGGCATGCCTGAAAATGTGACATTATTCTCATGGCATCGGACGCCAGTGAATTGAGCGATGATTTCATCTCACTCAAAATTGTTCAGGTGATTGGACTGTGGCACGGAGAAATGAAATTGACGTGAAAGTCAAGTGAAAGAGATTTCTGTGGCATGCCTGATAAATTTGAAATTTCTATAATTTTTACAAATTATTCTATTGTTGACATAAACTTTATTCGCTATTCTAAACGCTCTTCGCTCTTCAGCCACCAGGCACGCCATAAAGTCGGTGTTCGTGTCTCAAAGTCATCCACATTGTACGGAACATCGTCTTCGCAGTTCCAGCTATAAGGTCGTCCAGCTAGACTAAGTCTTAAGCATGGATTGTATGTGCTGTTGTTGTTAATACTATTGTTGATTGGCTGTTGGGTGATTGTGATCATCTTTTCTGTATGCAATTCCTGCAGCTGAATGTCCTGGCACTGCAGTTGGCTGTTGTTGCAACAGATCTCCAGACACATGATCTAGCTCTGAAAAAATAGATAATGTGAAACACAGAGAAAACAACTAAGTATTTTTTTAATTTATTATCTTAGATGAAAGAGAACTAAATATAATGAACTTACTCAGGCCAAGAAAATGTATCCAAATCAAGGGGTTTTCCCAATTAATGAATTTTTCAACTTTTTCGCTTTATGCTGCGCAATAAAATTTCCCGCTGCGTGTGGCAAGTTGCAGGTTGCGAATGTGGCAAGGCCGTTGTACCGCAACATTTTATATAGACGCACTTATTGTAAATAAAAACTGCCTCCCTCTTTTCGCACTGCCTGCGAGAATTTTTCGCGTCATACGAAATCTGTTTACGATTTGTGCATGTTTACTTTTCATTTATATTATTTATATTGTTTTTTTTGATTTGCGGGAATTTTGTCGCGACGGCCGGCAACTGTTTTGTCAAATGAATGCATACTTAAAAATGAAATGAATATCGAGTATACGAGTACTCATAGCAAACAGCTGTGTGAGTGTTTGGCAAGTAATTATTTTTATAATTTGATGTTAAATGATGCGCTTATGTTAATCCAACTGCAGACGAGCCAATATTTATTAATTTGATTAAAAACTATTATTATTATTTTTGTTATTATTATAATTATGCTTAATACTGCCGTCTAGCTGTCATTTATTCAGAAGCAAAAGCTAAAACTGCTGCTGTTGATGTTGTTGTTGTTGATTATCATGATGATGGATATGGACTGAGACAGGTGGATGGTGCGGGGGGAGGGGAAGCTGGTGTCAACGTATTGTGTTACCAATTTGCAAATGCAAATGCGATTACAGGTACTGCGTTGCCTGATATTTCACACAAGCACACACACAGAACGCTAACGTGGCTAAATGCTGACTGTTGGCCAAATGGTTGACTGAATGGTTGCCAGGATAGATGGATAAATGGTTGGTTGGTTGGAAGCTGGCAGATTGATGGCGAATAGAAAAATATAACTGTGAAATGTTAGACCATATCAAAGTCAACTTTGAACTTTGAACTGCCATCGATTTAATGAGTTTATCCATCACCTGCAACTACTGAAAATCTCATCTTTCAAATTTCGATTTCGGTTTGTGCTTCAGCCTCATGTCCAGCTTTAGAATATAATATAATGCGCACCGTTGCCCAGTTCGACATCTGTAAAGATTTCAATTTCATCTTTGATGGTCACGCCCGAATAACGCTCGTTATTGGCCATGGCCATGTCAATGGATTTGGGCCGTGGCAAGTCAGTTGCTGTCAGTTTGATGCTTTGATGCACATCCGCACAGATGCTAATCTCCTCAAGACGTGCGGGCGAATGCGAACCACGCAGAGTAACTCCATTTGGATTTGAAATTGTATTACTTTTCTCCTTTCTCAGTGTTTCTTTTGCCAACTCCCGATCAAGTTCCAGTTCCCGTTCCCGTTCCAGTTCTATCTGCACTCGCTGTGTTTCCGGTTCAGGCTGTTCTATTTGTATGACAGCAATGCCGTGACTTGATGCCTGCTGCTCCAACTGATCGGCAAAGGTCTGCTCGTCATCCTGCGGATGCTGCTTGAAGCAGAAGGCAAACAACAGGCACTCGGCTAAGTTCGATCGCATCGTTTGACTGCCGGCCCAGAACTGGCCAAGAGTTGGCAATTTTATAGTTTAGCAGTTGGTCGCTTAATTAAAATGCAAATTTCATTTTTCGTATTTTAAAGTATGTAGATAATTTGTCAGCTGTTTGCTTATCAATCGATCGAGGTCGAAGCAGCTGCTTTTGGCCAGAATGCTTTTTTTTATATTTTGCCCAGCAACAATAAAACAATTTACCTCCCTCGAACTTGCAACAGTTTCAGTTTCAATTTCAATTTCATTTTCAATTAGCCAAAACTCACAAATTACAATTTACACAATTTTTGTTGCCTGCTTTTGTGCGTCAGAGTGCTAAAACTCAAACTCAAACCCAAAACTTTTGTCTCTAATGAGTTTTGTAATTATGCAAAGTTGACTATAATTACAGTTGGCTCAAAACGCCAAATTATAAAAAGAAAAAAATTAAATAAGGCAAAAAAAAATGAAGAAAGAAAATACAAATGAAACTGACATAAACAATGCCAAGTCGAGATGAATGTGACTTGCAAACAACAACAGTCCAACAATTTTCTCAAGCAGCTGGCAACATGTATTTTAAAAAGAAACTTAAATAAAGATGGGCTAGATAAATTACTTTATTTTTAATAATTAATAAAATTATAATAAAGGCAGCTGACTTTGAAAGCAAATGTGAACCTCAAGGAAAGCTGTTCTTTCATTTCATAAAGTCAAAGTTTTTCAACAAAAAACTTGAAATAAATTTGAAAATAAGGAAAGCATTTAGTTTGGCTTAGCGCAAGAGTTTTTGAATCTGTTGATGGCAACGTTTATGTTGTAAGTACGCTTCTGCCAACGAGTCCAAAAATCGTGTCGATAAGCTAGAAATATAATATATACATAAAAGTATAAAAGACCTTTTCAAGAAGATTTGATTTTTAGAAAAGAATGAAAAAATAGTAAAACAAATGTATATTTATATATACAAATTCTAGCGCAAGTTCTTAGTATATCTAATATTTTGTTTTTATTATTTATATGCTAAAAATTAGAATACAATGAACTATTATAGTTTAATATAAAAAAGGGAGTTTGGAGTTTACTTTTAAAGATTATAAAGTAACTGGATTCAATTTGTACACAGAGTATTTCAGTTTCGGCGTACCAAAGTAATACTCTTTGTATGATGTTTTTGTTGTTTCTGTTTTGTAGTTGGCAAACTAGAAAAATATCAATGTCATTTACAGGCCTTTGGGTATATTTGAGGGTTGCTTTTTGTCAGTTGGGTTTTGAGTTGTTGTTGTTGTCGCTATGCATGTTATGTTATGTTAGATGTCTGTTTGTCTGGTGCGTGCGTTGTTGTTGTTGTTGTTGTTGTTGTTGTTATTGCTGGACCACATCATTGCGGTTTCACTTGGCCTGCCCTGGCGATTTTCCCCACTGTGCACTGAGTGTATGTTTTTTTTTTCAGGTTCATTTTGTTGTTGTTGTTGTTTGTCGTGTGCTTGTTTATTTGGCTTTGGTCTCATGGCTGTCAAACCAAGCGCATAACCGCAAAACACAAACGCACACAGCGAACAGACGGAAGCTGAAACAGACACAGAAACCGACACAGACTGAAAGAACTCGGAGACAGAAGCAAATTCAGATCTAATACTAATCGGACAGGCTACAGTCGAGCAAACTCGACTTTGGGAGGCACTGTACCAAACTTAAAATGATAATAAAAGATAGAGTTATTTAAATGTGAAATTCCCGTCAGCGAGACTCGAGCCCAGAACCAATAAATAAATAAAAAATAATAATAACATATTTCTGTAAATAAATTCTAACAAGGTTAAAAAATACAAAAATTTATGTTAAAAAAAAAAAAAAAACTGATAAATGCCCAAAACCCCAGCAGGATTCAAACAAAAAAAAGATGTTAGATATACTCGGTTTCTATTACCCGATCGCAATATTTATTTCAGTACACATCATCAAAATAATATGATTTTAATATATTATACAAGACCGCATAGAAAATGCAGGTACCAACAACACAAGTTTGTTTATATTTTCTGTAGTCAGAGTTGGCAAATTTCTGCCTGTTGGGCAGACAAACGTAATGGACCCTTTGTGTCTTTGAACTACAGGGCCTGACCAGGGTGGGAAAGCGAAAGGGCGGAAGGGAGGTGAGTAAAGAGGAAAGAGAAATGGGACTCAGCGTTTGCCACGCAGCTATTTTCAATTTGTGTAGCATACTTTCGAGCGTCGCCCAAAAACTAAAACGAAGCTGCAACACCGCCAACTGCAAATCTCATTTGCTCACGTTTGTTGTTGTTGTTGTCCTTTTTGTTGTTGTTATTTTTGTTGTATACGTATCCCAAATTCGTACACCGCACTTGATTCAACCCCAAATTGAGAACCCATCCGTTTCTTCAATTTTTTTTTTTTTTTTTTTGGTTGTTGCCAATGGTTTTTGTGGTTTGTCCTTCATCCTGCCCGTCTGTCCATCTGTCCGCCCTGACAGTCTGTTGTTGCTTCTGTGGTCATGCCCACTTGATGCGTATTTAATTAACGTTAATTGAAATTGATTTATGTATGCAGTGCGCGTACGCTTCCCCAACTCCGCTTCTCTCCTCTACTCTCCACTTCTCTCCTAACTTCTCGATCCCCGCTCGCTTTTTACGGTTGCGTCTCCCCTTTTGGAAAAATATGCTGCGTGAAATTTGCGGCAAGTTGTTTTTGGGTGTCGCCAGCATCGCCGGCATCACAAAATTTTCGGCAAACTGAAGCATGAAAAATTTGCGGCTTCATTAAATTGATTAGGCAAAATAGAATTCAGTGTTTGTTGTTGTCACAGATTTGCAGCAAACAAGCTGTTTGAATTTGATTAACCAAATAAAAACTTACTCAATTAGGCGGAAGCAGAATCCCAATAATAAATTACATAATCTGAGCAATTATTGAGCATAGGCTTTAATATTTGAAATGTGATTAAAATTTGACAAGTTTGAATAAATAACTGCATAGATTTATCGACAACTCTATGAGATTTACTATGTACTTATTTACTTTGTCTGGATATCGCTGATTGCTATCATTGACTTTACGTGGACATTTGAGGGTTAACTCCTATTTTCCTTTCTTTTCAAATTAATGAATTAATTATTAAATTAGCTTAGGTCCAAATCTAAATTAATTTTTATTCGACTTATAAAGTATAAATTACAAGCTCTCGCTCAGCCCGAGAGATGTATGTATGTATTTGAAAGTGGAATGTGGCAAATTTGGGGATTGCAATTTGATTTCAGTTGCTTTTTGATGTAAAACTAATCAAATCAACGCGCGCAACGCACAAAAGTTGGACTGTGTGTTTCCACACAGTTTTTGGCTCTGCTCCCAGAAGGAACAAAGAGCACATAAAATTAACGAGCGAACGCCTGGAAGTATGCAATGCGTTTGCGCAATTTCCACATCATTAATTTTTTTCATTTGGCTAACAAAACGCAGCTAACAAAAAGCAATTGCAGAACGGCAACTGTTTTTTTTGTTGTTTTTTTTTGTCTTTTCTTCTAACTCGCCCCCAAAGTTGCCACCTGCCGCAGCAGAAACACATTAAAAGAGCTCGCAAAACACATGTGAAATTGGAATTTGTTGTTGTTGTTGTGGTTGTTGTTTTAGCTTTTATGTTGATTTAATTAGAAAACGCAGCGGGCGCTGGAATCTTTTTATGGCATAATTTTAGCAGCGAAACAAAATCGAAGCAAGCTCAAGAGTCGAGAGAAAGAAAAACAACAAGAGTAAACAAAGATAATAAACGCAGAAGGAGAAGCACAAAGAAAGGCAAGAAGTAGCACCACCCAAAAACAGCACCACCCAAAAACAGCACCACCCAAAACAACACCACCCAAAACATCGTCGTCGTCTTCGACTCTCGTAAATTAGAAATGGTATTTTATGTATGCGCAAATAAATGTATTGCATACTTTTAGCCGGAGAACGCATAAAAAGTTTCATTTGATGCTCCGCCAATAAAATCACTCATACGACCTGTTAACCGTTTCTTATATAACATTCATTTCCTTTGGCTCTTTAACTTATGAAATTTTCTCCTTTTCTCTTCTTCGTTTCTTACAGGTGAGTTTCCTTCGATTTTTGACATCAATTTGAACTGAAGATTAGAATTGGTGGATTCCCTGCCAGATGCGGGCAGTGTGAAAAATGCAATAAATGTGCTTTCGTTTTGAAAAACTTTGGGAAAAGGATTTGATTTACTTGAGAGTTGCATTTTTGGCGCCTTAGCTAATGTTTCTCACACGGCCTATAAAGAGAGAGGGCGTATGAAGAATACGTATAAATCAATTTTTCATTTGTAAGTACGTATATATATTTTTATTACAAATACATTTGTATATTAATCTAGATTTTATTGCATTGATTTTGCAGTAAACTTAAAAAACCTAATTTTAAAGTGAGCTTTAATTAATCAAATTATTGGAAAAGTGAAATTAAAATTTAATTTGAATACAATTTAATTTGATTTTATAATTTCAACTTATATGTTTTCTTTACAATAAATGTATTGAAATGTGAAACTAGAATATGCCAACAAAAACTGCCAAATATTCGGCATAATTTTCATTTATATGAAATTCGTTTTAAATGGATTTCAAACATAAGAGTAAAACATATAAATCTGTATGGATAGAGTTTACCCTTTTCATTTGCTACAAAAACATCTTTAGATCATTAGCCAAATTAGTTGTAGACCACCAAAATTCAGCTTAAATAGAAATACAACAACAAGAAAACTAAATACAATTTCCTTGTTTTTTCTTTAGTTGCCGTTGCTGTTTTTACTGGTTTTTCTAATTCCGGCAACAATGAAACGTTGTCTGGGAATTTTCCTAATTATGCGTTACCTGCACGTACAGCGAGTGAGAGGTTTCTCTCTCTTTGTCTCTCTCTCTCTCTCTCTGGCGATTGGCCTAAGGCGGAACAGATTTGCAAATGGCATGCACTACGCACGATTCTCTTACCCTGCCTACTCCAACTCTCCGCCCTGGCTTGTCCAAGTCAATGGACCACAAAAAAGTCGAAACAATAGCGCGCAAAATGGCGCAAAAATTTCGAAATGCCAGTGGAGAATTCAGAAACCTGCAGAGGGAAAAAGCAAAATGCGCTATGTTAATTTTGTGTGTGTGCTGACAACAAACCCCAAGCTCAGTTTTGGCCCCCTTTAATACACACACACACACATACACTTACTTAACGTTTCTGTGATTAACAATTACAAAACAGCAGCAAAAACCAAAATGGAAACAGCAATGGAAACGGAAACGAAACCTCAGAACCGTTTTGCAGTATCCAAAAACCAGCAAACAATATGCCAGTCTTTTTGCTAGGGATGGAGAGGAGACGATTGGTACGTAGGCGGGTGGAGGGGGGGCTGTGTTAGGGGGCGGGGCCTTGGCATTTGCTCGCATTCGCTACGTGCGTTGCCATAAGCAATTTAGCTAATTTTCTACAACGACTAAAGCAAAATAATCGAAGCGTAAGATAACAAAAACAGTTGAGCGAGCTTCGCTGATGTTGTTTTTGTTTTTGTTGATACCACGCCTGCCTCATTCCCTGAACGCAAAAACATATATACAAAATACATACTTATATATATATATTTACAATTTATATAGTATAATAACAGCAAGGGCAGAGAAAGTCCAAAAAGTTGCAAGTCCATTCTCCTGGCCAGATTTTTGTGATTACTACTTAGGATGGAATTTGCTTAACATTTACCAGTGAAATATTTCACAGAAATGTTGAGCTAAGAGTGTCATTCTTAGACGAAAATACATGAATCCTTTTTATAACTTTTAATTACACTCATTTTCAGCTTTGTCAACACACGATTTCACAAGCTGATTGCAAATCAAAACCAGAGTTACTAATTTATTTCATAAAGATATATTTAATTTATATCTAAAAAAACCTTATTTGGAATGAATAATCCCAACTTTTTCAATTTATTGTAGAAAATTTTCGCTTAAATTCATTTACACTCTTGTAAAAATTTTAATAGATTTTTTCGGCATTAACTAAAAAGGTTTATAGATTTTAAAAAAGAATAATTTTTTAGTTAAGTTTTGAGAATTACAATCATACCTGTTAAATAATGATTAGTAATTAGATTATTTTTGTTTAAATGTCGAACTAATGATGAAATTACGATTATTTTCGGTTTAGCCCAATTATTTAATTACGATTACAAAAAATCAAAAATAATCTAAAACTATTACAATTATTCAAAAATAATCAGAATAACATAAATCAATAATAATCAAAAATAATCTTTTAGAGCATTCGGATTATTTTTGATTATTTCTGATGATTGTTTGTAATCGTTATCATTAATTAATTACATATTTTTCAACAGTGAATTATATAGTCACTACGATTATTTTCAAAAGTAATCTAATTGATTAGTAATTCTAATCGAAATTCAACAGGTATGATTACAATTATCTAGCCCTTGCCATAAATTTTCTGATATCTGATTTAAAAGTCTTATTCTAATTTGTTACTGCTAAGACACTTTTGCGCTTTTACTCAGATTTACCAGTTGAATTCACTATCAGCTTTTTGCTTTGAACACACCTAATAAAGAAAAGGGGCGATCAAACTGCACACATTAAGCGACTACTGTAACATACAGTGATGGAAAAATTTATAGAAACGAGAGTCATTTTGAATAATATGATAAAAAGCTGCACATTGTTTTGTTTAATTTCGAAACATTATAACAATTATGAAGCTAAGAGATAAATTATATTTGCGAAGTAATTTTCAAAATACAAACAAAAATATTTGTTTCTATTATTTTTTCCATTACCTTATCTATACGTACTCTGATGCACATTTGAATCTATTTGCCATATGTACATCACTTGCAATTGACTTTCGAACAATATCCGAACTGCATAAATTCAAATTTTCTGTAAGTAGTTTTCTTTGTCTGCCGTTTGTCTGTTGTTGTTGTTATTGTTGTTTGTTTGTTCGTTAGCCAGTGCATAAACATAACAATAAATGTAATGCCCTCTGTTATGAAGTGTATGCGTAGTTTGTAATAATCATCATCATAATCATCATAAGCGCAATAACGTTGGGGCTGCTCTTTTGCTCCTTGGACAGGTCCTTTAATAATCGTTGCTTTTTATGCCATTGCACATTGAGCGAGGGAGGAGGGTTGGTAAAAGAGGGGACAGAGGAGACAGGGGGGAGATGAAAGGGCAGCAGCTAAAAATCAAATTTTGCCTTTTGTAACCAATATTTCCCTGTGCCTCACTCTCTCTTTCTTTTTCTCTCTCGCTCTGTGGTTTGGCCGTGTTGCAAATGCCATTTGATTGAATTTTAAATAACGCCTCAAGACGATTCCAAATGTTGTGGCATGGAAAGTGACTCTGTGTGTGTGGTGTCTACCTGATTCTGCAACAAATTCCATCTGCCACATCTGCCGTTGCTTTGTAAAGTGCAAGCGAACGGAAACGGAAACGGAAATGGCATTGAATCGTACACTGGGGTTAAGGCGGAAAGCGGCGAAAACTTGGCGAGAAATGGAGAACAGAGAGAACGGAGAGATGAGAAGGGAAAAAAAAGGCAACTGACAAACACTTTCAACTGATTTTCGAAGTTCCCTTCTGCCTGCTCCGAGTCCATTCCCCTGTCCATTGAAAACCTCTTGCACCAGACAGAAATCCGACTCAGTCTCAGTCTTTTTCCCATTTCCAATCGCAATCCCACTTCCAGTCTCAGTCTCAGTCGCAGTCTCAGTCCCTCGCCGGACTCGTAACGTGTGTGTAAGTGAATTAAATAAATTTTGTTGAATTCCCGTTGGCAAGACAAATGCGCTTATTGACTTGAAACGGCCGCGCATAAATTTTCCAGCTGCTACTTTGCCTTCGTTGCCGCCACACAGCTGTCGGACAGGGAACAGGCAACAGGACCAGGGAACAGGACACAGGGAACAGGGAACAGCGAATCCACCTGTCTCTCTCTTTGTTTTTCTGTATAAATTAACTGCAACTTGCTGTCGTCTTCTCTTTTTTCCCGTCTCGCCTTTTCCCATTCAGCCATGTCCAAGTGGCAATGTGCTGAAGATTTGCAGCTCGAGTCTCTGACAGTTGTCCAGACGAGTTGAGATTGTCAGGTCTTTAGTTGGAACACGCTACACGGGCTTAAGTACTTAAATTGATTGTATTGCATTGTTATTAGACAAAATGAAACACGACTTTTATATGAGAATATATATCCTTTTTTTTTTATGAGATGACGAGACAGATTACATTTTTGGATAAAATAACAATGTAGATATTCAATTTGTTACATAAAAAAAGCATATCAACATTTTAAGAATTTATAGCATAAATGGTTTGGAATCTTTCGAAATTTCTTATGTACATATAAGCTCAAATTTCTGGACCTAAAATCATTACACAAATATTGAAATAATGCAAAGTATCGATCAACTTATTAAAGCTTGAAATCAGACAGGCAGCTTATAATGCCTACTTCTTAAAAATCAATCAAATTTAAATTAATTTGATTTATTGACTGATCACGAACATATGAACTTGAAAGCTTAAAATTTTTATTTTAATAAATTTAATACTTTACCTGAACAAAATTTACTTTTACGAATTACTTTATTGTTTTATTTATTATTTTTTTTTTTATGTAAGTGCTAAATATTCTTTTGCTCTATGTCTGTCTTTCTCTTTTTCTGTTAGTGTCTCTGTCTATTGCATTGCATTAAATGCCATAGACACCGCTGGCAATCACGCGCCAATCTGTCCCCAGTGCTCCTCCTTTTCCTCCTCCACCTCAGCGTGTTGGGGTTAGCTCTCCCTCTCTTTCCATCTCTCTCTCTCTCGTTCGTTGTTATCTCTTTCATTTGCTGCGCTATCGCATAATTGCGTAGGCGAGTTAGTACTCATTAAAATCGTTAATCGGTGTCGCTTTTATGTGTTTGCATTTGGAGGACTTTACTTTTAATTCAATGCCAGAGCGCGAGGAGCGAGAGAGAGAGAGAGAGAGAGAGAGAGAGAGAGAGAGAGAGAGAGGGACAGATAGACGTAACTCGAGGGAGAAAAAAGCGATTTGCATAAATTTACGCGCTATGATAGTCAGCCCCACCCATTATCCCTTTTCCCCTCTCTCTCTCTCTTTCTATCTGTCTGTCTGAGTGATGAAACGCAGTCGCCCGCGGGCGCTGTCCACGCCATGAAAACGAAGATGATGAAGACACCCAAAAGTGCCAGAGACACGAGAGAGAGAGAGAGAGAGAGAGAGAGAGTCAGCATGGAAATGAGAGAAAAAAAAGACACTTAATTAAAATTTTTATTACGAAAATTTTGCTTTTGTGTCGATAATTTTATGCTTATCATCAGCAGGCAAACTGTCCGTCTGTCTGTCCGTCTGTCTGTCTGTCCTTCGGCTTCTAATTTCGCAACATCAGCGCTTCGGCATGACCAACTTCCCAATCCATGCCTCCTCTCCACCCTCCTCCAGGTGTGTTTCTTGCAAATACAAACGCTCCTCCCGTCTTTATCTAACATGATGAGGCGAAAGCCAGCGGGCGAACACATAAAAACGGAAATTAAAAGGGAAGCCAACGCAGCAAACTCACAGCGAGAAGACGCTCGATTACAGTTCCCTTTCCCCTGGCTTCGTCCTGCTCCTGCTCCTGCTCCTGGACTTGGACTTGGCTTCGACTTGGACTTGCATTTGGATTTCTGTGTTTTTTGAAACGCCGCGGCGTCTGCGACTTTTGCTTTGCTTTTATATAAATTCTTTTCTTTTCTTTTTTTCGAACGCTTTCGAAAGGAAGTTTTCGCTTAATATGCAGGAAATTTCATTAAAGTTGCTACAACTTGTCCAGGCAAGGGGGTGGCGAGGGGAAAGGGGAGCAGAAGGTGTCTTGTCACTTGATCGCTGTTATTTTTATGCTCATCAATCTGGGCGCCACCTTGGGCAGCCTGACAGCTGTTGTCTTTCTACTTCCACATTCACTTCCACTTGCAACCAATTAGCGTCATAAAGTCCCTGAAACTATTTAAGACTATGGAAATTTAAATACAAATTGTCGCTCAGAAATGTTGTACCATTTTAACTGTTTTTTGAATGGATATCAATAAAGTTTAAAAGAATTTCAGGTTGTTACTGTTTTTCCATACACGCCTGTCATTTGATTTAATGCAATTAACTCTTAAATTATTAATTATTAGCTAATTATTTTTAATTGTTTTCACTCTTCCGTGGCCGATAAAATTGTTTAATAATAAAATTTACGATGTAAAAATAGTATAAAGAGAAGTATAATATTTCAAAGTTTTGGGACTAGGGCTCAATAATTTGAAGGGAATTGGAATATTTTAACTTACATTTTTATATACACTACTGGCCAAATTAAACAGTACACTCGTTCCTTTACTATAACAGCTATTGTAAGTCAAGTCTTCAAATTTAAAAAATATATTTGGAAAGGTCATCTAAATTCCGTTTGAATGATGCATAACTTTCCCTAACCCAATATGCCCATTGAAATATTCGATTTTTAAAAAAAGTCAATTTTCAAAACATTTTTCCTCGATTTTTAAAAATAAATGTTGGGATGCAAAAACATTCTTAAAAAAAAATTTTAGGAGTGACTGCAAAAAAAAATTTTCAAAAATCTTTTCGCTTATATTTTTTATAATTTTTTTGAAAATTGCTTAAACGGCACTTATTGTATGAAAATGACGAAAAATTGCGTTTTAAGCAATTTTTAAAAAATTATACAATATATAAGCGAAAAGATTTTTGAAACATTTTTTTTTATTTTAATAATTAAAATCAGAATTTTAAGGGGATAGCAATACATTTGATTATTTGCAGTTTTCGTTAACAGACGACAAAACAATGCCAACTTATGTGAACTAAGTTTATGAACAAATGGAGCAGACAAATACGACGTTAGACCGATAGAGCGAAAGACAGATGGACATTGGGGACAGACAGTCGCATTGTTATTGGTGTGCAGACAATTGATATGCAGCGGGCTTGCAATGGGCTTTCAATAAGTGCTGCCTACTTGGAGGCGGTTATTGAAGCAAAACTAATGGGCCTATCAGCGCCAAAAAAGGGCCTTTGCTCTCTCTCTCTATCTTTCGGCTCGGCTCGGCGCGGCAGCAACAATTGCCACAATGAGTTGCTGCCACAATCAATTTGACAGGCACATGGCCATGTCAGGCAGGTAACAGACCGCATCGCGTCTGCTGCTGCTGCTGCTGCTGCTGCTTGGCAACTGGCCAAGAGCTGCCAAAAAGCTGCGCAACAAAATGAGTTTCAATCATGAGAACGACACAATAACAACAAACACGCCCACACATTGGAATAGAGGGAGGGAGAGGGAAAGAGGAAAAAGCAGCAGTAGGAGCCATAAAAAATTTAAGCAATGCGGCATTTTACACCTTTGCCAAGGATACGAAGGATACCTGAACCTGATGCCTCCTCTCTCTCTCGCCCGTTCATTTCAGTTGGCAGTTTCAGTTCACAACTCGCAGCTCGCAGTTCCAAACTCTTGGCCATCAGTGCGGCAATCAAAAGCAATGATTGTTGCTCATAAAACGAAACGGTTATGTTTATCTGGCTTGCGCCCAAAGGACCTCCTACCCCCACCCACTGACCCACCCTCAACCTTCGCTTTGAATCAGCTTTCTGCTTTTTTTGTTGGTAGGGTATTGCCTAAGTAAAAGAAATGAGTGCGCGAAGTAAATATTTAATGGCGCTATATCACTCCCTTCAACGCCTACGCCCTGCATTCTTCTCCCTCCCTCCCTCCTGCTTCCTCTTTTCTCCTCTTAACTGGATCTGGATCTGGACCGTGCGTAGCTAATGGACTCACTCACTGTAAACTGTTACTGTTGTTCTTCTTATTATTGTTGTTGTTCTTGTTGTTGCTTACTTTTTGAACAAGTGCAAATGTTTTTCATGGCATTTCATTTTATTTAATTTCTGTTTTATTATGATTATATTTTCAACGTGTTTTTCGTCCCGTTATTCTCTCTTTTCGGGCTTCTCCGTCCTCATTGCGACTAACGCAAATTACTTAATAAAAAGTTTTAACTTAAAATTATTTACTTTACATTTTTTATTTTTCGCATTTGGCCTAATCTTATTTAAATGGCTTGAATTGCTTGTGATGGTGATTAGAATCAAACAATAAGCAAATTTGAAAATAATACTAGCAATTATTAGATTATTATAATAACTTATTAAGAATAATTATCATGTTTTTAAATTAATTTAATAATATATAAATATATTTATTTACAATTAAAATATATTTACATTTATTTTAAGTATTTGCTAAAATCATTTAGGAGTTACAAATGCTGTCATTCTTGAAGAGGATATGTAAATAAATTATTTGATAAATATATTAGAAAGGCTTAAAAACTTTTTTTTGGTGGTGAACGTTTTCCTTTATAGTATTATCATTAAGGTGAAATAAGAATGCTTAATTTTGAAGTTTTTAAAAAAGGGTTATATACAGTAATTTGTATGCCACTGGAGTTTTTAGCAGCTAGACAACACTAATGTATACATATTTAAATTGAGGAATGGGTATCTTATAGTCAGGCTTTCAACTATAGCTTTTATATTTGTTTTCAACTGATTAATCTGCTGACGAGCATTAGCTGAAATGTGAACCTCTCATTGCTGCACC
Source organism: Drosophila subquinaria (assembly GCA_037043405.1). NCBI lineage: Eukaryota > Metazoa > Arthropoda > Insecta > Diptera > Drosophilidae > Drosophila > Drosophila subquinaria. The sequence goes on along the minus strand of JBAMBL010003201.1, from coordinate 739,867 downwards.
AGGTCTTCAGAAATCAGTCGCGTAAAAGGCAGCAAACAACAATGAAGGCAACAACAAGTGCAACAGCAACAACAACTGGCTAAAGCAAATGGCACGAAAATTGAAAATGAAACGTAACACGCCGCAATTCAGGAAACAAATGGATGTTGATGCCAATGCCATTTCCAATGTCAGTGCCAATGTCTAAGCTGGCAGCTGAAGCGAAAGCCGGAAAACGGAAGCAAACCCGAGCTAGACAATTTACCATAGCTATGCAATTTCCAGCTGCAGGAGAAGTTCGCGTAGTGGGAGACAATCGAAAAAAAAAAAATAATAATATTAACAAAAAAAATGTTGTCTTCCGCACATTGAAGAATTAATACCCTGCAATCAATTTGCGACTGATGGGTAGGTCATGACAACTAAATTTATGATATGCTTTTCAAATTGCAGATAATTACCTTTTAAAAAAATAAGGACACTAACAAGCCTTAACCTTAATTTAGAATAAATTAAAATAATTTTTTGACCTACTACAATTTTAACTATATTTTGTATTTATTGCCTGATTGAAATGAAAAAATAAATTAAAATATTTTGCACAATTTTAAACATTAATCTGCGACAAAATTTTATTTTTATTTGCTTCACATTCAAAGAAATTTTCATTTAAAATTTTAAGTATGTTGCTGTGAGCCAATATATTATATAATATATTTATCGATTTTAACTAAAATGCTTAAGAATGTATTCGATAATACCCAATGCATATATCATCAGATAGTTTCAGATTTGTCGAAAAGAAAACAAGAGGTTTTTCAAACTTAAGATTGAATTTCGATTTGATGCGTTTCCCAATTCGTAACAAAATCGTAATACCTAACGCAAGGGTATAACATGAAAAAGACATGTGCCGGGACAGTAAACGATAGTCAGTTGGTGGTGGGTATGGATCCAAGAAGCAGAAGAAGAAGAATGAGAAGTGGTGCCACTGGAACCACTGAGCCACGGTTCGGTTTAACTTTGGCAAACGCTTACGCAACGTTTTGTTTGTGCAACGCGGGCGGGCGTGTAGCACGTGCTGCACGTTGCACGTTGCACGTTGCACATTGCACGAGACAAATGGCTGAGCCCCAAACTGGCAACTGCCTGACAGGTGCACCACCCACGGAGCAAACAGAAAACAGAAAGGGAAAACCTCCAACCTCCAACTTGCAACCTGCAACCTGCAAACTGCAAGTCACTAAAAGCACTGGGAAATAATACTGAGAACTTGCATTGAACGCATTACTCGACTCTCGAGAGTTTTTTCGTTTTTATTCCCTTTCTCTCTCTCTTTTCTTTTTTTGCTCAAATTTACATAAAGCAAATGAACCTGAAATGGAAGACTCTGAAAACTGTAAAAAAAGAAAAATTACACAAATAGTCAAAAATTTATCTAAATAGATGCCGACTCTGTAATACGCTTACAAAAAAATCTTGAAAATATTCTACTTACTTTTTTTTGAATAATTCAGTTTATTTTTCAACAACAAAGCTATGGCCGCGTTCACCAGAACTAATCAATCAGTAATCATGTATTTTGTTTGTTCGATAACAAAGCATCACAATCACAGAATTTCAGCGTACTATTTTGGTGATGAATTTTCAGTCATCATAAATCACAAAATTTGAAATTATGATTGCTAATCACTGCATTTCACCAGAATAATCATGCAAATTTCATCGATTTTCTGTTGTCGATTTGTTCTGGTGAACACGGCCTATGTGTTTTATCCAGCAAATTCAATTTCAATTGCTTTAAAAAATCGTTTTTCAAATTGTTGAGACATTTTAGGTTGAGAAAAACAACACAAATTTTCAAATATTGGAGCATTTTTAGATCCGAAACAAAATTCTTAAGTCGTTGGATTCGGCTAAAACAGAAAGTTACAATCTTCTGAATTCAAACTTTTATTTCGAGCATTTAAAATTCAATTCGAAATGTCGAAAAATCCTAAAATGGCTTGTAATCGCAGTTTAAAGCTCTTTTAAAATTGGAAACGGGTTGCACAAAAAATAAGAAAACATTTTGTATGTCGAAAAAAACAGATATGCGTAATACACACGGCTTTAAGTTATATAATTAAATTATTTTTCTTTCAATGAATGTTAAATATCTTCAAGATAATCGAACAAAACTTTTAGCAGCTACTTGTAAAATTAAACAGCCTTAAAATAAAACTCATCCTTTTTATGATTATGATGCATAATAATTCTAGGATTATTTACAAAAAAAAAGCGTATTTACTCCTCGTATATAAACGGTTAAACTTATTTTTATATATGTATGCATATATTGTATAGATACTTAGTTGGCCATGTATAATACATGTGTGGCACGCAGTTTGCTGCATTTACCTTGACCAAAAAGGTAAATACTTCAATTTGCGCAAAATGTTGTCAGGTGGTGCGGAGTGTGGTGCGAACAGTGGTGGCTCGGCAGCTGAGTTCGCTGTGTGGGTCAGTTGAAAAATGTAAGATAAATATACCCCATTTTGTGTGTACTTGCCACAGACATTGCAGTAGATCCAGAGCCCAGAACAAGGACCCGAGACAGAGTCAGAGTCAGACTGCAAAAGAAATTGAAAAATTTACCCACACACACATACACACACACACAAGTACATACAGAAACACACGCATCTATATGTGTATGTATATACACCCCCTTAATGAAGCTGTCCGTTTGCGGTTGTTGTTGTTGTTGTTGCTTTCTGGTCTCTTGGATCGTTGCTGGGCTTAGGTCCATTTCTGTACTTAGAATCACAAATGTTTGCTCAGTGCAATGCTTGTTGCTCTCAAATATCACATTACATCCTTCCCTCTGCTAAAAAACATATTAAAGGTGGGCCAGGCCTAAATGTCAAAGAGTTACACAAACTTGCAAAACTGATAAAGAATATTATACAAACACACACACACAATGCAGCTCGTAAAAAATACTATGCATATGAGCTCTCGTATTATGTAACGTTGAGTAGTATATAAGACAGTTGAGTTTTTTCCCAACCACAAATTCACAATTTCTGATTTCAATGGGGCTTTTCTCAATTTAACTAGAAATCAACTAGCGGAAAACGTGGAAATTCGTTGAAGATACACGTCTCGCAACTATTCGTTACACTTTGTGCTGATTATTGAAAAGTTTCTGTGTTCATAAGACGATTATTCAGATGGTTTTTATCTTTTTTGATGACCGAACCGATTTTGAGTGCTCCTGAAATATATGTGATTTCATTTTCCGCACATATTTTTTTAAACAAAATTATGAACGATTGAAATATTGTAACATATATGTATAAAAATTTGCTTTAAATCTATTTTACCTTTTAATTCAATTAAAGAATCCCTCTGCTACCATAAATCTTTTTTAAATTTCAACAAAATATTATTGCTTGGTATATGGGCATTTCCCCAGAAAGGTCCACCGCGGCCAAAAACGTAAAATTCATCAAAAATTCACATCTTTTGAAATTTTCTTCCAGAAATGTATTTAAGTTATTTATTTAAGCAATATACGCTAGACGAAATTCAAAAGGATGGACAAATAAATTCTAAATTGGAATAAATTCACTTTTTCCATATTTATGTCAATTCTCTTAAAAATTGACTTCCAAAAAGGACCGTTTGTATTTTAACGATTACACTAAGTAGGACAGTAAAATTGTAACATGAACCATTTTAATTCAAAGAAATATATTGAAAGTTTAATTTAAATAAGTTTTTCGGGCTGTTTTGGACACATAATTTAAAAATTGAGAGACAGAAGGAACATAAAAATAGTGACGGTAAAAAATGTCCCGTGCGCGATGTCCCGTGCGAATTTACGTCAAATTGAATTAAATAAAAAGTGCAAGTCATCTTTGAAAAAAATCAACCATTTTTAAGAGGCATCAATGCACACGAGTTTAAAACTAGTTGCATTAAAATATTGCCTCTGGATTCGCTGAAATTGGCGTTTGAATTGGTTTACCTCACAAGTCACTTCCATTTCGTGTCCCGTGCGAATCACTTAATCACTTATCTTAAAAATTAAAAATTACCCAAAATCAATCTTTGCACCAATGAAAGAGCTAATCAAATGCTATATGTTAAGCCCTTCATCAGAAAAAAAACCGTTTCCTTTTTACCGTTTTTTTACTTTGAATGTCTTCGAATGTCCCGTGCGCGAGTTTGGAAATGCCCATATTTTAAATGTAGATAGATATAATGTATAAATTTATTTAAATTGTATGCCGATTAGATAAATAAAAACAAATAAAGAAATTAAATTTAACTTAATAAATTTTATTGAAAATCTCAAAATATTCTTTGATATTTCAAGAATACTGGTTTTGGTGTTTTTAAGTTTAATATAACATACCTGATTATGACATTTTTTGAATAAATGCCTTGGTGAATCTGACTCTTAAATAACTGAAAAAAATTATGGATTCAGATAGACATAAGCATAAATTTAAATTTTAAAATGTAAATTTTGTATAACTTTTTAGCAACTACAGGGTTTAATTTGACAGCTGATCCACTGTCTTATATTACTTACTTATAACTATTTCTATCCCTTAACTTCCCCTAGGATTAGATTAGATTAGATTAGATTAATCTGCCCCGCGGGTTGTTGTTCTTGCATTTCTGGGATCTCTAAAGATTAAAAGGCAGCTCTGCTCAAAAGACATTAAATGGCTCTTGAAAGCAGCAGCATCAAAGACAATTTCAGTTCGAAATTCAAATTGAAGTTGACTCGCGTCAAGGGACACGGGCTGCTTGTTGCCACTTGCCACTTGCCACACTCGAGTCGTGGCAAGGCTCGACAATCTTGCCCCATCCTTGTGTCAGGTGCTGCGTTGCGGCATTTAGGAATTTAAAGACTGGAATCCTTTCAAGTTGTACAGCTGTTGTCTCTGTGTCGTCCTGTCGTCCTGCCGTCGTCGCCTCATTTCCATTACTTATCCGACCCGTTGGCACGCCAAATGCTAATGCCAATAAAAAGAAAAACATTTCAATGTATTATTTTGCACGTTTCCACTGCATTTTTCTCTTTTTGTTTTTTCTTTCTGTTATTTTTCTCACTCTCTCTCCACGCGTTTTTTCTTTATGCTTCCTTTTTAATTAAAAGAAATTAAAATGTAAATTTTCGCTCAACATTTCTAGGTGTGTGTGTGTCCGTGTTGTTTATGTGTTGGAGTCTTATTGAAAAAATAAAAAAAACAACACACATACTGAGAAAAAAAAGGGAGTTCCACCCACAGGAGGGAGTGACAACAACAAAGTGCTTGAAAATAAACCAAACCAAAGTACAAATGTAAACAACAATTAAATGTTCACTAAGCAAACAGAGTGTCTCCACCTTGTGGCACTTTCTGCTTCTGTTTCTGTTTTATTCTCTTCTAGCTTAGGACACAGAGAGTGGCATTAATACAAGCATGTGGTATGCTCATTGTTGAATGTTGAATGTTGAATGCGGTAGCTGGAGGCGCTAACAGCTGTTTACTTACTCACTGGGCAACATGAACTTTAATGATTATCAAAATAATTAATGAGCCATCCACTTGCAATTAAAGTTACTTTGTATTTATTTTGTATTTTCTTTTGAATTTCTTTATCACAGAATCAATAAGATCAAATCAAACTAAGACAAGAGCTCGCAAATAATAGTCAACACATATTTTCAAAGCGATCTTTTATAAAAAAAAAATTATATCAACTCGGTTGCTCATTCAATCAAACATTTTTTTTGTGCCATCTTTCAAATGTTAAATATTGAGCAAATAATATAAGTTTAGAGCTGTAACAACTTGAAAAAACAAAATACAACTGATATTTATAAATAGTTGACAAAAATTAACTGAACAAAAAATATTAATAAACATGTAATTTTTTTTAGCACTTAGAATGCAAGTAATATCGTGTTTTATCTAAATTAAATGAATTTAAAATTAGATACTCCAAAAGCCCGAATAAAAATATGAGTTATATGCTTTTTAGAATATCTCGTAATGTTTGGTGACTTTGGTGCTACAGTCGAGCTTACTCGTCTGTCGAAGACCCCGTACTTATTATGGAAAAGCAAACATTTCTTAAAATAAATCGCTTCAAATATTAATATTTTTATGTACTTAATGTACTTTTCGCCCATAAGGGAGCTCCATTCGGCTACATTGGAGTGTGCTCGACTGTAAGATATTAATTGCACGCCATTTTTTTCGACTTATTGTTTGTATTACATCTGTTGACTAGAACGATTTAAACCAAATTCGATCAAAATTTAAAAGACATGGAAAATTCCCAATCTATGAGTTCGGTTGAGATACTAAATCTATATTTTAGATTAATTGTTCCTATGGCAGCTATATGATACAGTGGTCCGATCTCAATTAAATAAAGTCAGGATATATGGGACCATCGTCTATGCATATTCTGTCAGTTTGGTTCAGTCAGTTTCTCAAACAACAAAAAGGTATTTGATACTACGACTTGATTTTCAACTGATCGTTCCTATGGCAGCTATATGATATAGTGGTCCGATCCAAAATCTACAAAAAACTCGATCTGCTTGCAATATAGACGAACATACCAAGTTTGGAGTCTCTAGCCCTAATAGTCTCTGAGAACAAGGCAGTCATACAGACTGAAAGACTGACAGACGGACATGGCTATATAGACTCGGCAGTTGATGCTGATCAAGAATATATACACTTAATGGGGCCTGCCACGCCTCCATCTGCCTGTTACGCACACTACTTTTTGTAAGTTCGGGGTCTAAAAATTCTAATTTAATCATAACCTTGACTTAGATTCTTTATAAAATTATTTTATCATTGAACATAAGTCTAAGATAATCACAACAGTCTGTCTATCACAGAACACGATTTGCCTGTTTGCAATCGAATTTTGTGGTGCAGACATCGTTTAATCCTTTAATCATAGATGGATGCTGGCACCACATAGCACGAACTTGGACTCACACGTGTTTTGAGTGGTCGCATAATTGATGTGAATGTTGGGAACAACAAAACCAACTGTCAACTGTTTAAACGAAGATTCGATTAGAGACCAGAGCTGAGGCTGACGCCCCAATCCGAGTTGTATTCAGTTGGAGTCATACTCGTTGTGAGAGCCAAGTTCAATCCAACAGTTAGTCGGTTGCACTCTTCAGCCGAAAGTCCGAATTTGAATTTACTCCCATTGGCCATGCTCACACTTTTGCAATTTTGTTGCCTGTGGAATGATGTTGGCTTCTGCTTTGGACCACGGCCCATAAAACAACTGGAGCTGGAACCAAATAGGCCAACAATTGTAAGAGTCGGAGCACCAATTGTGCCGCTGACAAGGCAACCCACAGCGGATCTGGAGTCCATTGGTTCCATGGACGATCTAGGATCCGCCTTGGACATGAGTTTGGACTTTAATCCCTACGATGTTCGCTTCAGCGTGCAATTATGCAATAATGCTAGCTAGATATAAAACTAACAGCAGTTTGCTATTTAATCAACTCACAATTGCAATAGTTGCATTCATGCTTTATTGAAATCATTCGATAGTTTAAATTGTTTTTTTGATCGCTATTCAATTTAAAAGATTTTAAATTTCGTAAATATATTATTATCTTTATCATTACTTTAAATAAGATTGTCTAAAAATTAAAGATTTATTTTATTAAAAATATTTATGGGTTTAAAAATCAAGGACAATTTTAAAACACTTGAGAAAATCAAACAATTTGTTCGATTAAAAATTAAGTACAATTTTAAAACACTTGAGAAAATCAAACAATTTTTTCTTTTTGCATAGAATCAGTTTTTGAACCAAAACCATCGGTTCAGGGATTCCAGAAAGTCTCTAGAAGTTGCTGTCTGATAGTTTCTATTGTTTGTGTTCCCATTTCAAAGTTTGTTTACAGTTGATACCCTAAAGTCTGTGGCAAGTGTGCCCATTCCCATTGTTCCCACTGTGTTGCACAATTCCGTCGGCAGGCATGGTCACACTGTCACATATGTAAAGAACTTACTGTATGCACATATGTGTATGTACTTATGTATGTACATATGTCTGAATGTCTAAATGTCTGTCTGTCTGTCTGGGCTTTTGTCTGGCCCCGTCTGGTTGCGTGCACGTAGCAAATCCAATCGAAGCGTTTCCTTTTCCTTTTCTTTGCTTTTCTTTGCTTTGCGTTGTCCTTAACTTATTTGGTGTTACTTTGCGGTATCATTAACCTTTAAACTTGGACGTAAGCGAGCGAGTTCGACACAAAAATTGTAAACTTTTGCACTCGCCAAAGTTTCTGTGTATAAAGAGCGAGGTGCACAAACTTGTGGCAGTCAGTGTCGCACACACACACACTCGCATTGGCAAAACGTAAAATTTTTAACTTTATTTTCGATTTTCGTTTGCCGCAAAAATTGTATTTGTTGCGGCGGGCGACGAATCGCTGGCAAAAACTGTGTTGGGGTAGGCGGTAAAAGAGGCAAGGGGGTGGTGGGCGTGGCTGGTAGCGGAGGGCGAAGGGCGGGTGCCAAAACTTAATTTGCGCCAAAAAGTTTTGCTGCGCTCTGTGCTTTTACCTTGCAGTCGGTTCCCTTTTGCTTTCTTCTTATTTTAATGCAATCAAGTGGAAATTGATACGTCACCGCCAGGAAAAAGTGATGGCCAAAGAGACGGGAAAAGGTTTGAGGGGGACTTTGAGGGAGGCATTCGCCGCACAAAAGTGTTGCCAAATTGTTGCAAATAAAATTGCTGATATGGAAATTTTATGCGAAACTTTTTCACGCCACACACAAACAGGCAGAGAGAGCAAGAACTAGAAAGAGAGGGGAAGGCAGAGGTAAAGAAAAACAGGTGAGTCTCTGCTGTCCTTGGTATTTAGCACGACTATTCAGAGTGGCAACTGCGTGGCATTTCAGTTAGTCGCAGAGTCGCAGAGTCCCATAGTCCGAGACACAACACAAGCGTCGCATAAATTGCCTTCCTTGGGCTGCCAAGATGCCGGAAATGGTTGCCGGAAGTGCCTGGCAAAAGTGGCAGCTACAGCTGCAGCTACAGCAGCAGCAGCACTCGCACTCTTCCTCTTCCCATTGTTTTCCCACCCTCCACTTCCTTGACTATCTGCCCCTGTTCCCCAACTACACTCAACTAGAGTAGCTAAATCCCCACTCCCACTGGGCGTGGCACTCACAACAAATGCAACACAATAAATGCAGCAACATTTTTTGTGTCATTTCCATTGTTTCCTGACATTTAATGGCAAATTGTATCGTTCCAACATTCCATTGTTAATGTATTCACCAAACTCTGCGGAACTCTCTTTTTTAATTTAATTTAACTTTTCTTTCGTTTCAGTTTCTATTTCAATTCTAACATTTTTATTCTCTCTCTGTCGACTGTTTTTAATTGACAATAAATGAATAAATAAAAAAACAAAAATTTTTACTTTGTTCTAAAAAAATATCGATGATTGAAATCGCATTTTTGGAATTTTTTTTTATGTCAAATAATTCATTTCAATAAAGTTCAATAAAATATAAGTTTCATTTAATTTAAGTATAATTTGTTTCACTTTCATGCATAACACAACCAAATTTACTCATTTAAATTTCATTTGTGTTTCATTCCAAAGCATTCCAAAGTTAATTATTATTGTTGCCTTATTGTTGTTGCCAATCAACTCAACTTTAATCAGGATCCAAAGAGCAGACCTAATAATGAATCTCATCTTCCTCCATATTCTCTATCCAGCTGAGATTGAAGTTTAGTTTGAGAATGGAAATTATTGGGGAATTTGAGAAATTTCCAGAATTTTGTTTTTTGCAATTACGAGAAGTAAATTTTTGTTTTTGTGGCTTTCCTAAGCGCGTTACCTCGATTTGGTTGGTTTCTCGGCCGTCCTGTGTTTGGTTTGCAGAGCTTATGCAAGGTGCAAACTGAGCTGCAAAACATGATCAAATTTAAGTTTGGCCATCAATGCGGCTTACAGCAAGAAACCGGCGCCAGGACTATGGCAAAAAAAATGGAGAAAACTATGTAATGCTCTGCCCAGCTGGAGCTGGAGCTGGAGCTGCGGGACTCCAGAATGCCCATCAATTTGAAACTTAATCTTGCCGCACAAATAAGCCGCGCCAAAAGTTAAGACCTGAGCTGGCCAACAAATGACTTGGACGTTGGCCTGAAAATGGAGCTAAAACGGGAACGGGAAGGGGAACGGGAACAGGAACAGGAGCTGAAACTGGCACTGGGCGTTGTTCTATTGTATGCAAACAATTTACAGCGCAAAAGTGGGTGGAAGCAAAGAAGAAGGCAAAATAAATATGTAGACAAAGTGAAGGGCGAGCCAAAAAAAAAACGAAAAAAAAAATGAGAATCGAGTTTGCAGAATGAGCATGAAAAACTAGGCGGCGTCTCATGCATAAAACTGAAAATGAAATACAAGGCGCAGGCTCAAAAAAACAGAAGAAAAAAAAGCCGACCACCAAAATGAAAATGTGAAATGTGTAGAGTCAGGGCAATAGATGGAGCGACCCATCAGGGATAATTGAAATTCGCCACAGAGCGAAACTGAGACTCTGATGGGATGGGGCACGCAAGTCTTGCCCGTGGCATGCAATTTGACTGTGCCACACAATGCTTAACATTACAAAGGAAGAGAAAAACTATAGCTTATTTGTAGGCGCACAACAAAAGCGGCTGGGGAATTCCCCGACTTATTAGCACGCCCTGCTAATTTTTTAATTTTATAATGCGCTGCATTCAACTGCACATCAAATACACTTACACACAATTGCTGAGTAATGACTTGCATAGCGTATTAAATATTAGCATACCTGTTAAATAATGATTAGTAATCATAATCATTAGTAATTAGATTATTTTTGCTTAAAAGTCGAACCAATGATTAAATTACGATTATTTTGGGTTTTGCCCAATTATATAATGATTACAAATAGAAAAAAAAAAAAAAAAAATTAAAATTTTTACGGTTGTTCAAAAATAATCTTTCTGAGTATTTCGGATTATTTTTGATTTTTTCTGATTATTTTCGATTTTTTTAGATTATTTATGAGTATTTAGTAAAAAAAACGAAATTATTTTAAATTTACACAATCAAAATAGCCATTAATACTTACCAAATATTATTAAACATTTCGATTTTCTGATTATTTTGAATAATCGTAATAATTTTAGATTTGTTTTTTCTTATCGTAATCATTAAGTAATAACAAATTTTTCAACAGTGAATTATATAACCACTACGATTATTTCTAATAAATAATCTAATTGATTAGTAATTCTAATCGAAATTTAACAGGTATGCATATTAGACACTAAATATACAACTTGTTGCAGGTATCAGAGGAAATGATGTCTACACATTTGAAATTGAAGGGGGAGTGTTTCTGTTTAAATTAGTCTTTTAGTTTAGAAAGTTTACTTCAACATTCCTTTAGTGAATTCTCACGGGAACAGAAAATTACTAAATTTAATTTAATTTTTATTAGGAAAATTTCTCTTTCTCTATAGAAAAGATTAAAACTCGATTGGTAAAATCGGGCAAAGTCCTTGTTCGGATCGCTTTACTGTAACACTACAACGGTCATATAAACCATAAGCTAAAAAACAAATTGTTGTATTAAAAACTATTTGTCTTGGAATAAAACTGAATAAATCTTACGAAATGCAAGTTCAAAGGCCCTTTCCACTAGGCACAACTTTCTATATATTTTTTCAAATATCAAATTAGGTTTTTTGGGTCTCCCCGATGACACTAACATTGGTCATTACAAATGTACGCATATTATTGTGTCTCTCATATTTCTTTTGTAAACATCAGCTGTAAAAAGTGAGGAAATTTCAGTATATCAGAACTATGTGTTGAGTGGAGAATAAGTACTTGGTACTTTGGGATTTTGTATATTTTTCAGTAAGTAGCAGAAAGTGGTATGCTGCATATTCCCAACCAAGTTTCAGCTAAAACTCTCTTCTTTATATTATTTGAATAAAAATTCATACATTTTTTTTTGGTTTTTGTTTTAATTTTCGACAAGAGCATTCAATCTTCGACATACTAAAATTTAAGTTATTCCTTCTTAGCGTTTTCTGAATGTTTTCCTTTCTTTGAGCTGGAAAGTTTGGGCAGTGCTTGAAAGCATAATTCTTGCTGTACAATCTGAAGTGGACAATTTCAAGTGGGCGCTTTGCGTTTTGGTATTAAAATTATTATTGCATACTTAACGGCGCTTTGCTGCATGCATTGAACTTTGAGTGGCAATTACGCGTGGCTGCAACATAAAAAAAAAAACGCAAAGCAAACCGAAAACCTAAAGCAAACTAACTGCCCACAATTAACTTAATTAGTATAGAAAAAAACACAAGAAATTACATAAGGAACAGAGTAAAAACAGGCACATTAAATACCTAAGACGCTGCTGCTGCCTTTGGCTAGAGTTGTGGCTGATTCACCTGAGGTAGTGAGAAGCTACTACGTACAATACTCCCTCTGCACATTCCAACTCCTCCTCCCGCCTCCTCCCACCTCTTCCACCCGCCTCCTCCTGCCTCCGCCTTCTTTCTTCATTCAAGTCGCAGTCCATTAACAGTAGCTGTCTTGCTTGTTTCTGTTGTCAGTCTGTCTGTTATCTGTTTCTCTTTCTGTTTCTCTGTCTTGCTTCTGTTTTTCTCTGTTTTCTGTGCGCAATTAACTTGATTGCGCCTATAAATATGCAGCACTTGGCTGTGATTATTGCACGCGCGTCTTTTCATTTGCCTTTTGTGCTGTCTGCCTGCCTTTTTTCTTTCCCTCTTCCTTGCTCTTTCTTTCTCTCCCTCTCTCTCTTTATCATTTAGGTCTTCTCTTTACTTTTTTTTGTTTTGCATGACGCTTCCTAAGCCTAAAAGTATGCACTAATTGCTATTCTTGCCGTCTGATTGCGCCTTCTGCCCAAAAATGGACTTTTCTCTTTGAACACTTTGAACGCCGCAAGTCCTCGAGATCGCTATCAACTCGCAGCTAATAGCAGACAGTCGACTCTTTCTGTCATTCATTTATTCATTCGCTGCTTTATTCATTCACTCATCTTTGTTTCTTTGCTATTGTTTCAGTTGTACCACTCTTAAGTGGCTCTCAGTTTGTATTTATCAAGCTTCAAATTTTTCCTTTTCTTTATATTATTTGCATATTATTTTCTTTATATTTTCCAAGTGTTTTCCATTTCTCCCTCTTGGTATTTCTTTTCATTCGTACCTTTAAATTAAATTACAAACTTTTTGTGCATTCCTATATATTCCAATATATGTATCTATTTTAATATGATTTAATAGCGCATATATCTAAATTCAATTTCAAATTCCATATATTTAGTTGATTTCCATTTCCTTGTGAGTATTTTCAAAATATCTGCGGTATAATATTTTAAAGTCTAACTAAGGTGTTTTACAACTAACAAAAAGATGTTTTGACATAAAATATATAGAAAAAAATTAAATTTAAATTTAAAAGAATATTTTCGATAAAATTTATATGCACATACATATATTTATTGAATAACAACCCTTAGTATTTTACTAAGTTTTTATGTGCACCTTTTTTGTTTCATTCCAATACATTAGAAATCAAAAAGATTTTTTGAATATTCTATTGAAACTAAATTGCTTTTTAGCTTGACTTAATGTGATTGCTCGCACTCCCTTCAAAAAGTTCACATTATAATAACTTAGCACTATATTTTTTCATTTTTCTATGAGTTTTTATAAATACTTGGGAGCTTTCGTCACTGTTAAAGCACTCCTCTCTGTTTCATTCCACATTTTGTTGCAGTCCCATGCATTCCACAGGCATTTGAACTGGATTTATGATGGATTCTGATTAGCCTCTATTTCAGTGTTCCATATGCCATTCCCACAGTGTTCCATTTCCATGCATTCCCGTGTCAAGTATCAGGATACACGCTGCTGTTGCCAATCGGCTTAGCTTTACCCATGGCCCAGGGAATAAACTAAACTAATGATGGGCGTGAGAACAACAGCAGCAACTGACTAACTAGAAGAAGAAACCGTTATAATCCAGCAGCATGCCTCATCCTACCCATCCTTCTCCCCTTGCCATTCTATTTGGCTTTGTCTGTCGTCTGGCTGCTGTTGTTAATCTTTAACCTGAGTCCTAATCCGTGCGTCATGATTGAAAGCAGCTGCAAAACGTTGCGTGTCCTGCCTCCAATTGGAGCTGAAGCATAAAAGCATTGCAAAGAGAGGGAGAGAGAGAGAGAGAAATACAGTGGGAGAGTGGGAGAGAGAGCAAGAATGAAAGTGGGAGCTTTGCAAGATGCCTGCTGTTAGTTGCAAGTAGAAACGATGAGAGGCAACAACGTCGCACATGATGAGCACATTGACGAGGAAGATTGTCATTCTTCTGTCTCTGTTGTCTGTTGTCTTTAGTTGTTGTTGCTGTTGCTGTTGCTAATCTGATTGCCATGATGCACTTGTATTTGCCTCATGCCTCAATTTGTGTCAATTTGGTAGAGTTTCTTTGCGCTGCACTGAGCTGCTTAACAAGTCAGCGTTGTGGCAACTTTAAAGGTTGCCGCAAAAGTTTGCGCCCTAAGCGTTTTATGCGCTCGCCATTAACCGCTTCCGGTGGCAACTTGTAACTTGCAACTTGCAACTTGCAACGCCATGCGGCAAGCGGTGCATCTAATTAGCTACCAGTTTGCCAATCAAGTGGCACCTGGCAACGCGCAACGCACAACGCGCAACGCAACCTTGCCACAGTTGCATAATGAGTGAGGAGCGTTGTTTGTGCAACTTTGCCACTCGCTGTGGTGGCAGGCATAGGTTAATGAGGCACCTTAACCCATGTTAGCCTACATTTTTTGGCTTTCTTCATACACTTGACCCACAGCCAACAACACTTCAACATGCCACGCTGCCACATGCGGCAGGTAAATACACATACATATATAAGAAAAAAGAAGAAAAAAAACTAAATGTATGTATGTGTGTGTTTGAGTGTGTGTGTGCGCTGTGGTGTGTTGGCCTTCATGCAATTGACACGAATTGCCAACGCGACACTGTTGGCCTAGTTTTCCCTGGCCCAAAAAGGCAACCAAAAAATGTAAATGTGGCAATAAGAATTACCCATAGAATGTAAAACTTAAGTCGAATATTAAAGTGAAATAATATAAATATAAAAAATATTATTAATATGAAACAAAATCAATATTAAAATTATTATGAATAGAAATCAATTAATATTGGTATTAATAACAATAATATTAATATAAATTTTAATAGTATGATTATCAAATAAAATCAATATAAAAATAAATATAAATGAAAATCACTTAGTATTGGTATTAATATTAAAACAAATACTAATATTAATACAACTCAATTAGTTTGCATTGCTCATCCGTTGTCTTCCCTGGCAATCACATGGCGTATGAACAATATTTGTTCTATAGAATGACCAACCTCCACCTGGGATCCGCTGTCCGCCCCCCCTTCATTAATATAGCTGTCAATAGGACAGAGGGTCGGAGGGAAATATCAACAAAAATTAACAAAAACCAACTGCCATTTGCAGTTGCAACTTCTCAATTCAACTCTTCTCCCCTTTTTCCACTTCATTTTCGTCTTAACTCTTTAATATGATTTTAAAATAAAAGCCAGCTGTTGTGAATGCCACATGAATGAAGAGAGAGATGGAGATAATGAGAGATAGAGAGAGGGTGGGGGTGGGGGGTGTAGGGGGGTCCTTGCATTATGCAAATGCGTTTGCCCATTGAAATTGATGGCGCGCCCATCGCGCATAACTGTAATTATATAATGCACTTTACGCATTTGATATATGCACATAAATTGCATATAAATAAATGCATAAAAAGATTTACATAACTCTTTATTATGTATTATTCATAATGGCCCGTTGCAAATTACATATTTACTGTAAATAGTACACGCGCCATTTGAAATCAACGAGCTGCGTTTAATTTCAATTTTAATTGTAATTTTAATTAATTTTGCCATTTGTTTAACTATTCATTTCAAATACACACACACACACACCTACGATTCGGCATAATAATTGTGGGAATTACTCTCCATTTGTAGTGCTAATTACTTTGATTCCAAACGGTGTTGATTCCATATTCAGTTGAGCTTTTCAAACCAATAAAGTAAGTTTAAAAATAAAGCAATCGGAGACTCGGAAAGAGAATAGAAAAGTTTATGAAGCATAAGAATTTCAAAAGAAAATATTAGCAGCTTTAATATTTTTACATTCATTTATTAGAGACTATTTTCTCTTTTTTTCACAATTTAAAAAAGGACAACTCAAAAAGAAAAAAAATATGTCTAAGCTTTGTTTAAATTTTATTTTATTTTATTTATTTATTTATTTATTTATGTTAAAACTACTTAATACAAATTAATTTCATGTGCTTTCAATGGCTTTTTTTACAAATCATCAACTGGGCAATAATGTAAAAAAACAAATATGAAATTTGATAAACTGAGTTACTTTTTTGGCTAGTTTCATTGCGATGTGATTTCCTTATTTTGCCTGTCTCAGTCAAACATTTGATTTGAAAGCAGCTGCCGATACAGTTGACTCGTGTTTTGTGTATTGTGTAGAAATCAAACGCTAAACTTTAAATAACAAAACAAAAGTCGAAGAAAAGCAACACAAGTGCGAGAGCGTGTTCAAACAAAAAGCAACGAGACCCAAATCCAATTTCTCAGTACGCTTTTGATCGCAATGACGGCCAGAATGTTGCTTTCTTTGTTCCTGGACTTCTTCAGATGCCGCAAATCGTTGTGGCCTCGACCGACTCTCAAACGGGCTGAGACAAATTCGAATCTGAATGTGGATTTGGATTTGGATCTGTGTCTGTATCCGATTCCGATTCCGTACGTCATGGGAAAGCCAAAGCCTGAAGAGGGAAGGATCCAACAGCAGCCTCCGAAAGTGGAAATGGAAATGGTGGTGAAAATGAAGAAAGCGGGAGAGGAAGCAACGTGCAACGTGCAACATGTTGTCGATTCCGGAGAATCGGATTATGACTCGGTGCGGAATTTGGAGCTGTCAGTGACCACAGAGCCGGACGATGACGATAACGATAACGATGACAATACTGATAAGCACAACGATAGCGATAACTTTCAAGATGCTGAAATCAAAGTTGAAGTTGAATCAGAATTTGGCTTTGATGATCCACGCCTGCCTGAGATGATAATTTAAAAAATATATTTTGATGTATTAGTGTGTGTGTGTGAGTGTGTTTGTGTGCGTGGGGTGGACGGGGTGTGTGTGTGTGTGCATTTATTTATTTAATTGCATTTTTAGTTATGCGTGCAATTAAGCTGCTCATTATCCAATCTTGTATTATTTACAAAAAGCAAAAAACCAAAAATTAACGAGAGCCTAAAACGACAATAGCTAAACAACAAAAACAAATGCAACAATAAAAGCAAAAGCAACAACAACAACAGCCACTACTACAATGCCATAAAATTCAATTAAAACATTTTTTAATTAACTTTTTGCAACTAACATTGAAGGAGACAACTGGTCAAATGTGAGAGTATTTGTCGAGTATGCTCGACATTAAGATGCCCTGTAGAAATACCTAAGTAAAGCCAATCTAGTTCAAACATTTTTTATCTATCCATTCCAACGATAAGCTTCAGCTAATAAAAATTTGTATTTGTTAAAATTAATATACCGTACCTAGACATGTAAATACAGGGTAACATTGTTTTACAAAAATAAATAAAGCAAAAAAATACAACAAACTGCAGCTGCGAAAAAAGCAATAAATAAACATAAATGAATTAGCTAGAAATTTAATAGGATGACAAATTAATCCACATGTCAATTGATTACAAAGGGTTTAACTGAATCTAAAATCCAAAATTGTTTGTGACTAACAATTATAAACATAAGCACAAATAGCAATAACAACTTTGTATTAATAAACAAATAAAAACAGTTGCTTTATTAGTAGATCTTTCAGGAATAATCACTAGACTTTGTTAGCCCATTATGATAATAATTCTTTATCCATTTGGGAGATTATAGTTCAGATCCGGACTCAATTTACTTTTACATTTTAATAACTGAGTACGAATTCAACAGAGCTTTTTTGTATGATTCAAACCTATTCATATATAAAATTGCATAAAAATTTGTATTAATAAATATAAAAAAAGGCTTTTTGGAGTATCCATATTAATAATTTATTTATATTTTATAATTTATCTAATGTATGTGAGACATTAGAGTACCAAAAACTTTAGTAAACACCCATTTCCAAGTTACAAGAGCCACAGTTACAAATGACGTTGGTGGCAAATCTGTTGCTGGGATCCCGTATTTCTATTTGTCAGTCAGACATAACTGTTTACAAGTCTGCCTATGCTCTCTCTCTCTCTCTTTCTACTATATTTCTCTCTTTTAATCAGTCGCTGCGCTTGTTGTGGCCATTTGAAATTGAAATTGCATTCGTGGCTGGCAAATTAGATTTGTGCACAAACTGTTTTAGGCACTTTGCCTCGTTTCAAAGGTGTCTTTGAGGCGCCACTCATAATTCTTGACAACAACAACAACATGTTCAACAAGTTGTAAACGCCCCTGCAATTAAGACGAAATGTAGCTGCTTAAAGCCAGAAACTGTTGTTGTTGGTTGGCCTGGTCAAAAGTTCTAATTAACTTGCCAATTGGCAGTCGAGTCTCTGCCCAAAAGTGACTATAATTAAACAGCCAAAGGCAACATTTGTTGTGCGTATGTGCGTGTGTGCGTGTGTGTGTGTGTGCGTGTTTGTGTATGTGTGTGTGTGCCATACACCACACGCAGGTTGAACACACCTTGACGCAACAACAACCCTGTCCGAGGGTGAACTGATAAATCATTGGACTGCGTAGGAATGAAAATAAATTGATTTTTGTCCTTCCTTTGTATCATTCTCGATACAATAACATTGGTAAAAGCTCTCAAAATAGGCGCAAATAACTTGTTCATTTTAAATTCTAAATAAAAAACATATCGTAGCACAAGTTACAAAATGTTGATGAAAACCGAAAACTATTTCAAGTTGTTTCCTACAAAGTTTTGCCAAAGTTAAAATGAAAAAGAAATTAATGAAAAAGAAATGAAATTAAATTAATTTGATAATTAATTAATTCAGAAAAATTTTATTATTAAAAATTTAGAAAGTTGTGTAGTCTTACTGGGATCAATGAGTTTTCGGTTCACCCTCGCATCATCAAGTGGCAAGTTGCTGATTCCATGCTGTCTGCTTTTGCTTGCCACACGCACGCAACGCACACATAACTTTCGATCCCCTTTCCTCCCCTCCCCTCGACCCCGTTGACCCCACGACCTGTCGACCCTTTGGACTTTAGTATAATCCATTAGCTTTTGGCTCAACTTGGTCCTGCTCATAATATTGATGAGCATTTTGGCATTTGTTTATCAACATAATGTTGCTCTTTAATTGCCAACAACCTGCCACAAGCAGCGAGAGCTTTGGTTTCATGTTGCCAACATTTCCAGAGCTATGGCAAATTTTATTTTAAAGAATTTAATTGGCAGTAAGAATTTGCAAGAGATTAAAATTATTATCAAAAAATGTTAAAAATATTGCCTATTATTTATTTTTAATTTGTTGGATAAAATTGGATAAAGCATAACGTTGGATTAAATGCAGCCTATTTCCGAGCTGAAAATATAATTTGAAAAAATTTAAATTTTTTGAATTAAAATACATTTTTTCTTAATTTTAATTAAATTGCAAAAAAAAGTCTTGAAGGAATTACATAATTATATTCAACTCTTTAAAAATGTAAAGTTTTGTTGACTTTGATTTATGTGACTTTGAAAATATTAAAAAAAAAATATAAAAAAAAATGGGAAAGGCTATAGTCGAGCTCCCGACTTTAGGAAACCCTTTACTTATTTAATTAAAAATTTAAATATTTTTTATTGCATGCTTTTAGGCACTTACATTGCTTAAAAACTTTAATCAGCCATTACCACTTTTCTATATGTCCAATCTTGTTACGGTTATATCGACATGAATATATATGTACATACTTTATAGGGTCGGAGATGCTTCCTGCTCCTTCTTCATTGCAACGAATACAACATCCCCTTTTACTTATTTTTAAAGTAAAGGGTAACATTCATTCTCTGACATTTGAGGAACACTGGCATTTCAAAATACTGTTTTCAAAAGCAAGTCTTTCCAAAAACTTTAGAGGTTTGATTATCTATGACGTCTATAAAATTTCCAATATCTGCTTCAAATCTTAATGCATTCTTAAGATATTAAAAATCTTATTTTCTTAAAAAACTCTGCAATATAATCTTCGATTTCAACATTTCGTGTGTTTGACTGAAAATTGATTTATTGACTTTCCCATTTTCCCATATACTATATAAAGTTAAAGTTAAATTTCCGAATGGATTCCCAACTCAAAGCTGCTCGTCGTAGTCCCGGAGCGTGTTGTCCTCGAATATTTGCTGATCATGTCGTTCCATGGCCTCGTACGAGTTGCAACTGTTGCGATCCCTTGATGTTGTTCTTGTTGTTGCAACTGGAAGTGCTGTTGCAACTGTTGTGGCGACTGCAACTGGCATCGTCGGCGGCGGCTGTTTGGGTCGCCGGTTACGACGACGACGTTGCACGATTGCCTCGCCGCCATTCAATGCCACAAATTGTTGCCGCTGCTGCCGTTGCTGATACTGAAGCTGATGCTGATGCTGATGCTGATGCTGATCCTGTCGACGCTGCTCCTTGCTGCTCTCCCAATCCTCCTCCGAGGGACGTGTGCAGCTAAAAAACTTTCCCAGACTCGAACACATTCTCACTGCGAGTGGCATGAGCTGCAACAGAGTGTGGCAGCTTTATAGCTTGCCACTGCAACTCCATTGATAGAGGAATAAAAAACAATCAATCAGCTGTATTGCTGGCAATTGATAGCAAAGCAATTGCATGATTGACAGCTGTTTCTGTGGACTCACTCCGACTCAGACTGCGACTCAGACAATCTTTATGTGCAGCTGGTTGCGCCTCGGCAGTTGGACTCCAACTTCTAAGAGATGTGGAAATACATTGTCAGGCGCATTTTGTGCTGCTGCTGCATCGGACACAATTCGGATGCGGATTTGACCAGAAAAGCGGTCTCGACTCTCACTCTGGAGATTGTCATCGTCGATGAAGACTTGTACCAAAATAACCCCATCGATGACAACAACATGGAACTGAACCGTGTGCAAACTTGGCCTGACCTAATGGTACTCTAGCAACATAAGCAAATCCCACTTTATTACCAAAATATAGATGATATCAGCTGATGGAAAAATATTCTGCGATAACAGAAATTGAATAAAACAAGACATTTCAAACTAATTGAAGCTCCTAAAAAAACACAATTTTATTATTACATTATTTAATTTTTTGTATAAATTAAAGTAAGCTGTAAAGAAGTTTCGCTCTATAGCTCTAACTCTCAGCCCAAAAGCCAGCTGCAAGATTTTAAAAAGGTGCAAGCTAGGACTCAACTTTGAAATCAACTGATATTAACTGAATGTTCTATTAAATATTTAAATGAATACCTTTCTCTATTCAAGGAAATATCAGATATTCAGTTGTGGGATACAGATTTTATATAGGAAGGAAAGATTTTACAAAAAACAACATCAGCAAGTTCCAAGTATAAATCTTTAAAAATTGAAGGCTAAACAATCTGTTTGAAGAATTAAGATCTGTTGCTAGAGGACACAATATAATATTTATAACTTTAAATGATTGAAGTAAAACTAAAGATCCTATAAATGCTTGTTAGTTTTTTATGTAAATAAACCTGATTAAATAAAGGATAGCTACAGGATTTCTCTAAAAGTATTAGCTGAAGCTCATTTGAAATGTCTTGTAAAGTGATTAAGAAATTTTATTAAACAAAGTAATTACGTATTAAGTTTCTAGCACATTTAACAATCTATGCGCGAATCCTTGAAACCCAATACTGAACTCCTTTAACAGAAAGAGTTCTTTCTTAGCTGCCCAACAATGTTATATCCTATTATCAGCTGAAGGATATTATGTCTGCTATCACAATACACATCATATTTATTGGGAACTGTGTTGGGTTTTTGCCAAAGGTCCTTTTACAATGTAATCTAATCAGCGGCATCACTTGATAATAACTCGAGCCATTATCCTGGGCAATTTCCCCCTTCCCAATCCGCTAGCCAAGTCAAGCCGACGACTCTATGACTTCCGATATCTCTTCTTCGTCCCCTCCTTACACTCCACATCCATGTCAGCTTCCGCTGTTTATATGTTGAGCTGAGAGCACTCATATTTTGGCATCCATCAATCAATGGCGGCGGCTCTTCAAGTTGCCGCTCTGAATGGCCACTTAAATGCCATAAGAAGCGGAAATTAATGCACTGAAAGCATTCAAATAGGCCTGGCTTAGAGTATGAGTATGACGGAGGGTGAAACAGAGGAAAGGAGGGAGGGGAAAACGCTCACGATTTGGCTTTGACTGTGCAACGGAATCAAGTCTTTAACGGCGTTGGTCGATGAAGCTCGCGGGCCACTCTAGTGATTAATTGATGGAATTCCAAGAGTCCCACAGCGAAGAACACACCCGTAATCAAGGATAAGAGGTGGGAGTTGGGCGGGATTGAGAGATTGAGAGGGGTTATATCCGTTATGGGCCTGTTAATGGCAAACCATTGAGCAGTTAAAAGTGCGAGATTAGCATTTCCGCCCAGTCAAAGGCATGACCCGAAGCAGAATCGAGTCGAGTCGGCTCGAGTTGCTTTGACAAGTGCCACATTGGGTTGGCTTGGAGTTGGGCTTGGGCTTGGGCTTGGGGTCGACTGTGGGTTTGTTTTATCGTGGCTGCCTCAAGTGGTCTCCAAAATGGCGTGGCAAAAGGTGTGGCACCCTCGCAGTCCGTGCCACAAAAAACTGAAGTGAGCCACAATAGGGATGAGTATCGGCAAAGAAAGTATTGAAACTATATATCGACAAAAGTATTGCGTAATGTATTTTATCACAATAATGTTCGCATTGAATATTACTAAGTTCGATATTGATCAATTTAGCTCCAAAATTTAATGTTAACACCCTAATCAATTTATATTTTCTAACGATTTTCAGAAACAGAATCATTCCTTTAAAAACTTCAAAACTGATGACATTCTTATCGGTAGTACATGTTGAAATCTGTACAATTCATAATTATTAAGGCTTAAATTTTTTTTTCCTCGGTAAGAATGTGAAACTCGCTTAAAAAATAAAAATAAGAAAGTGACTTAAGGATTGAGAAAGTTATGCTACATTGTATCTCTAATCGATACAACATACATATGTATATTTAATAATATTTAGATCTCATATAATATTATTTTTCTCAAATATCATGTCTCTCTATCGGTCCAATATCGATATCATCAGAATGAGACAAGAAATCGAAAGAAATTTTCTGCTGGCCGTTGGAAAATCGGTTCAATTTCGCCAGACTCTTTGGCGCCATTGGATTGTGAATATTCCAACCTTATCTTCTCTCACTCTCTTGAATTACACCCACCTTCTCTTCTCTCACTCTGTTCTGTGGCTCAGGTGGCAAGTGCGCCTAAGCGTAGGCTATGAATTGTATTTGCGAGCGCATTATCTTTACTAACCGCAAATCGTTTGTCATTTTCTATGATTGATTGATTGATGTTGATGTTGATGCAGCACGAGGCATGAAATGGTGGTCATTACCTGGGCACATTCAGCGTAGAGTGGGGGGGGGGGGGGGAATTGCGCCAAGAACTGAGCGTGCACTGCATACGTGGCGCCATCTGTCAGTCGACTAGCGCAACTCAACACACTTGCAGCAAAGAAAGCTTTTGAGCTTTACCACGCCAAATAACGGGAATTTTTTAAGTGAAAGCTAACAAGGGTTGCAGTCTATGCTGAAAGCTCGCGATGAATTCCTTTGCCAAGTAAAATGTGGGAGTCCTTGTAATGAATTAAATGTTGAAATTAAATATATTAATGTTCATATTGATCAAGGTGAGCTAGCTTGCAAAAGCACAAAGGCTTAAAGCTTTTATTTAAAAACTAAGTTGGTAAGGTTTTCTATTAGGCTTTTTGTTGGAAAACCCAAGATAAACTTAAGTCTATTAATAATAATTGTAATTTTTTAGAGACTTTTCGTCCAAACAATTAGGGTGTTCACTTTGCCCTAGCAGCGTTGCAGATTGAAATCGTTGCAAGCTTTCTACGAGAACAGCGCTTTATGTGGAAAGCATTGCACATAACTAAAGTGGGCTGTTATTTGTTTACATATTGTTGAATATGTTCAACGCGTTGCACGTAAAGCGCTGTTCTCGTAGAAAGCTTGCAACGATTTCAATCTGCAACGCTGCTAGGGCAAAGTGAACACCCTAAATGTTTAAATGAAAACTTTTTAATTTGAAACTAAAACAAATTACATTGCTGGTTGCTTTTTAAATGTTATCAAAATGAGATTTAAGTAATATTTCTAGTCAGAAAAAGTTGCTGTAAAATAAAAAAAAATGCCACAAAGCATGAAGAGAGAATAACTGAAAATTAAAAAATGTCTGAACTTACAAAATAATCGAGTATTCACATAAATACACGAATTTATTATGCTTATCTAACTTTGCATTTTGTTGTATCCAAAAAATACTTATAATTCTACTCAATTTCCCTACTTGCCTGACTCTACATCATATCAAAGCCAACCCTCTCAATATGAGAAAACTTGTAAGCATAAAGTTGATGCTAATGTGGCGTGTTGTGATAAAGCTGGTCACTCGATTATTTGCACATGATTTGCGTCGTTTAAGTAACTGGAATACCGCCCTGTCTAACATATATGGTTTTGATTCTCTGACTTCTTTTCAACACATTTCTTAACGCAGTATTCTTTCACTTTACTTGCAGTTAACGGAGCTCGAGCAGCGCGTCATCGAAGCGGAAGAACGCGCCGAGGAAGCTGAAGATAAGGTAAGTCATTAAATGACTGAGAGCGAAATCTCCCTTTATCCCTGACTCTATATATGTATGTATGTGTATTGTGGTATATTAAAACAAGGGTAACATTATCCTTGGCAGATAGCAAAAGCAAAAGCCGCGTCTGGGCAGATAGAATCGCCTCATTAGAAGTCAGTTTAAACCATTTAAGCATTTGTGGCATTTACATGACAATACTTAAGTCAGGGTCAGAGATGGGGTTTGTCTGGCATTGGCAAGAACAACTGTTGGCACATGCTGGCAAACATGCGAAAATGTCCAGCAGAGCGGCCAAAATTGTTGTCGCCAACTGTCCCCAGATACAGTACACAATACATAAATCGACTTCCGCTCCAGAACCACCGGAAATACACATTAATGCAACGCTGCGTAGCGGACAAATCCACGCCCCATTCAACTGTAGTCCCCATCCCTGTCCTACATCTCACTGTTAAGCATTCAAGTTCGTGTGGCTGCAAACGATGCTGAGCTTTTGTCCCCCCTACTTTTTTCTCTTCGACACGCAGCAGACATCATAAAACTACCCCGAATGCGGGAACAACAAGGACTAGAGTCAGCCACCCACACCACCCACTTCAGGCACTCGACGCGCGTTTTCAATATCAAATGCGCATTGTTTGCATTAACAAGTCCCCGGGGACTGTTGGCTTTACCTACGCAACACCCTGAAAAACAGGCGAAATGCAAATATTTTCCAACCAGGTTTATCTCTCGGCTACGTCTATGAATATGGCTATGGCTATGACTACCGTTGTCCTGGCTGAGATCCCTTTAGACTTGGCATATATGTATAGGCCTTACCGTTGCCATTGCCAACCACTGTGACAAATTGAATTCTTGTTACTTTGTTTGCGCCGAGATTAAATTCATGTACAAACACGTGGGTTGTTAACTAGCTACCAAACCATGCCAAGGGGTTAGCCCAGCTTATCGCAGTCCTCAGTCCAAAATCCTTTCTGGCCCATGCAAACAACCCCTGGAAAGACCTCTCAACAGTTGGCAGCGCATTTCACGACGTTCAGGCGAACACAACTTGCTAACAGGCTCATTACTAACGCTTCAATTAGTCGCTCTTCGTTGGCTCTTTAAAATTAATTCGCTCATTAAAACTATTAACCGTTAACATAGCAAATTTTCCAGACTAGAGCTCTACTAATAACATGTCCATTAAAGTTAAAGCCAAGCACCCTAACAATTACAATTTTTAAAATATATACATAATTTATAAAAATAATTCAATTTCAATTTTTTTTAACAAATTATAAAAGTGTTATTTTATAATTCCATAAGAATTAAAATATATATTTGGATATAAGCTAACTTTATCTACAAATTTACGAATTACTGCATACTTTTTGACATTTGGGCTGCTTTAAAACTTAAAAATTGTGATTAAGTAATGGGTATATTGGGCCCATGATGGGAAGTATATACCTACGTATTAAGTATCATTTGTTATACCCTGTAGAGGTTATTACAATTTTGCCATGAAATTTAATATAGAGGGATCTCTAGTTTTACAAAATTTCCAAAACAATACCAATTTTTATGTTAACTTATAGAGATGTCATTATCTTAGAGAACTTATGTTTTGATAAAGTTGAGGGAGTCAAAAATCTCTAAGAAACATATATAAAGATAATTTTCAGTAATGTGGATATGATATTCAGTTTATTTTCTGAATAAATGTAAAGTGACATAGTAAATCACAAGGAAACTCGTTCCGTTTTCACCAGCGACTGCAACGATTATAATTTTTAAAATATAAATTTTAGCATAAAAGTTATTTATGGATTTTTATAAAAAACATTAAAATAAAACTCTCATCGATCCAAATAAAAAAATTATGAAAAAAATAAATCAATTTCAATTTTATTTAAAAATTATAATTTAACTCTTATTTTTATTATAAAAATTGAAAATAAAAATTATTTTTCAATTGCAAATAAAAATTATTTTTCAATTTTTATCATAAAAATTAAAAATAATAATTTTTATTAGTTACCCTACCACCCCTCACCACACCCTTGTGAATGAAATACACCTTCCGGTTCAAAAGACATTTGCATATAATTTTTATTTTTAAACTTTTATTCAATTTTTATTATAAAAATTGAAAAATCACTTTTATTTTTAATTTTTATAATAAAAATTGAAAATAAAAATTTATCCAGTTTCTCATAACAAAGTTCACAAAGTTAGTATTGCGAACAGTGTACGAAAACGATTTTTGTCACTTAAATCCATATTTGGCTCACATATTTGATTATTTAATTTATTATATAAACAACTTTATTGTTTTTTTCTAATACTGAAACTTATAATTATTACAGTGTAGTCTACACCGAGAATTACGGTATTTAACAATTTTTGTTCCCCCCTGAAAATCTGGCAACTCTGACGATTCCCTGCAACATCCACTCAGCTGTAATCTAAGCTATTGTTTTTCCCCTTTCTGTTTTCATTTGTTGTAAGCCAATCAAATTAATTAATCATTAAAATGCAAAAAACATAAACATAAGGACTCTTAACTATGCCTCAACGCCGGCAATTAAGTGCACGGGCTCCCCCAGGAAGTGCGCCAGCTCGACATTGTCTTGGGACAGGATTTCGTTGCCCCTCGGGGACAGGGGCAGTCAACCTTTAAAATGCCTTTAAAGTCGTGCAAATTTATGTTGCATACGCTTTGGCGCACATGGCACACATAGTGTGCATGATACAGTGTTGCAAAACGCCGGCAAACGAACCAAAACACAATGAAAGGCGGGCGCGTGCGTGCGCACCAAATGTAAAAACAAAACAAACAACAGCAGAGTGCATTTCAAACTGTAGAGTGAAGCCCAAACTGTAAGCGCAATTTCAAGGGTTGTTTCGGTTCAAGCTTGACAGCAGCTGCCAAAGAGAGCGAGAGAGAGCACACTGCACGAGAGAGAGAGTTGAATGGGTGTGTGTGTGTGTGCAATTGTTTTTTGTGACTGCATTTATCGGACAACTGCAGCGAGAGTTTTATCCTTCGCTGTTATTTTGTAGTTGCCAGCTGTATGCAGGACACTAAAGAACTGTCAAAAGGGGAGAGCAGAGAAGTAAAGAGAAGAGAGGCGGTCTGAAGAAAGGAATCAAAAGAAAGCCAACAAAAAATTGAAACAACCACCGAAAAAAAAGCTGATTGACTAAGAGACTGAGAGAATGAGCGAACGGATGAACGAAAGAAGGAACGAAGCAACGAAGAAACGAAACGAGCGAAAGCAGCGTAACAAAGCGCAGAGCGCAAAAGTTGTGCAAAAAAAAAGAAGACTTGTAGCTGCTTCGACGCTGCGTTTTATTTTCTGTTCGATTTGTTTAAACAATTTTACAAGCTGCCACAACACACTGCACAACAAAAACAATAGTAACAACGGTAACGGTAACAGTGACTGCAAAAAAGGAACGACAACAAATCATATAACAAGCTAACAAAGTTCAAGGCAGCAACGGCGACGACGACGTCGACCGCGACAGCGACGTCAGTGTTGTAAAATTGTAGCGTAGTAAAAAATTAAATTATTAAAATTATTAAGTGCTTTAGCAAAAGACGCGCGGAGTGTTCAATGTACATAACAAAAAAAAATAAATTTATTATCATGAAAAAAAATGGACAAAAAATGAAATGATATCAGTTGTTACGTTTTGTTCAAGTGCGTGAAAAGTTGCCGAAAGCACCTAGTTTTAATACATATATACATTTATATGTGTGTGTGTTAGTGAATGAGTGTTTGTGTGTAGGCTTGTCTGCTTGATGATGACAGCTAAAAGTGCTAAACGTAGTAAATTATAGGCCAAATTTCGAATTGTATTTTGCAAAATATACACAAACCTACAAACACACGCGCAGCGGCCATTCACATACACAACGTGCATGTGCATGTGCGTGTGTGTGAGTGAACACCCTGCCTACTCTGTGTATTGGCGCGCGTGAGGAAGAGAGTGAGCGTGAGAGAGAGCAAGGCAAATCGAAGTCGAAGCTAAGCAGAGAGAGAGAGAGAGAGAGAAAGGCAGAGAGCACAGCGTGAGAGCGCGCGCACATGTCAATGACAGACAGCTGACTGGCGAAGCCAAAGACCAAAAGGCAAAAAGGAAGAAAGAAAGCACACAGCACATAGCCAAGGAGGAGACAACAAAAAGCGTGTGTGTGTGTGGTGTATGAATTGTGCATAAACTACTATAGACAACAAACATAATAATAATAATAATATTACTAATAATGTGAGCAACATCAAACTGAAAACAACATATCAATACACGGAGATAACAACAACAACAAGATACGTCCATTTACAACACTAACAACAAAGCGACTGAATATATTTGGAGTGCTATACAAAAAAATAGCAAGAACAACAACAATAACAACAACAGCAGCAACAACAACAACAGCAGCAACAACAACAAAAGGCAAATAATTGAAGCTTTCTACAGTCTACTGCGCTGCCGACTGCGCTGCTTACTGCGCTGGCTGCTGTTGCTCTGCAGCATTGCCAGCAGCCCTTCGCATCGCTTCGGGCATTGCCAGACGCAAATGCCGCTACTAACACAAATAGTAATAATAAACTAAGGATTATTTAACAACAAAAATAACAACAGCAACAACGAAATTGTTAATAAACAAGAATGTTGCTCTGTCGCCGCATGAGTGCGAAACGTCGCCGCTGTTGCGTTTGCTGTCGACACAAACAAAGAAAATGCCAACAGCGGCTGCTACTGCACTAACGGTACAATGAGCCAAATCTCCCTCCGCCCCCAAACAGGCATACAACAAATACCT
Organism: Drosophila subquinaria; assembly: GCA_037043405.1. Classification (NCBI taxonomy): domain Eukaryota; kingdom Metazoa; phylum Arthropoda; class Insecta; order Diptera; family Drosophilidae; genus Drosophila; species Drosophila subquinaria. The sequence goes on along the minus strand of JBAMBL010003201.1, from coordinate 709,998 downwards.
AAAACAACGACAACAACAACAACCAAAGCAACAACAATTAAAGCAACAACAACGATTTCTATATTGAAAACGAGCAACGAACCAGTTTTATGAATGGATAACTATAGAAAAAAGGTAAGCGATGAAAATTCCAACAAGAATCGAGATTAAAAAAAATGCATGGATTGATGGATAATGGATCTATTACAATGTTAAACGTATAATAAAAATACAATCTAATAAAAAATGCAACTAAAGTTGTGTTACTATCAGCTAAAGACTTACAGCAAATGAAATCAATGAAAACGTAAAGATATCCTTGTTACCCTTGGTTTTTTTTTAGTATTTATAATAGTATGACTCAGATTATACTAGTATTTAAATTACTATTATTTTACTCAGTTCAGAAATATCCAACTTAAAACCAATAAGAATACTGATTTAGGACTCCCTTATATGAAATTCACTCATACTTTTAATATAACAATCTTTCCAAAAATTAATCGACCTTTTTTAAAGTTTCTTTCAAATCGTTAATTTTAAATAAATAATTTTTATATATCAGGATATTACTTAAAGTTCAGAAAGTTCAAAGGTATCAACTCACTTTTAGTTAAGACCCTTAATCTGAATGATTTTCAAAACATTTTTAAAATTCTACGTTGAGTATGTCTAAAATTCGATTGGGTAATCCGATTTGACGCCCACCTGGCTGACGCTCTGCGGCTGTCTATGCCATGATCCGATCAACAAGCAAACAGCACCCCAATCTAACCGCATAACAAATTTATATTAATTTTATATTCATGCCTATGGCAGCTAAAAATAGGAGGGGGCCCAGTTCATCTCATCTATTCATTCCCCATTTCCCCTATCCCAATTTCCATTCCCCATTCCCCAGCAACATACATACAGATCTAAAATCAACTCATAACACTCAAAAAATGAAATTTATGTCGCATTTCAAAATCTCTGAGATGTAGTATGTCTCATAATTTATGTTGAGCATCAGTCGTTCGAGCTCCCACCCCGCCCATAACCCGTTTCGAGTTCCTCTCTTTCCTCTATATGTAGTTTTCTGTTACCGGAATTCAATTAAAAATTTCGCATTTTGTATTTAAACTTTTAACCTATGCGAGGCATCTTTGCAGTACATGATAATTGGGTCACTTAGATGATGGGATTTTTCAATTATTTATCCACTTATCTGTTTGTCGTCATCTCTTTGTTGTTGCTGATTGTTTGTTTGTTTTCTTTTACCCCCCTTTTACGCTCATCTCCTCAACTGTGGCGCCTCTGCCATTCATCACATCAGGCACAAATTCTGCAAAATCAATTAATGCGCAACGTGGGCATCGAATGCACTCTCACTTGCCACTTGCCACTCGCCACAGATACAAATGTATGTAGTTGCATCAGATGCTTTGCCGCCAGTTGATTGATTGCTTCTGCCGTTCGTTGCACGCCCCACAACCGGCTGACGACAGACACAGCAGAGGCAGCAACTTTTGAGCTGCATTCGCTGCTTGGACACGTGCCAATTCCTCTCTCCTTCTCCCATGAGAAATGCATCGTAATGAAAGATCCCCCCCTTCCTCCACACATATTTCCCATCTCTGCAAACACTTCCTTATTCATTCTACTTCTCCGTCCTCCTCAAACAGTGGCCATTTATCTCTTTGTAAACAAAGCACAGCGATGATTTGATACAAAGATAACATGAAAAAAGAAAAATAAAATGAAACAGTTACAGTTAGACGTCTACTCGTTTAGACCCGTGCTTCAATGTGGGCCAACGTTGATTGCACTCGCCAGTCAAGCTCACTCTTAATGCATTTTGCCAAACAGCCGGACCTGGCCTAAAAATAATAATGCCCTACATTTAAGGCATGTGAAATTGGCAAGTCACTTGACAATCTCCCAGTTTATAAAGTTCTTTTAACTTTGTAAAGCTAAGAAAACGACGATGAGATATTAAAATAATGAAAAGCTTACTTTGGTATTAATTAATAAATTTTTGGAATATAATGTCAACAGTTAATCAACTTGTTGCACGCATCTTTAATACTACTAGTATTTTACTCATTCCCATTAACATTGACATTGTCATTAGCAATAGCATTGATTTAAACACCAGTATTGTCATTATCATTAGAAATAGCGCTGGTATAAGCATTAGCATTTACATGCGCATTTTAATTGACAATTTCATTAGCATTATCATTGGCATTAACATTAACAATAGCAATAGCATTGTTATTATGATTAACTTTTGCATATGAATTCGCCATTTCATTAGCATTATTTTCATTGGCATTAGTAATAGCACTGTTATTAGCATTAACATTAGCAATATAATTAAAATTAGCATTACCATAAGCAAGAAAACTAGCCTAAGCATTCCGATTTTCTTTAACTTTTGCAATAGAAATCATTAGCAGCATTGGCATGAGTAATAACAATATTAATATTTTTATCATTATCATTAGTGTTAGACATTCATCATTCAAAGTCAAGCCCAAAGTATAGCACATCAATAGGTCCAACTCGTCCAATTCATTCCCATTTCCAGTTCCATACTTTTTCACAATGATTATGCACAAAAGATCAAAAAATGAATAGAAAAGCAAATCGCGTTGGCGTTGCCACTCTTTGTTGTTGTTGCTTATATTGTTGATGTTGTTGTTGTTTTTGTAGGCTGCTTTAGTTGAATTAATGATGCATGCATCCGTCATCAGAAGGCAACGTTGACGTCGACGCTGGCGCTGCTGTTGACGCTGCTCACAACGACGGCGCCACTTTCGCTTGAGGCCGTCGCCGCCCACTCGCAGCTGGCGTCGCTGTCGACGCACGACGCTCGACGCTGTGCGTTGCACATTTGAAAAATCTAATGTGTTTTATGCGTTGCATTTTTCTAGTGATTTAAGTGGTCTTTTTTCTTTTTTTTGTTGCTGTTGTTGCTTTCTTTATATATGTATTTAAAAGTCATCAGCAAGTCGACGACATCATTTGGCGGTCTCGTCTCGACAGCGCGTCTTCGTCTTGGCTCCAACATTAATATGCATTTATAAATAGCTAAGCACTGAGAAGTCGCAACTTGGCGACCGACTCCATGCAACAGTTGCAGTTGCAGTTGCAGTTGTTGCATCTGAATGATGTGAGCCACAAATGTAAGTGCCATCACATTGAAAGTACAGATACAGATACAGATACTTTGTTGTACTCGTACTTGCACTTTTTCGACCCGACTCGACCATTTGGAGCTTTAATCAATTGCTCGATTCTCATAAAACTAACTGCACTTTAGCAGCTGTTCAATGATAGATTTAAGATGGGAAATTGTATATGCTAAATGGAAAAATTAACGATTAGGGGAAAGTTCTTCTCTCTATTTGGCTGCCAGCCAGTCTAGTCGGTAGTCATACATATGAGGATGTTTTCGGTTTGTTTTCTTTTTTTTTCATGCGTCTAGCCAATAATCTTCATGCTGGCTGGCGCTCTGATAGATGACAAGGACAACGACAATGAAACTGACTCATCTACGCTTCATTGTTGTTGTTGTTTTTTAATCAGACAAATTGTTGACACCAACCGCAAACAATCAGCTAAAGAGCCCAGATCCCAAGCAACATGTTACATGTTACCATTTTTGGGAAGTACATACATTTATTATACGCCCCGAGCTCTGGGTTTGCTTGTCTGTCTGTCTGTTGTTTTGTTTCGTTGTTGTTTTTGGGGGCAGCTGCAGCATCAACAACAAACACGAATATTTTGGGTTAACGGCGAAAAGTTTTCTCTTCTGCTGGCTGATATAAATTGTGTTGCTGTTGCTCCTGTTCTCAATACAGTGCCTCCGACACATAATCTGACAACTGACATGCATCTAAGTCCTGCTCGAGTCCTCTATCCTTGGTCCCCTTTCCCTCTTTTAATGCTCTTCTTCACATGACACGCACTTTTGGCCGGAAGGAAGCCAAAGTGACTGATGTTTGGTCTGTTTGGTCTTCTTCTTCCCCATCTATTCCCCTCCAACCACCTTCCTCGTACAGCGACTAAAGCTCATAAACTTAGCGAAAGTCATTGACACCAGTGTCGAAAAAAAAATACTCGACAAGAAGATATCCTCTAAATGAAACTTTCTTCGGATATTAATTCGAAAGTACACTTCTTTAAGAGATCACAGTGTAAATTTTAAAATGTTTCGATCGGCTGAGCTCCGTCCATTCAGAGCAAGGTATAACATTTTAAAAATTAATAACTGGTCGACTTGCTTATCGTATTTCGTTAAAAGAACGAAAGTTCAATTAGATGAATTTTTGATGAACGACCGATAAGTAACATACAGTTCTTTAAATTTGAGCTGTCATAACTATGTCAAAAACTAATCTGATAATCTTGCAGAATGCCAAATTTATTATTGTCTGACCTACAGTTTGTTTTTGAGTCAAAACTTTATCAATTGAAATATTTAACTGGAACCTGGACACTTTTTAAGGATCTTTGTCTAACTTTTCCAAAAATATACCAATTTCCTTGCAGAATGTCAATTTTATTACTGTCTGATCACTTTTTTAATTATGCATCGAAGTTGTATTCTTTTAAATTAATTAAATTTTTTTTTTTTAAATTTTTTCAAAAACTTCCAACTGTCAAAAGTACCCGCTTACATATCTTATAAATAAGAAAAATATCTTAATTGCAGTTTTACTTATTTTTGTAATTTTCTCTTAAAATTATATAAGTGTGCTTACATCTAAAATCTATATTTTTGACTAAACGTAGAGAATAGTATTAAAGCCAGTTGCTTCCAAGTACCGTTGGCTTTGTCATCCTCATGTGAGTCATCCATTTAAAAACAGACCTGCCACATGATGGAGGAGGAGGATGATTCGTCGGCAACTGAAGTCATTACAATTGTAGTAACCGATTGAGGACCATTAAAGTCCCAAACAGAACCAAAAACAGAGCCCATATTAATGACCCATCCGATGAATGCGAATTGATAAAACCATTAAGTGATTTTTAACTGTAACTAGCAATATATACATAGTGTGATTTATCAGATACTACTTAAATAATTTACTTATTATTTATTTACGCGCACGTATGTACATTGCGTGTGTGAGTGTGTATGTGTGACTTTGATATATGACATATATTGCAAGATGAATTACCTGCCACCCCAAAAATAAAACCAACAGGAACAAATGCTTTGCTTCGCTTCGCTAAAACTTCCCTCGCTCAGCTGTCCATACGCTGACAACATGCACACACACACACACACACACACACACACACACACACACACACGTTCTCACTCGTATAAATTTCCCTCCCACAAGCGCATTTAATTTCCCTCTTGGTACTTGGTACATTTGCCTCAAGCCGCCTTGTGGCTTGCTGCTTGCCGCTTGCTGGCAGCCGTTTCAGTGCTTCGCAGTTGCTCGACTCGTGCGCGTCGCGTTGGCGGATTCTCCAATTTGTTTGTTGCATCTCGGGGATTTAAGAAACACGTCGGTTTTACTTAAGTTGTTGAAACATTTTTAAAAAGTTTATACACTTTGCGGCAATTGTTTATTTTTTTTCACTTTTTGTTTGATGGAAATAAATGAATAGAGTTTATTGCTTTCAAGGGTAAAGTGCCTAAAAATCAACCCTCGGAACGTGTTCACGATCAGCGCCTACTACCCTTCTCCGCCCACCACCGCGAGCAGAACCGGTTCTCAAATACGTATTCTCTCAAAATAGTTTGGCCACGCGAAATTATTATTATTAAACGTTGCGTTGTTGTGAAAAACAACCCCCAACCCTTATCAGCAGCCAACAGCCCCTGGCACATTATACCAATGAACTTCTGATCTTATAAGAATCGTTCTTGATTCTCCCCGGATGTGTGCGTGTTTTTCGAACTAACAAATGTTAAACAGAACTACGAGTTCATTAGACTCAAGTGTAACTGAAAACTAGTCCAAAATGGCAACAGTTTTAAAGGAAAAGGGCAAACGCACATTATGCCCAAAATGTATGTAATGCCTTTCCAATTATTTATTATATATTTTAGTTTATTTATATGCAAAATTATTCTTTAAAAACAATAATTTCTAAAAGCACACCATAAAAGATTTTTCTTATCACGCGCTTTGGGGATATTCACATTTTGGTCACAACTACTAGATCTTAACATGAATTATTTACTCATTTCTCGTTTTATCCAATTGTGGTAATTTTATTATGTATTTCGAATCGAATCCATAAACTCTATTTATCAGGCATGTTTTAGAAATTTGATCGAATTTAGGTTTTATTGATTACATTTTTTGTTTAAATAAAATAAGAGTAAATGGGATATAAATCTGTTGCAGTAAATTTTTGTGATTCCGCAAAGTACTCATATTCAAAAAATTAAATCTCTGATATGTTAGGCACTTCGACTTTTCGATCGGTTGTTTTCAAACCCATATGTCATCAAATTCTCTAGTGACTTGTAGAACACACCTGTATATTATTTGTATATCCTATAGGTATATTTTGTTATAAGGCAGTTAACTCCGCCAAACCTTTCCCAAAACATAAGATGGTCACAGGCCTGTGTAGCATATTTAAACTTAACTCAGGTTTTTGATCCCTTTTCAAAATAAGTCTATTCTAATAAGTATATCGTATATAATAACCAGTGTTATAATCTATTTTTTAAAAAATTTATGCTGTAATTTGTATTCCCGTGCTGGGTAACTGACAATATTCAGCTACATATGTTTCCTGATTTTTAACAAAGTTGGATTGAATATAACGCTTTAATTTAAAAAATTAGTTAGCTTAATTTATTATGAAAGAACTCGATACATATATATTAAAATATGTTTTCAAATACAATCGATACCTATATAACTTGGAAATTCTAATATTTATGAGCAAAAAAGGCAAAGATACAGAAAAAATAGCAAAGTAAAGCGACAGTGAGAATGAAAGAGAATGAATGGAAAAAATGCTTTTAATTGCTTACAAGTTTTCGTCTATCTTTTTGTCTGCTGTGTTGTATTTGTTCCACGACTTGAACGCATCACTGAGCTTCATCCAAGGCGACGTGGATGAGGATGAAGTTGTCTTTGTTTTCTAAGATTGTTGTTGTTGCTGTTATTATGGGGGGCTTCACGCTTAATTGGTTAGCAACATCGAAACGGTCACGTTTATGAGTTGTGATCAAAAAGTTGTCGCTGCCTTTGCAATTGCAGTTCAAAAATGGCTTTAAAAAGACAACTGGTAGATGAAATCATATGAAACTCGATTTTATTATGATTTTAACAACGACTTTAAATTTTACTCAATTAATTATGATAAACCATTTAAACGAAAAGGCTTTAATCGAATTTAAATGTCAATAGCTGACGACACTAAATTATATTATTTTCGGCTTGGTAGCTGATGCAACTGATGAATAGAGACAAGAGCAACCCTGTCTCACTCTCTTTCTCTCTCTCTCTCTCTCTTCCTGTCTCTCTCATTTGCACTTACACTTGAATGCACTTTTTGTCATTGCCCAGGCAGCATTTTAAACAAAGGCCTTTTTCTAAATTAAAAAGATAAATAACAAAAAAAAGATTGAAAAAATGTGAAAAAGGGAAAACAAAGTGCAATTGGAAGCGGAGGTGGCAAGCAGACGCTACGCTTTGTGCTGCTTGTGGGGTTTCCCCGCATAATTAACAAAGGGGAGCAGCGCAGCAGGCAGAGAACCGGCAAACAAACCCCCTTTCCTCTCAGCTGTTGTTGTTGTTGTTGTTGTTATTGTTAGCTAGTGGAATGTCTCGATCATTGGAGTTGGAGTTACTTATAGCTCAGCTCATTGCAGTCGCCGGGCTCCACTCAGGCGTAAAAACATCATTTGCACTACAGCCAAAAAAATAAAAGAGACGACGAAGAAGTAGAAGAGGAAGAGGAAGGGGAAGAAATCGGAGTTGGGAGGGAAACTACACCCCGCTGTCAGTACCAGTTATTGGCGCTGCCATGAGCAGGGGAATGGGGATGAGGTTGAAGTCGCGTCGTAAAAATTATTATTGAAAAGCCCTGAAAAAATATTGCTGGCGTTTTTCCATAGCGATAGCCATTTTCCATTTTCCACTGTGTCCACTTTCCCAGTCTCCCACTCTCTCTCAATATTTCTCTCGCGAAATTGTCGGCATCTTGGCTTCTTCCTGTTTCGGCCAGACACATTGTCCTGGCACATTGTTTGCCTTTTGATGCTGATGCTGATGCTGCTGCCTCTCAAGTGGCACGACACAATGTGGCCAAAAGGATGCTTGAGCTGCGACTGCGACTCCTTGGCTAGACTTTCAAGATGCTAAATCTGCTGAGAATGCTGCGAATGCTAAGCAGTCGATACAACAATACATACGTAACTTAACGCTGGTTTTCGCTTTAAAGCCAAGTTCGTCGCCATCCAACACAAAACTTTTATCAGCAACGCTGAAACTTTTGTTTTAGTTTATTGTCTGGCAAAAGGCGTAGAAAAGTTTTAGTCACTCCCCCCCATCCCCAAACCCTGCTCTATGTCCTGTTCTGAAAACTGATTAAGTTAAGCTTGCGCTGGGGGGTGTGAGTTGGGCGTGGCAGTTTTTAAGTTTCCAACTGTCGGCCACAGCTTGCAGGCAAATTACTTGAGCTGCATCGTCGCGACATCATAATGAATTCAGTGTTTTCCACTAAAAGAAATAAAAGGAAAATCCCATTAAGTATCATGCAAAATCTGACATATTTCATATTGTGCGGAAGTACAAGGAAATGTGGTTTAAGAATAAGAGTTGTTGGTATAATCGTAAAACAAAATTATCTGGATTGATATGAAAATTAATATTGTTTATTTATTAATATTCACTCTAAGCTAAGAAAAATATGAAATAATAGTAATATGTCAATTTGTATATAAATCGTACATTGAAGTATTTGTTATAACTCGTTTTTTTATTTATTTATTTAAAATTAAAGTTATATTTAAAATTCTAGCAATAAACATTGCAGCTAAAATTTTGATGTGTTCAATAAAAATACAATATTAAAAAAAGCCAATAGATTCTGATAAAACTTTGCATTTAATTTGTATTTGTATTAAAATTCTATAATTCAATTCTTTCAATTTTTATGTTAAAAACCAAAAAATGAATAGAAGTTGTTCTTTTAATTTATAATTTTCAATTTCAATTCCATTCTATAATTCAATATTTTCAATTATTTAATAAAAATGTAAAACAAGAGTTGTGTTTTTAGTTTTAAACACAAATTGAAGTGGATTATTTCTATAACTTTTATTCAGCTCAAAATATAAGAGTTATTACAATTATTTTATGACAATTATTTCAAAAATTTGAATTGTACTGGTAGCTGTTTAAAATAAATGCTATTAGGGCTTGGAAAATGTATTTAAAGCATAATTTATGTTGAAAGACGCCGCAAAGTATGCAACACGTTCTCCAAAATGACACACGCCAACGTAGCGTGGCGACTCGAGGCGTTGCACTCGACAGACGAGTGCCACTTGTAATGCAACAACAGCGGCAGCAGCAGAAGCAGCACCACCACCACCAACAGCACCGCCGACAACCACAATTACAGAGGACGTGGCAATGTCCGCGAGATTTTTAATTGTTGTTGAGCAGAAGACGAGCTGACAACGACAAAGACAACAGCAAGAAGAGAGTGGCAAAAGCGAGACAGAGACAGAGACAGAGCGAGAGAGAGAGAGGGAGGAAGGGAGACAGAAAGAGAGTGAAAGAGGTTGTGGCAGCCACGTCGAGCATAATTTGCAACAAGCACATTTTCAATTTCAAAGCTGCCAAAACATGCAGCAAATATTGACATTGACTCTAATGGAAAAATCATCAAGCTGACAGGAGAGAGAGAGAGAGAGAGAGAGAGAGCGAGAAAGACAAAGAGAGGGTGAAACAGGAGTTAGAAGAAGTTGCAACATAATGCTGCATGCTGCATGTTGCATGCTGGTGGCAGGCAAATAAGATGATGCGACTTTATGTGACAACAGTTTGGGGACAAAGCTACTTGGATTAAATTAAAATTTCTTACGGTCTTGCCAACAATTTAAAGCCACAGGATGAGGCAACAACCAGCCAGCCAGATAAGGCGCTGTGGCAGTGGCAGTGGCAGATACCCTAGACTAAACGACGACGCAAAGAGGATGCGATGCGACGCGACGCGACGCGTGCCAGCTGAAGAGGGAAGAGGGAAGAGGCACAAGCTGTGGGAGCACATTGAGGGGAATGCTAGAAAGTTGAAGTGAATGGGAAAAGGGAAGGGGAAGGGGAGGAGGCAGCAATATTTTATGGAGTGTTGTCTAGAGTGGCTGCTGTTGCTGCCGCTTTGTTGACTATAAATAACAATGGAATCATGACTCGAAATTAAACGTCGAAAATGTAGCATGACAGAAAGACAAGAGGGCGAGGGGATGTTGGAGCTGGTGGAGCGTGGAGCGTGTGGGGTGAATGCTTAAGGAGAGGGGAAAGGGGAAGAGAGGGGAGGAAGGCGTCTATTTGCTCAAGAAGTCAAAGGAACAGAACACAAGAAACGCAAATAAAAGCAAAGAAAGGCACATGTGAAAGACGCCAAATATGATGTGAGATGTGCGGCAAAGTGGATGTCGAGTGACACCAAGAGGGAGAAGCAGAGGAAGTAAGCAAAATAGAGAAATGGGGAAAAGAGGGAAAAGGGGGAAGTGGGGGGAAAGGAGGAGTAGGAGCAGTACAAAGTGGCAGATATCAACATTTGTTTGCTCCCGTTGCGGCACATTTGTGTAATGTATATTAACAAATTGCCAAAGCGGCCCCATCACCAAACACACACACACCCCTGCGCCCCTCTCTATGCCCACACTCCAGAAAGAAATGAGCCAAGGCAAGATTGTAACTTGAGAGCTGTCAATCAGAGTCAATAAATTGCCAGCTGGTCGAAAAGAAAAAAAAGGAGATAATAAAGTAAATGAGAGTAGATTTACAGGAGGAGATGAAAAGGATTTGCTTCTTAAAAATATCGGATATCGGTAACGCTTTTGACAGAATTGCAGAAAAATTTGAGAGAGAGGGCGAGATATGGAATGGAATGGAATAGGATCATATGAGATTTGGAAAGCTCAAACTTAAGGAGTTGAATTAATTCTTATGATTGATCTTATAATAATTCTACAAAATTAGAAATGGTTTGACAATACAATCAATCTAAGAACAAAGTACAAATTGCTTAAAAAATTGCTTCAGAAATTTCTCAAGAAAACAGTAAACAATTTTCTATGGGAAAGACAATAGATAATCTGAAATTTTGAAAAAACTTTATTAAATTGATTCATATAATTACTTAAGATTTGTAATTCAAGCACTTTATTTGACTGTTTTTATTATTAGGAACTAGACAGATTAAGAATTTTGCTGTCCAACACTATAATTAGTGCTTGTAAACGCCACCTAGCGCTCAGCTCTTAAATCATTCAGTATAATTACATAATTTGTGCTGTAATTCATAGTTCTTGGCAAGTTGTTCTTTTAATTTATTTATCCAATGGCAAGTGTTGCGGGTGGCGCCATCTAGCGGCTGAATTAGCAGCCATTACAAACTTATTAATCATCTGTGACAGCAACTTTAATGTGGCAGCGCCACACACACACAGAGTTGCCACACAGAGCAACTGAGTCACCACAAATGGCCATTCTATTACCCCCTCTCTGTTTTCACTACTCTTCCTCTCTCTCTCTTATTGTGTCCGCCAGCTTACATACATTTTCAATAACAAGTCCGAGCAATATTCCGACTCATTGTCGTTAGTCATCTGCCGGGTCGAGTTTTGTTTGGGTGGGTTTTGGGTGGTGCAGTGTGGTGCTGCCTGCTGGTTGCCACTTTCTCCTCCCGCCCCCCTGCTCCTTCCATCCGGCCGCCAAGTGCGTTCAACCCTTCAACCTACGCCACTTAATTGCGTCTGCTCATTTAGTAATAAAAACAGGATTCATGCTTCGCCAGAGCACGAGCCGAAAGATGGAATGCTGTGGGTGTCGAGGGCGAATCAGGGGAATCCGGAGTGCATAGCTGAATAGTTTTTCAACAATTTTTATTCCCTTGCTTTATGTCTTTTGACTAGAAAATGATTATTTCCATCCTTGAAATGCGAGCGTCCAACTTTGTGTCCCCCAATCGACGCAGCGCATTTAAAATTCAAATCAAATTTTTATTCAAATGCCTCCGGGGGAGTCGACTGAGTGAGTGTATTCATACATAACTCATTCATCTTTTTTTGAACAGAAGTATTGAAAACTTAGTTTTTCCTTCATATTTCTCCTTTGCCTTTGCCTTTGCCTTCGCCTTTTCTTTTTCCTTTTCCTGAACATAATCGGATTGTGCGTTGGGGCAAATTATTGTGTAGGATTGTTGGATTTAGAGTTAATGCGGCAGTATGCTAGATTTATGTTAAGTGGCAGACATTGCGACTAGTCCGGAATGCAGACTCAGTTTTCCACTTCTGCCATTTTTCCCATTTTCCATTTTCCATTCACCATTTACCATTTACTGCTGCTGCCTTTGGTGCACTCAGCAATAAAAATGTCGTTCTGCAATAAAAATCGAATTGTTTCCTTTTTTCGCTTGACATTTGCAGCTGCGTTCAGCCGTAAAGCGAACTTAGCTCCCGTTTTTCCTCCTCCCCGATTCTGGGCCAATGCATTTGACAGTTCTTAGAGAAGCACTAAATATGAGACCAAGATCTGAAGCTAAGTCTTGAATCTCCATGAGCCTCCTTATCCAATCCAATCAAATGGCGAAAATTGCTGGCTTTACTTTGCTGGCAGCTTGCAGATTTATACTAATACTAATATCTAACATTTGTTTTTTTCCAGCATAGATAAAGTCGAGTTTCTGCCCTTCCCTTCCCTGTGTTTCTCCCGAGTTCCTATTCCCATTTGTACTTTGTCACAGAGCACAAACAACTTTTCGCATACGCCTAAATGCATTCTATATCCAAAAGGACTCCAAACAAATGCCATTTGAGACTGGCATATGGTAAACACAGATCTCGTAAACTAAGCCCAACTTCTACTTTAAAGTTCGCAGGCATTAGATATCCCATTTGTTGGCATCTTAGAAAAACGTTGAACAACTTTGCTTCCACTTAAATGTTGCCTCTCCCTTTTTTTTCGGGGGGCGGACATCAAATTTTATGGCTCAAGTTTTTGGCCAGAAACTTGAAACCAAAACTACTTGGGCGTATTTAATGCCTTGATTCACGCTGCCCAGCTTAGCAGCTGCATGCCACACAAAGTTGCATGCTTTTTGCCGTTGCAAAGTGTCGCTGTAAATGCTTTGACTTTTCCCAGACTTTTTCTTATAAAAATAAAGGTTTTATAGACTTGGCGACACTGAGGCGTAGCAGATATCTGCCTAGATTAAGGTTAAATATTGTAATCATCTTTTGAAAAGTTTTCTGGAAGATCCTCCACGAAACTATTGAATGGAGCTGAAACTTATTTGTACGGTTACGTGTATAGAATTTTTGGTTAAAATCAATAGTGGATAGTCCCCAAATTGATTGATTATAATCCTGATTAAGCTTGCAAGATTTAATCGTATTCGCTTGAACAAATTGAGAATTCTAAGCGCAGTATTTGATATATTAACTCATAATACGTTTAGAGATACTAAACAACCTTTTTTAATGATTTGGTGAGAGCAAAAAAAAGCGTAGAATAACTGGTTCTTAAGTTCAACTTACTTAAAATAATACTATCTTGTTTACAGAATCTATTTATTTTTGTATGTAGATCTCCAGTATTCTTTCTAAATTCAACAGTTTATGAGAAAGACTATTTTGTAGAAAAATTAGTGTGATGCCTGATACTGATGGTTTTTTTTAACTAACAACGAATTCGGATTTTATGTGCATTGTTATCGGATATAGTCTGATTTAAATAATATGACATCAAGTTAGTCAGTTGAAATTAATAAATTATTTATCACATGTACAGATGGAACTCTTATTAATATTCCTATTAATTATTATTATTATTATTGTAAAGAAATCAAGCTGATGCTTTCTTTCCGAAAACAGTCTCGATCGATTTGAGTTTGTTTTTCAAACATGCCTCAAAATTCTGATATGTTGTAACACACAAATATTTCAGAGAACTGAAAGAGTTGTTTTAAGATGAAATATGAGTAACTCCTCTGAGTTCTTTTATTAAGTTCAAGCTCCTCTTTAATATTATATCATCAAATGATCAGTGACTGTTTCCTACGTTAATTTAGAACTCTTAGGCTCAAATATGAATTCAAATTAATTTGATTTGCGTCTTTTGCTTCTGTCAATTTGCAGTTGAGGAATTTAAAGAAGTCCAAAAGCAGACAAGATTCTTTCTTTGTTTGATTTCAACACATTTGGTGTGTGTGGTGTCATCAACCGACAACATTTTCTGTTTTGCATGTCCATAACTCTGTTTGTTCTCGGGATTATAGCTGTCGGTGGTTGTCGGAGGGGGTAGAAAAGACGAGCTTGTGTTCGTGACAGGAGCAAGCATAAACTTTGGCATTTTATATGCGTCGCGTCCAATAACCTGACGATGTTTTCGTTGTTATTTTTGGCAGTCTATTTATTTTTAACATTCATGTATCTGAGCTTGAGTTGTGGCAACATATGAGTTGAGGTTGCATGTCAGTCGTGGAGTCGTGTATCGAGTCGAGTTCCACGACCTGCAATCTTTAAAACACACACTCTCACACACACACAAAGTACATTGAACATTGGACAATTGACCCATTTGCATTGTCAGACAATCCAAAGTGGCAAACTAATATTCCAATAGGTGTAGACAGCAAGGAAGTCAGGAACAGGGGCAAGTTGCAGTTGCAGTTGCAGTTGCTACAATGCCACCACTTTGGAGTGGCGCTCACAATGCTTCCGGGTCTGGTTTAGTTGTCAGTTTGGTTTCCTGTCCTGTCCTGTCTTGGCCAGACTCGAGGGCAACTTGACAACTTGGCGTGCCAAATGAAGTTATTTCTTGCCATATTCTGCACCCCTGTGTCCCTGTAACTTTCTTCCTTTTTCCTTCTTTCCTCTTTCATTGTCTTCAGGTCCTCAGCTATCTCGATGTCTCTCTGTCTGTTGCATTACTCGAGTGCAAATTGTTGTGTGTGCCCATAAAAATATGTACTTAGAATCCTGTGCAACTTGTCCGACATTCCTCGCATGCCATTCGCCTATATCCCGTATCCGTATCCTTATCCGCATCCATATCCTTCTCCATTTCCGACTTCCTTGCTCGCCTCCAAAGCCGAGTGTTAAATGGTCGCCACAGTCTGCCCCAAATGGTTGCGTTTAATTACACAAGTTTTTACGCCATTTCGCCTCATAATTTAACACTAGCCATTTGCCATTTGCCACTTGCTAATTGAGTCTGTCTTCTTCTTTTCTTTTCTTTTCTTGAAAAGAAATTTCCTGCTTAACCAACTATATAACCATTAAAATCTTTTCTACTCCAACTCATAATTTTCAATCCGATTGGGACTTTTCTTGCCACATAAGTTAAAATATCTTTTAATTTTCAAATTTTCTTAACCCATTGCAAAATGTTTTACTGAGCTTCTTAATTTAATTTAATGCAACGCGAAATTCTTAATTTCTCAGATTATGTAGAAATATCTTTTTATTATAATTGAAGTACTTTTTATTTTACTATAATTATAATCTTATAAAAATACTTCTATCCAAGCTTAGTAACTATATAAAGAAATCTCTCTCTGTTCATCTCTACATTATTGAGTTTGAATAGGGAGAATTCGCACCAAATCAGAAAGTCACTTCAGCAAATTTCATTATTTGTTAGTAAAGCTGCAGATATTTATTATTTATCAGCCTGAAGGCCTCCGCTGCTCTGGCTATAAACCACATTGTAATTTAGAACTAATTCCAGGCTACAATAATATATGTAAAATAAATAAACACATTTATTATTTATTCTTAGAAGAAAAAGAATTTATTTTGATTAAAGACTTTAAACTGCATGTATTATAGCTGTACTGAATAAAAAGCTTTGATATTCATTCAAATGTTATTTTTCACTTTTGTAAATGAACTAATTTATTTAACTTCGACTAAATCAGTCGACAGACAGAAGAAAAAAAGATTATTATAAATAAATTGGCGTTCTACAATAAGAATGCGAAATTAAGATTCAAAAATTATTAAAAATAAATTGAATTCAAAATTTAAATTGAAGGTAAAATTTGTTAGCGTTAATAAACATAGGGAGGGTATTTAAAATTCGTTATTTATTTTAGTGCAACTAAGAAACGGAACTAACTGCTTAGTGTTTAACTAGATTAGTTGTGGCCAGGGCTGGACATCTTTTTAATCCCCAGGGCTGCGTTTTATGTGACCATTAGTGCTGGAATTTTACAGTCGCAGCTTAGTGCAAATTTAATTGAATTTCAGAGAAAAGTTGCTTGAGCGAAAGGATGGTTGAAAAAGGCAACTGAGGATATTTACTTCATAAAAGAAAAAGGAAGCGTTAACTTTGTTAACTCATTTCTATCTGTCTCTCTTCTGTTTTTCAGGTGCGTGCTATGGAGCAGCGGCTGAGTGAATGGCCAAAGCCCCAAGCACAACAACAACAACAGCAGCAACAACTACAACAGCAACATAGTCAGCAGAGCACTGCGACCAGCTCTCCCATACATCAACAGCAACAACAACAACAACAACAGATTGCCGCAGCTGCTTTGGCCGCAGCCTGTCAGAGTCAGAGCCAGAGTGGAGGAGGACTTGCCACCAGCAGCAGCGGTGGCAGCTCGGTGAGTGGCATTGGGGCGTGCAACGAGGCGGCGGAGAAGACAATCACCTCGTTGGAGATTCAGGTGGAGGAGCAGCGTCAGCTGCGTCTGCACGACGCCCGACAGATCGAGGCGAAGGCGGCCAAGATCAAGGAGTGGGTCAACAACAAGTTGCGGGACCTCGAGGAGCAGAATCAGCTGCTGCGCGAACAGAATATCAAGTGCAATCAGCAGCTTGAGCTGCTCAAGAATCACATTGCCAACCAGTCGCAGCGACACAGCATCGTTGGCCCGGTGCGGAACAGTTTGAGCTTGGATGTGCAGGACTTTGCGAGCACGCCGGAGACCCGCAGACGGAGTGAAAGCCTCGATCCGCAGGAGATCATCAGTCGGCCGTTGACCAGCTCGTATCCGCATCATCAGCATCGACGCAATCTCTCGATGGAGCCGCAGGAGCTCGAGCGCAATCTGGTCGCAGCCGTCGATGGCTTGACCCTCGCCCCCCTCTCCAGCATCTCTAACAAGGCAGCGCAGTCAGCGGCGACGGCTGTTACGGCTGCCACACGGCCGGATAGCTCCGATACGGATACGGCCCATGACTATGCCGAGATCTATACGCCGTCGTGCGAGAAGCTGCCCGCCTGGATGAAGAACAATCCGGCGCTGATGGCCAGTGGTGGCAATTCCAGCACCACCACAACCACTACCAGTGAACTGGGCGTGCCCCGGCCGCCCACGCCGCCGCTGCATCGCTTCCCCAGCTGGGAGGCCAAGATCTATCAGGTGGCCAATGATGGTCTCGCCGGAACCGGAGCGGGAACTGGAACTGGTACCGGCACAAGCACTGCTGAGAGCACTGGCAGTCACGAGCCGACGCCAGATGTGCAGGAGCACAGCTTGACCCTGTCCAATGGTGGACAGGGCAGGACACGGCATCCGCATGATGGCGGCAACGGGACGCTGGGCAGCAGCGGCACGCCGGGCACTCCGCAGCCGCCGACGCGTCAGCAACAAACCGCCAGCGGCGGCTTCTGTGATATTTCCGTGCCCGTTTATGCCACGGTCAAGGGCCGGGCCTCCCAAATCCGCTCGATGCCCTTCACGGGCGACTCCAGCGATGATTCCAGCGATGGCGAGGATCACGCCGTCATGCTCACCCACAACTCGCACAACTCGTCCAGCACGGACAACACGGAGACCTCGACATCCGGCAGCGCCTCGAGTCCCTCGAAAAGCCTCAAGACCTCCTCCAGCTTGAGCCCCGCCAAGCGCAGTGGCTCCGAGAGCCCCAAAAATGCCAAAGCGCGTGGTATGTAAACTTTTCCCTACCCCCCCTCGAATCTGTATATAGAGCACTCCCCCCGCGCCCAGTTAAACCAGTAGAGCGTAAAGGTAGCGGTAGCTCCAGCCATAACCAGCCAGAACCACAGCACCACAGCACCACAAACAGCACGAGCCACTAAACCACCAAGTACTAACAACAACTAAATACTAACCAGAAACCCACTCTACTCCAGATTCACTAGAAAACCAACCTGAATCAGATTTCCTTTTCCCTATATGTCTCCTCCTTTACACTGATTAAAACATTTTTCAAACTTTTTAGTTAAGTCTATAATTTAAAATTCTTAAAAATAAAAAATGCATCTTGACTGATTTTTTAAATTTTCATTACCTTTTTTTCTTTAAGTTTTCGTATTTTAAAATTTAATTAAATTTTTGAATAATTTTGATTCCAGAAAACGGGTTCTTTTTTCTCAGTGTAAAAGCTGTGTCTGCCTTATTACTGTTCCCAATCCAGTTTTGAAACATACTATATAAATATATTTTTGTTCAGAGCTCCCATTGCTTGTTCCTCAGTAACATATCCACATCTGTTATTATTTCTTTCACGAGTTCTTAAATATTTCTAGTTTGCCTAATGCATTTTATTTCTTTTCTCTCTACTCTTATGCTTCTTATATTACATTTATTTTTATATATTTTCCTAATTCCCGTTCTTTGCCATTAAGTACCACAACTTAAACTATTCAATCCTCTTATTCTTATTTGTTTTATCCAAGTTACTAATATGAGCTCCATGAGCTTATGAAAATTAACTGCAATATTAATTTAAAGATTGCCGTTAATTTTCATAAGGAATATCTTATAGTCTGTTCTTATTTATCCAGTTTTTTAAAAGCTCTGCTTTACTTTAAAATATACATAATTATATTTGAATATATTTAAGCATTAATTCCCTTTGGTTTGGTTTCATTCCTTATCCTGTTTTTCTATTACTTTATAAGCTGATGTCTTTCTCCTAATATATTTTCTTATTTGCTGAACACTTTCATCTATTTTAATACGACATCCCATAGTTTTTTTCCATGATTTCCTGTGTAGATCAAACTTTTCTCTCTCCTCTAACCGTATTTGCCTGAACGTTTGGTCTATACAATCCCAAACTTAAATGTAACTGACAAACTAAACTAATTTTCAATGCTTATTCTAACAATGATTCTAATTCAAACGGATTGCATTTCCTTCGCCCTCACCCATGTTGTGTCGTCTCGTCTCGTCTCGTCCACTATCATTTGTATTCTGTTACCCTGTCATTTGCATCCTGCTCCAATTACCACTATTAAACAATGCCAACATTAACCACATTCAAATAACAGTACACACAACTCGCACAACAACAACAACAACCACCTTACAACTACAACAACAACAACAACAGCAACAAGCACATCATTATCAGCATCATCATACGTTGCCGCACGCACTGGCGCCACCTGTTGTGGTGTCCGTGCAGCACGTACAGAGCACGCTACCACGCCTACACACAACGCCCTCTGGCGCGCAGCTGACGCAACTGCGCGTGAGCTCCCACATGCGTGGCACAGTAATTTCAGATCTTTCCTTTGAATCAGGCCTCTCCGACGACTACGCCCTGCCCCCCGACGCCGTCTCCGAATCGACGTGCATGGACGCCTCGATGCCGTCGCTGCTGATGCGGCAATCCTACGTGGATTCTCCGAGCAAGAAGCTCGAGTCGCTCGAGAAGGTAAAACATCTACGAATTTCTTCTATTTTTAAGAGTATGATCTGTATAAATGGCAACATCTTAGATATTTGAAAGTTTTGGGGTTTCTGGAAATAGGATAATTTATTTTAAATATATAAGAGTGACGAGTTTCATATTATATTAAGTTATTTCATATTATGAAAACAGGATACATTTTTATTTTCATGCAGTTCAATTAAGGTTTACAAATGTAAAAAACAAGAGTGGTCCATCCGTTTTTGTAAGAACATTATCCATTTAATTATTTTTTTTTTGTTATATTTTTATTCAGAATAAAAACAACTGAAATATTTTAAATATACACAAAGGGTCCTTATCAAAATTATAAGACACATGAATAGTTTACAAAAACAAAAGAAAAGTTGGCTTACTAAACACAAAAATCGCACTTAAAAATTTGTTCATGGAAGCGTTTTCGAAATATTAATTTTTTCCGAGATTTCGAAGCTGCTCCGAGATTTTAGAGTATACTAATTACCCGATGTGACAAAAAAGGCAAATTAAAGCTAACTGATCCCTCTACAAATTTTTCTTATAGAGCTTTGAGATCGGTTTTGTAGTTTAGAAGCTAGCGAATTTAATAAGTTCCAAAATCCGTTTTTTGTTTTGTGATTTTTGGGGCTCGAGAAGTCACAATTCGCCCCAGAAAAAATAGATATCGCAAAGGTAAAAAATATTTTAAGTGTTTAACCTATAGCCAAAACTGTTACAAAAAAAAATAAGCTATTGTTTATGAGGATCCAGGGATAAATGACGGAGTAATACGCTTTTCAGTGCTAGACCAAAAATTATGTTCTTAACAATTTTCAAGTTAGTTTCGTATGACAACTATGATACAGCTGTCCAATTTCAACTAAACTTATGGAACATGTTATGACATATGCATATTCTGTCAGTTTGGTTCAGTTATCTCAAACTGCAAAATAATTTTTCATACTAAGACTTGATTTTCGACTGATCGTTCCTATGGCAGCTATATTATACAGTGGTCCGATTCAAACCAAATTAGGTGAGGATATAAAGGATCATCCCAGATACTGATTCTGTCAACGAAAATTCGTAAAATAAAAATGAATATTTCGAAAACGCTTTCATGAACAATTTTTAAGTACGATTTTGGTGTTTAGTGGACCAAAGTCCATAAGAAAAGTCCACTGAGACATAAGAAGCAAAATGGCTGTAAACTAGTATAATTTGTAATTCTCTCCTCGAATAATTGTCTTTGTCTTATAATTTAGATATGGTTGAAATGGTTGAAAAAATAAAAAATATTTCAGATAATCAAAGCGACTTATAATTTTGATAGGAACTTCATATTTTCAGAATAAATTTAAACGATTTTTGTTATATGAAAAAAAATATAAATAAAAATGATGCATTTTTTATTTGTTAACAATATGTTTACATATGTACATTTAAAAAAAATTTTGGGATGCAAAAGCATTCTTCAAACAATTTTGGGAGTGACTGCATAAAAAAATTTTCAAAAATCTCAATTGCTTAAAAAGCACTTATTCGTAAATTTCTTACAACAAGTGCCTTGTAAGCAATATTTAAAAAAATTTAAAAAATATAAGCGAAACAATTTTTGAAAAATTTTTTATGCAGTCACTTCTAAAATTGTTTGAAGAATGTTTTTGCATCCCAACATATTTTTTCAAAAATCGAGGAAAAAAGTTTTCAAAGTTGAGTTTTTTTTTAAATTTGAATATTTCAATGGGTACTTAATGGGTTAAGGAAAGTTATGCATCATTCAAGCGGAATTTAGATGACCTTTCCAAATATATTTTTTAAATTTGAAGACTTGACTTACAATAGCTGTTATAGTAAAAGAAAGTGTGTACTTATTAATTTGGCCAGTAGTGTGTGTACATATATTTTTAAAATTATCGTATGGTCCCTTCTTAACGTTCTCTCTCCCTCCATAGATGGGCCATCTGGCCAAGCTCGGTGGCAAGCTGAAGACCTGGCGTAAGCGCTGGTTTGTCCTCAAGAACGGCAGCCTTAACTATTGGAAGAGTCAGCACGACGTGCAGCGCAAGCCGCAGGGTCAGATCCAGTTGGACGAGGCCTGTCGCATCAGTCGGGCGGAGGGAGCCTCCACCTTCGAGATAGACACCGGGAAGAAGGTCTACTATTTGACGGCCGACTCGCATGCCACCATGGATGATTGGATACGTGTCCTGCAGAACGTGCAGCGTCGCAATGCAACCAAACTGCTGCTCAGCCGAGATGACCAGAAGCCCACGGTGCAGGGTTGGGTGACCAAGGTGAAGAATGGACATGCCAAGAAGTGTTGGTGTGTGCTCCTAGGCAAAATGTTCCTCTATTTCAAGGCGCCCGCAGAGACAGTAAGTGACAGATCAAAAGACAATCAATTCAGTTTGTTAATCCTTGAGAATCCTCTACAGAATCCATTGGGACAGATCAACATGCGGGATGCTCGTGTCGAGGAAGTGGAGCATGTCTCCGATTCCGATTCAGAGGAACGCGAGGATGCTGCTCAGGATCAAGCCCGCCTAACGGTGGCCATCTATCCGGCCCATCAGGGTCCCACATATCTGATTCTGTCCGGGAAGCCAGAGCGCGATAATTGGCTCTATCATCTGACCGTCGTTTCAGGCGGTGGACCAAGTGCGGGCACACAGTACGAGCAGCTGGTGCAGAAGCTCATGGAAACCGATGGAGATCCAAGTGAGTCCCATAAATCAAGTCCAGAATTTTAACTGACCAACTGATCATTCCTCTATTTGTTTTCCATTAGACTGTGTGCTCTGGCGTCATCCCATCTTGCTACACACCAAAGATACGATCACATCGCCCTTGTCCTCCATGCACACGGAGTCCATGCAGCCGGAGGCTATAAAGCTATTCAAGGTAAGATCCCTTGACTTTCCAGAAATTCAATTTCATATTTTAATTATATTATAATTCTGTCATGAAATGTTTAGAGCATTAATGAACCATACCATGTACATTAGGGTGTCCCTTATTTGGTCAAAGTCAATATTTTAAAACGCATACGGGCTAGTTCTGTTCATTAGGTCCTAAAGCACTCAGAAATAAATGTTTACCTCAATCGGAGTATGATAACCCGTGCCGACTTGGATCGGAACATTTTAAAATTATATGGGACAAAACAATTTTTTTTTTTTTTTAATTTTTTATTTTGTTCATTAGGTCCTAAAGAACTCAAAACCAAGTTTTCACCTTAATCGGAGTACGATAACCCATTCAAATTTGCATCAAAACATGAAAAGTCATCGAAAAATGTATAATCAGTGTTAAAATACTGTTTTTTCATGTTTTGATGCAAATTTGAATGGGTTATCGTACTCCGATTAAGGTGAAAACTTGGTTTTGAGTTCTTTAGGACCTAATAAACAAAATAAAAAAATAAAAAATTTAAAAAAAAAAAAAATTGTTTTGTCCCATATAATCTTTAAATTTTCCGATCCAAGTCGGCACGGGTTATCATACTCCGATTGAGGTAAAAATTTATTTCTGAGTGCTTTAGGACCTAATGAACAGAACTAGCCCGTATGCGTTTTAAAATATTTACTTTGACCAAATAAGGGACACCCTAATGTACATATACATATATGAATATATATTCTTGAGCGATAGTCTGAGTCTGTTCTTTCGTTTCGAATCGGATCACTACATCGTAGGAACGATCAATCGAAAATGAATATGAATAACATTGTTGATTCTTCTGAGATCTCTACCAAACTCTCAAATGGTGTAATACTTTACACATCCCGGCAAAGTTTGATTAAAACAAGACAACTATATATTATAGCTATCATAGGAACAGTAGTACTTTTATAGAAAGAATCAGTAGAATTTGAGTTTTTGTATAAAAATTATTTTCGTTTTTTAAGATACATATTTTATCTTACTAAAATAAACTCTTAATTTTTATAAGAAAATAGTAATAGTAGTGACAAACATACATTTTTTACCTGTCTTAACTTTTTCACATGATTCTTTTCCCTCAGAGCATTCAACTGTTCATGTCGGTGGCGGTCAATCAACCAGGGATCGATTACCACGTGGTGCTGGCTCAGAACGCTTTGCAACACTGTCTGGACATGCCGGAACTACAGACGGAAATGATCTGCATATTGATCAAGCAAACCTCCCGACATATGGGCCAGAAACTAAGTGTCGGTGTCCAGGTAAACAAGAAACTGGGCAAGCAAACGCGCGTAAGTTTTTCAGTTGCAAAGCTTTTTATCATTAAATGCTCTTTTAGTTGTTTCCCCCCTCCCACAAAAAAAAGACCCATAAGGTTCCAATATAGTTGTGTAACCTATTAATTTTCGTATGATTTTGTACAACTGTTGCTCCCCGGACTAACCCCAATTATTAACTAACCAGCTGTGTACATGTCTAGCATCTGGGTTCTATCCGAACCCGAATCCGAATTCGAATCAAAAGCTTTCACAAAAGCTCTCTTCAAAAAGAAAGAACGTTTTCATTGTACACTTCTAATATTCATACATCATTTAACATTCATTCAAATGGCAATCGAAAGCTCGCTCTGAATAGCGTCAGCTTTTATAGAGTTTTACTTCAATGCAGCTTTCAACCGATACTACTCTCTATGTTTTCTATATCTGAATATACATAGGTATCGTATTTTGTTTATTTATGGATTAATTAAATTTGTTGCTTATCAGGCGCAATGCTTTTTTTCAAAACCAACAGCTTTAAGAAAGCTTTGCTTCAAATTAAAATCTTACGAACGCTTTATAATTATAACACAATAATGTATAAGATTTATTCATACCAAATATACATAATAATATTCATAAGCGATTACTAATTAATAGACCTCGGATTTTGCATACTTCCACATTTTTCATCAGATTGGTACCAAACTTTGTATGTAGGTATGTTATAATTTAAAAAAACCAATTTTTAATGCATGTCGAAAATATGCAAATTATATGCAAAAAATATGTAAAAAAAATATGCATAATATATGCAAAATATGCAAAAAATATGCAAAACATGCAAAAAATATGCAAAACATGCAAAAAATATGCAAAATATGCAAAACATATGCAATCGAATTTCATCAAAAAATTGATTTCCATAGTCGAAAATTGTTAAATCTAATAGCTGAAAAAGTGGGATCATCGTTTCCTGTCGCTAATTCCTTCATATGAAAATAATATAAAAAGAATTAATGGTCAATTTTATCATTTTACATTTACTCTGCCAGAATGTACATCAAGTATGTATATCGATTTTGCCAGCATCAGTCCAAGTGGCGTAGTGGTCGAAGTGATAAGTGCGCGGCATGCTAAACACGAGATTGGAGTTCGGATCTCAATCCGGTCGATGCAATGATTTTTAATTACATAACATTTTTAATTTTTTTTATATTTCTGGATTAGTGAACCAATTTTTTTTTTGTTTTTCTCATTATTTTTACTTTTATTACATTTATAAAAATTTTAATATTTATTCCACCCTATGAATCGATTTTTGTATTATTATTTGATTTGTTAAATATAAATTTTTGTTTGCATATTTTGCATATATTTTGCATATTTTGCATATATTTTGCATATTTTGCATATATTTTGCATATTTTGCATATATTTTGCATATTTTGCATATATTTTGCATATTCATTTCATGCAAATATGCAAAAAAAAAAAAAATATGCGCATCGTTTTCCACTCTATTTTTAACGAAACGAACTTTGGTGTTATCAGAATTCACCTATCTTATCCCTATAAGAACATGCAAATATGCAAAATCCGAGGTCTACTAATTAATTATCTATATTCAATACTTCATGTTCTCATTTAGTTTTGCATGTGCTAGTTGTCTACTAATCCTAAGTGTTTAATTGTTTTTATGTACATGTGTTGTTTTTAAGTTATATTTACTTAGTAATTCAGTAGTTGGAACAGACAATGAATTTCCCCCATAACTGTCATACTCAATCTATTATCGTATATGTATATATTTTACAAGTATGTATACACATACATACATATGTATGTATGTACTCAATATTCGTAACCACATATATATGTACATACACACACTAGCTATTAACTATAAAGGATGAAACAAAAAAACACCAGCTAAATCTGATGATACTTCTCGTTAATCTATACGTACATACATAATTTACATACTACATACATGTATAGTAAATGTCATTCTTTTTTTTTATCTGATCTTATTGTTGATTCGTTATCATTGTATAAAGTATTTGCTGTAAATTTCACACACAAACACATACATAAATAACTAGAGTACTGCATAAAAAACAACAATACATCACCAGGAATTCACAAACATACCTATCTACAATACATACTCCCGTACAAACGTCATCGATCACCAAGGAAAACAATAACTAGGGGCCCCTCAACTTTATTCATAAAAAATAAATTAAACATAATACTACAGAGAACAGTTAACCGATAACTGTGTGATCTGCTTAACTAGTCAAAAACGAAAAAATATAGTATTAAAAATACATATTATACTTATAATTATTAGACTATAGCGACAGTTCCCAGAATAAAATCTTAATCAATACCGATACAGTGAACCCAAAAATAAAAGTTATCGACATATTTTGTATGCCAACTTTTTATAGAATAAATCGTGCGTCTATTAAAGGTACCCTTCAAATAGACATACACTGGCAAACATATTTATTGGCACAGCAAACATTTTGAGATTTGGGGGCTTAATTGTTTCCTTATTGTTAACATATTGGTATCAATGGAAAGGTCATTTAAATTCCGTTTGAGTGATATAAAACTTTCCTTAACTCATTAAGTGCCCTTTGAAAATTTCGAATTTATGTAAAAGTCAATTTTCAAAACATTTTTCCTCGATTTTTAACAAAAAATATTTTGATGCAAAAAAATTCTTCAAACAATTTAAGAAGTGACTGAAAAAAAAAATTTTTCAAAAATATTTTTGCTAGTATTTTTTATAATTTTTTGAAAGTTGCTAAAAAGGCACTTTTTGTGTAAAAAGTAGGAAAAAGGGGTTAAAATGGTTATTTTTAGGACTTTCAAAATATTATAAAAAATACTAGCAAACATATTTTTGAAAATTTTTTTTTGCAGTTACTCTTAGAATTGTTTGAAGATTTTTTTTGCATCAAATTTTTGTTAAAAAATCGAGGAAAAAAGTTTCGAAAATTGACTTTTACATGAAATCGAAATTTTCAAAGGGCACTTAATGGGTTAAGGAAAGTTTTATATCATTCAAACGGAATTAAAATTATCTTTCCATTGATGCCAATATGTTAGCGATAAGGCAACAATAAAGCCCCCAAATCTCAAAATGTTTGCTGTGCCAATAATTATGTTCGCCAGTGTACATGGATATTTGTAGGATCAGGTATCGATAACTTTAAGTTGAAAATTAGAATATAAAATCATAATTAGTAATCGAATTATTTATATTTAATTATAATATTTATAAACTAAATTAGAGTTCAATTATTCCTACAACAGTCGATCCAGTTTCTTAACTATCTCATATTATAATCAGAAACCAATGGAGAAATTGTGTTTAGAGAGTGTGAGGGGCCCAATGTTATCACAGATTCAAAACTCACACCACAATAACAACAAAAAGAAAAACAACCATAACAAATGCATTTGCAAAGTTCAAAGTACTCTTTTTCGCTCAGTGTATAGGTATACAACTATCTCTCTCTTTCTCGCACACATACACAGCAGAGCTACGTTTATGCGCAGCGCACTTGACGTGATAACATTTAAGCCCCATTCAGACGAGCACTTTTTCACCGACACTTTTTGTCAAAAAGCTGTCCGTGTCGCTCACCATAGCTAACCGATGGAATAGAACGTGTTCTATTTCCATCGGTGAGCGTTAGTTTTTTACCGACGCTTTGAAATTTTGTGTGGTTACGCCACACGGACAGCTTTTTGACAAAATGTGACAAAAAGTGTCGGTGAAAAAGTGCTCGTCTGAATGGGGCTTAATGATGATTATGTTCACAAAGTTATACATACGTAAGAAAAAAAAGAAATGAAAGTAAATAATTGTTAATCACGTTTTGTGTGTGTCACGCATAAACGTTGTCAAATGTCTCTTTGAAACTCTAGAATTTTCTAACTTGTTTATGGTTTGCCCGATTAATTCTGTTGTTCATTTAGCGCATAGTTTGCTGCTTTCACGTTTCATTTTCTTTTTAAATAAATGGCTTTGAATGTTTCGCATTATACTTAAAAATTAACTCGTTTTCTTTGCCCATTGCGCTTTTTCTTAAACAAAACAAAACAACACACAAAAAAAGAACAACAAAGAATAAATGTAACAAAAGAAAAAACCAAATATATAGAAAGATAAAATCAAAGTGAGCTAAAAATTGATCAGCAAATGTTTTTTGGCTTTTCTTCTTCTATTCTGTTTCTTTACATTTTTGCGTTAACGTTTTGAAACGTACGTTTTCCGTTTCGTTTGTATGTGTATCGAAACAAATCCATTTCCGATAATCGATAACCGATAACCGAAACTCGAAACCGATAACCAAATCCCGCAAACCGTGACCGTTAACCGTTTTGCAACACTGTACCGTACCATTTTGACGACAACCAACAACAACGATCATGAAATTTACAGCAACTACTATTGTGCGCCACCCAAAGCCTGTTCACCTGTGATACCCAACAGGCTGGACAAGCTCAAGCCAACGGCAGTTCGCCCACATCGATTCAGGTATGAGGGGAAATTACTATTGTCATTCAACGATAGCGATACCGATAACCGATATACATGCATACAAATATGGTCTTTTGTCAATGTCCTGTGTCCAAAATTTTGTACAGTTGCTTTCAGTTGTTTGTAATCAATTGTAGAGTTGCCTAATCCAAACTTCCATTTATTAAAAGTTCGTTAACCAACACTCACTCTATATACATATGTGCGTATCTTTCTTATTGGCCAACAGGCGCCTGTGACCACGCCCATCATCGACTGCAAGTCAAATCCGCCCGCCTACAGCTTTGTCCAGGGCTGGCAACTCCTCGCCCTGGCGGTGTCGCTCTTTGTACCCAAATCGAGTCGCCTCCTTTGGTACCTCAAGCTGCATTTGTCCCGCAATGCGGACACCAAAACGGAGACGGGCAAATACGCGGCTTACTGCGAGCCGCCCTGGAGCGGACCCTGAAGAACGGAGGACGCGAGACGAAGCCCTCGCGCATGGAGGTGCTGTCGATATTGCTGAAGAATCCATATCATCACTCCCTACCGCATGCAATACCCGTGCACATGATGAACACCACCTACCAGGTGAGTCGACTGCTTGATTTCCTTTTATTTCATTCAACGTCCTCTTGAGACAGTCGAATCTAAACGGTATTTTTGTAAGCAAAATGAAATAAACAATTTAAAAATGAACTGTTTTTTATTTATACACCACAAAACATATTAAAAACATATTTGGTTTCGACTCATACATACATTCTTAAATTAAAATTATAAAAACATTTTGAAATAAAAAAAAAAGTAAAGCTCCGATTTAGATATTGAATAAAAATCAAATTTGGTACAGTTGTACCTTTATATTTTGTTTCATTCGGATCACTTTCTCAAACTGGTACACTTAAAAAAATTAAAGTAAAATAAAATTTGTGTACTTTTCTCGAAATCAAAACTGTCACAAAATAACAAAACATAAATTATTGTTTTGGTTATTTTGCTATATTATTTTAAAAAAAAAAGTGTACCAACCTTGGGCTGTTAAAATATATGTACAATCAGGCATGCCACAGAAATCACTAGTGAAAGCGAATTCAGAGAAAAGCAATTCCACTTCGAAAATTTCTCCGTGCCACAGAAATTCGTGTGATTTAGGTTTTTTAGCATGTTCATCAACCTTTTCGTACTAGGCTGCTAGGGTTGGCCTCTTCTCAGATTAAATTTCCCATGGGTTTGTTTAGCAAATTTTTTAAGTTTATCTTTGCAGAATATAAGATTTTTATTTAATTTACATAATTCAATTTATTTATATAATAATTGATATTGTATAGCTTAAAAAAATTTAAAAGTTATTGACGCGGCAAACAATAAAAGTTACTCGACAGCTCTAAATTCAAAAATTCGGACAAAAAATTTGACATTATTCTCATGGCATCGGATGCCAGTGAATTGAGCGATGATTTCGTTTCACTCAAAATTATTCAGGTGATCGGACTGTGGCACGGAGAAATGAAATTGACGTGAAAGTCTAGTGAAAGAGATTTCTGTGGCTTGTCTGAATATGTACAAACATTAATCTCTTGCATTCAAATTGATTGATTTGGTACCAAAATCTGAATTCTAGTTCTTAGCTGGTTAAATTTTAATGCCAATTTTTTACGCCATTTGCAGGTGGTTTCCTTCGACGGCTCCACGACCATCGAGGAATTCCAGACGACGCTGGCGCAGGAATTGGGCACACGAGATGCGACCAATGGATTTTGTCTGTTCAGCGATGATCCGATCGAAAAGGATCTGGAGCACTATTTGGAGCCGTTGGCCAAGCTCTGCGATGTGATCAGCAAGTGGGAGACGGCGCTGCGGGAGAAGGGATCCGGCAAGTTTGAGAACTCGCGCGTCATCCAGCTGAGCTACAAGAATCGCCTCTACTGGAAGCACACCATCAAATGCGAGACGGACAAGGAGCGATTGCTGCTGTGCTACCAGACGAATGCCCAGATTGTCCAGGGCCGCTTCCCGCTTTCCCGTGAGCTGGCCCTGGAGCTGGCCTCGCTGATGTCACAGATCGACATGGGCGACTATTCGCACGAGAAGTCGCGGGATGTGGGCCTCAAGGCGTTGGACAAGTTCTATCCGTATCGCTATCGGGATGCTTTGAGTGCCGAGCAGCTCAAGGATGTCCAGGAGCTGCTCATCTCCAAGTGGACACTGCTCAAGGGACGCTCCACACTGGACTGCGTCCGCATCTATCTGACCTGCTGCCGCAAGTGGCCCTTCTTTGGCGCCTGCCTCTTCCAGGCCAAGCCGCGTCAGTGCGAGCCACTTGCTGCCAGCGGGACACCCGTCGCCTGGCTGGCCGTCGCCGAGGATGCGCTCAACGTCCTCGAGCTGTCCACAATGGCGCCGGTGGCCCGTTATCCCTACAGCACGGTGATGACCTTTGGCGGCTGCCAGGACGACTTCATGTTGGTCGTCTCCCACGACGATGGCACCTTGGCCGGTGGCTGCGAGCAGAAGCTGCTGTTCGCCATGAGCAAGCCCAAGATCTTGGAGATCACGCTGCTGATCGCGGACTACATGAATGCCTTGGGTCACACGGTCCCAGGCACTCCGCAGATGAACTCCCTTACCCGAAATGGCTCCCATCGTTCGCTGCGCACCTCACAGCGGCCAGCGGGCGGTGGCGGCGGAGTCGGAGGACTCACGGCTGTCGGTGCTGCCAGCAGCATCACCGGCTTCTCCACAAACGCCACCACGACGGCCCACAACACTCTCAACTCTCATGCCACGCACACGTTGAATTCCACACACTCGCACACGCTGAGCAGCTCACATCATGCCAGTGGTGCCATTGGTGGTGGTGGTGGTGGTGGTGGCAGTCATCAGGGTACGCTCAATTCACAGAGTGCCGGACACCATCATCATCATCATCACCATCATCCACATCAGCCGGATATACTCAAGAGCACGCCCGATCATCAGAGGATCAAGTGAGCAGGAAATGAAAGTGGATATGGAAACGGAGTCGTGTACAGGAGGAATACATAAAAACATACATATTTATGAGACCCATACAAAGCATATATGTATGTAGTTTAAGCAACGCCGTAAAGCATCGGTGGGCACGAAATCTGAATTGGGGAGCACAACAATAACAACTACAACAACATCAACAGCGAGTCTTTGGTGCGACTTCCCGGCGCCGCATAGGCAGAAAAATAGTTGGGAGCAGTCACTGCTCCCGGAGCCACTGCGTGCCCACCGCTGCCGTAAAGTATTGATCTTTACGCGCTACTCAACACTATAACGTTCTCTTCTAAGCTAAGCTAATTACGGTACTCGTACTCTAAAACAGATACATATATATTATATTGTATTGTATACACCATTTTTTTTTATTAGCTCTAAGACGTACCCCCGCTTTAGGTACATACAATATATTTCTCAGTGTGTGTGTATTTTCCTATAGATATACATACACATATGTAAGGACAGACAAATATTTACAGATTTATCTATTTGATCTTCTCTTTTTTTTTTGTACAAATCATTTCGTGCACTCTCTGCTATTATCACACATACATATGTACATTTATAGATCTATCTGTCTATATTCTTGATACTTACTGCTTCGTCATGAATCTCACATTGTCCCTCCATGCTCAAAAACTGCCTTTTGAATGTAGAAGACAAAACAATATAACGAAATTGAAACCAATAAGCCAAACAATAACAAAAAAAAAACAACAAGCTTAATAAAATTAGGGCTACTCATGAGATAAATTAATAACATATTTTGTAAAACAGTTTTCATGCCCAGGCAAAATGAATTTTTTTACATTTTTTTTTTAATATTTAAATAATTAGAAGACAAAAAGAAAACATACTATTTGTAACTAGTACTATATAAATATAATTATATAGCGATTAATTATGGTTTCTGCTTCTATAATTTCACATAGAGAGCACAAGATCAAGATACATACATAATTGTTTTCGAAAGCAAGTATTTTAATTATATAGACATATACACATTATTTTTTTAAATATTTTTTAACTGTCTCAAAACGTCTAATCTCATTTTATAGCAGATCTTTGTTTATTTTACAAATGTTTAATCCAATAATGATGATAATAATGTGTGTAAAAGTAACAAATAGCCAACCGAACACAGCCAGAGCTTCTAGTGAAAAATAACAAATTTAATCGAATGTAGCAATTGCAATTGATATATACATATATAGAACAAAAAACATAAACAATTTTATTTGTGATTTCTACAAAACGAAAATAAAAATATATATTAAAAACTATAGAAATACCAGAAACCAAATACTAAGTGCTAGCTTCAAAACAAATACTATAAAAATAAAAATAATAATAAAGCACTCTTATTTTCCATATTCACATATAGTTTTCAGTGTCTCATTGTAAAATTAAAACAAAAAACAAATAGATGCTCCCTGTCGATTGGCCATTTTTACGGAATATTTTCTGGAAATGTTTCGCTTTCGAATGTTTTTCTAATTTTGTTGAAGCCACTTTAACACACATACACATACAACGGTGGCTAAAAGTATTTTGGCACCCTTTAAAGTTAGTTCTAGCCAAATTGTGAGCTTACTTCATGGAAAGTTTGGTATCAATGGAAAGGTCTTTTGAATTCCTTTCGAATGATGTAGTCCTTTTCTTAATCCATTAAGTACCCATTGAAATTTTCGAATATTTGTAAACGCCAAGTTTTTCAACTTTTTTTCTCGATTTTTAAAAAAAAATGTTTTAATGCAGAAAGTTTCTTTAAACAATTTAAATAGTATTTGCAAACAAAATTTTTCAAATATCTATTTGCTAATATTTTTTATAATTTTTTGAAAATGGCGAAAAAGGCACTTTTTCCTCATTTTCATGAAAAAGTGCCTTTTTCGCCATTTTCAAAAAATTATAACAAATACTAGCAAATAGATATTTGAAAAATTTTTTTTGCAGTTACTATTTAAATTGTTTAAAGAAACTTTCTGCATCAAAACATTTTTTTTAAAAAATCGAGAAAAAAAGTTGAAAAACTTGACGTTTACAAATATTCGAAAATTTCAATGGGTACTTAATGGGTTAAGGAAAGTACTACATCATTCGAAAGGAATTCAAAAGACCTTTCCATTTATACCAATTTTTACATGAAGTAAGCTCACAATTTGGCTAGAACTAACTTTAAAGGGTGCCAAAATACTTTTGGCCACCGCTGTATATAGTATAGTATATACATATATACACACATACACAAAAATATATATATAGTATTTATAATTAACAAAAAGGAAATTATACAAGAATTATATAACTGTGTAAATGGTAACGGCGCATTTTTTCCTAATTGTAAAAATTTGATATTAAAAATTTATATATGCAAAATCGCAAAAAACCGAAAAGCAACATTCAACTATATAGTATATATATACGAATATGGCAAGGAATAGGCGAATATATCATCACTCAAATGAAAATGAAATATATAAAGGAAAATTAATCATTAAAAAAACGAAAATCATATACCCCAAGCATTTTTACTGGGTTGGAATGGGAACATATACATGTACAAACGACGAATCTAAAAATATAATCGAAACATTTCATTGGTAAGCCTCGAGACTGATTAGACAATCTATAGTATGCCATATTTTATTTAAACAATGTAAATTGATTTAATTTCTTAATAATTTATAATAAATTGCCTAAAATTGCATTTTATTGATGTTACATAGCATCCATCATTAGTCATTATCATGATCAGCATATCATATCATATACAATCTATTTATACACACATTTGCATTAATTTTTCATAATTTACAAATTTCAATTTCAAATTTGCTGGGGGCAAAAGAAGTATCAAACTAAGGCTGCAATTGCATTCCCCGCGAAATATATTAATTAATATGTTGTATATTAATCAAATCGAATTGTATCAACAAAAATAAATGCATAAACAAAAAGTCAATGGGACTGTCCGTGTGTGCTCTATCAAAATTTTCGCTGGTTTCTGGAATTGGCTTTGTCGTTGTTGTATCTAATATCTTTGTCTCTCACTGTGTGTGTGTGTGTGTGTAAATGAAATTTAAACCCAAAACGCAAGGTTAATGAAAGCAAGTGCGGCGCACATCAAAATTGCTTGCCCCGAATTTAGTGTTTGTTATTAACTAGTTGCTTTTGCTTCTGCTGCTGCTGCTATTGTTGCTTGTGTCGTTGCTGTTGTTGCTGTAGCTGTTGTTATACAATTACTATATAAAATATTTAAATGTCTTTTGGCCTTTGTAATGGTCTGCTCTGCACACAACGTCTATGACGTTTGGGCAGTGACAACAACAGCGATGAAACAACAACAACAACAACGTCATCATCATCAACGACCAACGGAGGCGCCGCAGCTACGCCAATTACAATTAACAACTAACAACTAAACGTACATACCATATATATGTATATTAGGGTGTCCCTTATTTGGTCAAAGTCAATATTTTTAAACGCATACGGGCTAGTTCTGTTCATTAGGTCCTAAAGCACTCAGAAATAAATTTTTACCTCAATCGGAGTATGATAACCCGTGCCGACTTGGATCGGAAAATTTCAAAATTATATTGGACATAAAAAAAAAAAATTTTTTTTTTAATTTTTTATTTTTTTATATTGTTTATTAGGTCCTAAAGAACTCAAAACCAAGTTTTCACCTTGATCGGAGTACGATAACCCATTCAAATTTGCATCGAAACATGAAAAACCATCGAAAAATGTATAATCAGTGCACTGCAGTGTTAAAATACTGTTTTTTCATGTTTCGATGCAAATTTGAATGGGTTATCGTACTCCGATCAAGGTGAAAACTTGGTTTTGTGTTCTTTAGGACCTAATAAACAATAGAAAAAAATAAAAAATTAAAAAAAAAAATTTTTTTTTTTATGTCCAATATAATTTTGAAATTTTCCGATCCAAGTCGGCACGGGTTATCATACTCCGATTGAGGTAAAAATTTATTTCTGAGTGCTTTAGGACCTAATGAACAGAACTAGCCCGTATGCGTTTAAAAATATTGACTTTGACCAAATAAGGGACACCCTAATGTATATGCATATACACATGTTTATGTATATTACAAAACCCAAAAGTATAGGATAAACACTAGAAATATGGTGCCCACAGCCGCCGCCTTCACGTACATCGATTTGCGATTTAGCAATTTGGCATCTTTTTTATACTTCTGGGACATCATCGAGAGGTTTTGCGTTTTTGTATCCAGTTCTGCAAACAGGCAAAACATTAATCAATTGAATTCGATATTCGTAAGGAGGAAGTTAATGACGCACCCGCTAAAACCGTGCCACGTTGCAGCACATCATCAATGTTCTGGACCATGATGCGTTGCACATCCTGCAGCTGTGTGTTGATGTTGCTAATGTTGCGTCTGCGATCAGTCAGTTGCTTTTTCGCCTTTTGTATGTAGACATCGAATTCGATGAAGGCATAGGGCCGTGTCACCGAATTGACGCGCCTGCCATAATTTGTATGAAACTCCTGTGCCAGATCCTCCAGGTAATTGAATGCCAAGCGTTTTGAATACATTTTATCAACCATTACCAAATAGCAAACATCGTTCTCGATTAGATAGCTGTACGCGGTTGCGGGTGCGAAGTCGAAAACAAAAACAGAATATATTATTATTATTAAACTGTTGCCGCATTGCTTTCCGTTTCTGTGTTTACTCACTGGAATAAATATGGTCCTGTCTCAATGCTGCTCCTCGCCGGCGAGTGTGTGCCCAGCTTGCGAAATAGCATTTTCGCCTGATTTTGATAGTCCAAGATACTGCGACCGCTCTAAAGTGCATCAGAAAGTGAAAGTGTTTTTATTAATACATAGTTCTCTCTCTTTCTCTCTCTCGCTCACCTGTTCATCGTCCTGCATTGTGCCAACCAATGGCAGGCCATCAATGACACGGGCAATCATCGTCAGCAACGCCATGTTTACAGCTGTGTCTCCGACTCCGACTCCTTGGACCGCTTCAACTCAATGTGCGTGCTGCGTTTGCTGCTGTTGCTGTAATACACTGTGGCCACGGCTACAGTTTAATGCGGCGGCAGCGGTCTTTCCACTTGGTTTGTTGTTGTTGCCGTGCCCGCTACTCGCTCACTCTCCCCTCCAGTGATGTTTAACCGCTATCTTCTCTGTTGCGATTGCCAACTTTCAATTCAATGCCTGCAATTTTGTTGCAATCGTCAATTAACGAAATATTATTACAACTCCGCACTCGTGTCTGACGTCTTTAGCTTTATTTCCGCGTTTATTATTTTCGTTTTGTTGGCAGTAGATGCTCGCTCATAACATCATCGCCAGTTAAATATACGAAATTATGTTGTGTGAGCGAAACTGATTCGTGTTTTTGTGTTGCTGGAACACGTCAGCTAGTAGAGTTGTGGCGTTTCGTTCTGAGCAAGCTCAAATGAACGGATCATCTTAATGAACGAATGAATCATGATTCATGAACTAAATCGTTCATTTCGCAGATGGTCAATTTAAAATTAAAATTTCTTTGAGAAATACAATTATATACATTGTATAACTGCCGATGCGTGTGTCTGTCTCGATCGCTGAAACTCGAATGAATCGGCGCAGAAGATCGCTCGCGGAGACAGAATCTGTTTTCGGCGATGCGTCGCTGCCAGATCGGGCTGCTGCCGCTGTAGTGGTAACGCCACACATCTAATCACAGAAAAAGTACAATTGTCATATTAAGGTTTTTTTCTTAAAACGATCCGTTTTTGGAATATGTTTAATTTTTAAACATTTATTATGTATTTTCTTTCATCAAATAGAATCTCATTGTAAAATGAAACAATTGTTTTAAAAAACTTAAAACTTAAATTCTTTATTTAAATTGCGCGCCTTGACCATTTTTACGTTCCGAACCAGTTGATAGCGACTTTGCACATACCGATAATAAGTTTGTAGAGCGATTAATCAATGACAATCGGCCATTTCGAACTGTTGCAAAACTTTTAAAGATGATGAAATAATATTTGATTTGCCTTTTCATGTTGAAAGAGAGTTCTTAATACATAAGATATTGTGGCGTCAGTATTAAACACAGTTATTGAATTAAAAAATAGTTTTAGAATTCAATAATTTTGCGTGTAAAATTTCTCCTTCTCTCTTTCTATTACATGTGCATTTGCTGTGAGCGATTGGTTCTCTCTCGCTCTAGAGTATTGTGACGTGGTCAATTTGCTGTTTCTTTCACACAATGAGATAATAATGCGGATTAACAAATAGAGCTGCGACGGGAGTGACAATAGTTTAGATTTGGGGCGGTTAACTTTATTAAATAAGTATATAATTGCATTCATAATTATTAAATGTATGTATGTAATATAGGCTGTTGTGGTCTGCTTGTTTTTCATTCTTTATTTCAAAATCAAGATCAGGCGGAATGCAGGCCGTGGCTCGTGGCTCGGCCACCTTTCAAATATGCTTGAACTTCTTGTGCTGGCTGCTGTATTTGCTGTTGTTGTTTCTGCTGTTATTCTCGTTGTTGTTGTTGTTGGTCAACTAGGCGGCCTGCACCGATTGCTTCTGGGAGGAGCTGATCTTATCGCCCAGACTGAGTGCCATGCCCTGTGGACAAACAAAATGATATTAGATGATGGTGATTGGAAAGTCTCTCTCACATTAAGTGTAAGTTGACAAAAAGACTCGATTCTATATACGAATGTCGAAAAATATTACTCAGAACAAGAAAATTCGCAAAAAATAAAAAAAAAATTATAAATCGAAAAATTAGAAACCCACAACTACGAATCCGAAATTAGAAATACAGTCATTAGGAATCCAAAATTAGGAAGACAAAAATTTGGAAAACTAAAATTGGGAAAACAAAAATTTGGAAATATTTTATTTAAAATCGCGCGACTTGTGTTCTACATTCGACATTTGTCGAAACATTTATTTCAAAATGGGGACTGCGATTTCATGTATGCTGTGTCACCAGGAACACCAAAGATACTTTTCCCCAATTTTTTGTTTCCTAATTGTTTTTTTTTTTTTTTCCTAATTTTTGTACTCGGAATATTTTTCTTAGTTGATATTCCTAAAATATAAATCCTAATTTTGTGCTCCCAATTTCGGACTCCTAAAATTATATTCTTGGTTTTTTTTTCTTCTTTTTTAAGTTTCGGAATTCGTATGAGTTACCAAAGGACTCACCTGACTCTTGGCGCGTATACGAATGTGTCCAGTCACCTTTGAGTCGGGATCGTCGACGGGCTTCTCAATGCTCAGATTGGCCAATGCGTTCTCTCCGAAAATAGATCTGCAAACACACACACACACACACACACACACACATACAGTAATTGATAATGGGTATCCAGCAATGGGGTAAATGGACTTACTTGGCATACATGTTGGCGGCCATAAAGCCGCATTGGCCGGAGAGCGCCTTCTCTGGCGTCAAGCACTTCATGTTGGTGCTCTTCAGCAGATGCTTGAGA
The DNA here is from genome assembly GCA_037043405.1 of Drosophila subquinaria. Taxonomy (NCBI): domain Eukaryota; kingdom Metazoa; phylum Arthropoda; class Insecta; order Diptera; family Drosophilidae; genus Drosophila; species Drosophila subquinaria. Next base: position 670,893 of record JBAMBL010003201.1, on the reverse strand, counting down.
TACTCGTGCAGATCCGTGAAGCTCGTGTTCACCGTCACCTTGTTCTCCCACTCAAAGTCCTGCCACATCTGGCGGAACTCGGTGTCTGTGCAGCTGGCCGGGATGATGTAGTCCATGATGTCAATGTGTATGGTGTTGAGTACGACAACGTTAGTATTCAGCGCTGTATCATAAACTGAGAGAGAGGGAGATCAGAGATTAGACCAACTACAACTACAACTACAACTACAACTACATGGTCATCAACAACTCACCTATGTTGCCAAAGATGATGCCGTTCTCCGTGGAGGAGACCTTCACATTGGCCTTAATGTTGCAGAAATCGTGGGGCGCCAGCACCACGGGATGCGGACGTTCCACCAGCTTCAGGTCGCCCAAGGTGGCCAGCTCCAAAGTGCAGTTCTGCAGTGTGTCATCTATGTAGATAAAGGGAAACATGCTCTACATATCTGGACGAGATTGGTTGATGAGATTCGCTTACTTGTCTGGTTAACAATCAGCACGTCGAGGACAATGTCATACTGATTGACATTGACGTAGGCCTCGGCGTAGACGGGATCGGAGAAGCCCGTCAGCTGGGTGACCTTATTGAGCTTGTTGTTGGGCGACGACATGTCGCTGAGCTGGGCGTTCTTGGTGCCGGCCAAGGCCTGATTCAGACTCGACTCGAACACGTTCTCGCCCAGCTGATTGTCGCGTCCGTTCGACAGCTGTGCAAACAACACTGGCGAGTCCGGCTGCACCTTGGCCGCAGCCCGCTGTTTCTCCTTCTGCATGCGCTGGTCCTCCTCCTGCTGGGCATCCAGCATCTTGCCCAGAGCATCGCGGCAGTCGTGCATGAAGACGGCAACTGCTTCCGGCGTGCGCTCGCTGAGCGTGCGCAGGCAAATCATGATGCGATCGGAGTCATCGTAGGTGATCGGCTTGGTGGGGAAGCCCGACTTGCCCAGGTGCAGGATGGAGCTCATGATGAGCATCACCTGTGTGGTCAGACGGTTCTGTGCTCGTGCCTCCGGCTGCAGCTCCGCGTAGCGCAACGCCAACTTGGTCAACGTGGCGGACAAGGCGGCTCCGATGAAGAAATCGCCATCCATCAGATACTGACGCAGTGGAGGACGCTTCTCCTTCTTGGCAACACTGCGGACGGAAGAGATCAGAAAACTGAAGAAGAAACATTTCGGGGTACTTACGGTGCCAAGCTGTAGGCGCTTTGTGTGGCATAGGTTCCATCCGAGGTGACCTTATTGCTGCTGTTGCTGTTGGTGGTGCTGGTGCTGGTGGTGTTGGATGCATCGCCGCCAGCGGCAGAGCCCTGTTGCTGCTGCTGCTGCTCCTCCGTCTGGTCGCCGGCGAGGCGACGCTGCTCGGCATCCACCATGGGAATCTCGCCAAGCGTTTGCTGTATGGCCGCAATGACCTCGAGAATCTGTGCGCCCTCCACGTACTCGCCCAGAATCCAAACGGCGGCGCGATGGATCTTCGAGGACTTGATCTGTGGAAATGCCTCAATCAGATGCTTGATGATCAATGCCCGCAGCGCCGGGAACTTCTGGATAGCCTCGCGTATAAAGATGAGGACATCCACAGCGGCCAGCTCGTTGGTATCGGACAGGAACTCGACCAGCACTGGGATCACATTGCCGGCCACGTCTGGAAACTTGATGGAGCAGGTGTGCAGGGTGCGCACAAGCAGCTGCCGATACTTGCCCGTGTCCTCGTGCTCGACGTTGTGCGTCTTGGCCACCTCCTTCTGGAGCACCTGGACCATCTCGTTAATGTTGCGCGAGTAGACCAGATCCATGGCCAGGGCCAGAGTCTTGCGACGCACCTCGATGTCGGGTGCGGCCAGGACACGGAGCACGTCCATGACCAGATCCTGCATGACCTTCTCCATGTTCTCGTTCTCCTTCATGGCAATCAAGCGGTCCAGCACAATGAGCTTCACGTTGTTGTCGCTCTCCTTGACAATCAGCTCGATGTAGCAGCCGGCAGCTGCCTTGATCGCAGTGGGCGCCAGCGAGAGGGTGATGAGCGTGCCGGCGGACTCGTAGCGCACGGCATTCGAGGAGGAGTTCAGCAGATTGTAGATGCAGCGAATGAAGCGCGAACGCTCCGCGGGATTGGCGTGGCACACCTTGTAGATCAGCTCGACGATGACCAGCTGGAGAATGTCGCCGAAGCTCTGCACCTGGTCGATGCAGGAGGCCAGATAGTTGAGGGCGCGCTCCTGGTCGGCGTGCAGCAGCATGAGGAAGGCGTTGCGCTTGCACGACATGTCCTGCTGCGTGTCCAGGAAGGTGGCAATCAGCTCGGGTCCGTCCGGCACCAGCCAGTCAAAGTTCTTGTATATGGTGAATATGGCCAGCACGGCATTCCTGCGCACATACGAGTGACGGTGGTCGAGGCAGGCCCGTATGGCCGGCATCAGAGGCTCCAGCAGCTCGGGCTCCTTCAGCTTGCACAGGAAACGGAGCGTGGAGCCGCGCAGGAATTCATTTGGATGTTGCAAGTCCTAAATAAACAAGAGTCGAGAATCGAGAGTTGCCAGACTGCTGGATTGGATGTCGCAATATTGAACTCACCTTGCGATAGGCATCGCAGACGAGAATCATCTCCTGGAGCAGCTTGCCGTCGGACGAGGTCTTCGGCACGATTTCCCAGAAGATGAGCAGCAGCTTCTTGATCGTGTGGTTCTGCACGGGCAGCACGAAGCGTATGATGGTCATGATGAGGCCCGGATAGCGTTCGCCATTCAGCAGCAGCTTGATCACCTTCTTGAGCGTCTCGATTTTGACATTCGTGTCGCCTTTCTCGAGGTCTTGCTTCAGCTGCATCTCGTTCGGCACCTCGAGATCCGGCGAGTTGATGATCGTGTAACACGGCACTTGACTCATCTTGGCTATTGGCTAACCAGCAATGCTTGCCACGATTTAAAGATTTAATTATTTAGTTACTTGTGTAATTTACAGCCGATTTATTTCCAACATGCAATTCACTTGACGTGTCATTTGTTTCGCAGCAAAAACTAGGTGTGACCAGCTCTCGCAATTTTGACACACGGCATATGTGTGGCCATAGTTCAGCTATCAACACCATTTCGCCAGATGGCGCTGTCAGCATAAGCGTTGCCACTTGATGGGGCGCTGCCATTTGGCGCGAAGACTGACAATTTGAAAAATGTTTATATTAAATTAAATGTTATCTTTCGATTAATCTCAATTGCTAACAATACTTATGGTTACATAAGGTGGGAAAAAGTACAGATTTTATTAATACACCAATGAGAATTTATATTTTATTTGATTTAATCAAAGTTTACGTTTTTATTGCAGGTCAATTAAATAATCGCATCTTTTGACCCTTCATTTGAGTATAGGTACTTATATTAGGCATAACAATGTAATTTGCTGCGACTGCATTTCGAATTTAGAAATTCCCAGAACGTCACCCGACAAATCTCGTCGCTATGGGATGTTAGGACGAGCCTGGCTTTTAAATTGACCTATAATTACGTATGTATTGCATCGAAAGAAGCATGCAAAAAGGGGAAACTATTTGGGCATTAAAAATAAATTGCTTATATGACACTAGTGCCACTTAATTGGTTCAAGTCGGAGCCCTCCCCAACAATAATAGCAACAACAACAACAATAACAACAACGACAACAGCAATAAATAAAATACATAATTATAGCTCGAGCAAAAAAAAAAAAAAGAAAATAAATAAAGAAAATTGACTCGTATACACCCACGTATGTATATACATATAAGCAGATTACTTTTGTGATCTTGTTTACCAGAATATTCTAGTGAGTTTCATTAAGCTTCGTTTATAAGCCCCGTCGCCCACCACAAAACCCGACAATTCGTTCACTTGCCGCCCCCGCCCTGAAAGCCCCCGCGCCTCCCTTCCGCCATCGCCTTCGCCTTCGCCTTCACCCGACTTGCATTTTAAATAGATGGCAAATTTATGGTCGAAAAGGGGACTGACATGGGGTGAGTTGTGAGCAGTGTACTCATAGTTAGTTGGGTTCTGTCTATGAAACAGGTTATGACATGCAACTAAATCAATTGTTCGCCCAACAAAATAAATAATAACGACAGGTCGTCTATCCAGGCGGGGGAGGCATGAAGTAGGCACAATACCGAGGCGGATGACGAGGGTCAGGAGCGCCAGAATTGCATTAAGCGAATCAACCAGACAAATTATAATCCAGATGCTGCTTCGCTGACGCGGTCCAAACGAATCTACTGAGCGATAACCTGTTTTCTTTTCTTTTTTCTTTTTTTTTTAGAAAAAGTCTGTCAACACATACATATGTACATATGTATGTACTTATATCTGCTGTGTATATATGTATCTGTATATTCGCTTTAGACTACAAACAAATAGCTTGAAATAATTAAAGCCAAGTAGTTGCTTAGATTGATGCTGAAATTTATAATTATATGGATAAGCAAGCAATTGGGAGAAGCGCACAATAATTAAGCCATTAATTCAGTATTCAAATTTCCATTAATGATTTCGCTATAAAAACGGATCAGCTGATCTATGAAGCGATTAGCAAATTAACTTGATTTGCTTACTTGTCTACAATGTTCACAAGGGAAATATTGAAATTAAACGATTCCTAATCAATATCTATAATTAAACGGCTCGAACCGTTATACCTTGTAAATTGGCAACACAATGTCGCCTTCTGTAGACTGTTTTCGTGTTTTGATGAAAACTGAAAATGGATTCGAAATTTAATGTTTTTTCCGCTCTGTGCACAAATATAAAAGTGTTTATTGTAAAGTTCACTTAAAGTGTTCAGTTTGCGATAATTGATGACTCTAGGAGTAAGTAGATGTTGTTGTAGAGTCTGAATATCTAAACTATTCCTTTTCCGGGTTAGCTTCGACTATATAGACACCCAAATGTCCCTGGCGTTGTCTCTTTGCCTCTTTTGGGAACCACACAACAGGTTCTTCCCCTCTTTGAGCGATAAGCCCGAATCTATTTGACTTTGAGTTATTTTTTTCTTGCTATTTACATGTAGACTTCATTTGCAGTACCTTCAATTTTATGGCTTTGTATAATCAATCTAGCCATAAGTCGGGGAAGTTGCATAAACATTCCACACGCCCAGCGCAAGTCAAAACTGCGCCGGGAAGAACCCAACGATCGGGCAAAAGTGCTCGAGACATTTGTATATTCAAATCATTTAATCATACCCTGCACTCATAAACTGTATATAATTCGCATGTACTGTAGGCAACAGTTTCCAGAACCTATTGTAAATTTAAATTTAAATTTTTAAAAACTTTACTTCGATTCCGAACCTGGAATTTTAACATACTCAATATTTCTTGACAAATTTGAAAGTTCAAAAGCGAAATGGCAAATGTGTTGTACTTTTAAACTGCTTGGGGTATCTGCTCGTCGAGCATACTCGTCTTTTGTTTACTTTTTATTTGCGTTTGTCGCTTTATGAAAAGATCACCGGCAATCAAAACGTGAGCGGACAGTGCAAGAAACAGAAAAAAATAATGAACACAGAATAGAAGAAAACAAAATAAAACAAAATAAAATCAAACAAAACAAAACGAGACGAGACGAAGAGAATAAAAACAAAAACGAGAGCAAAAATAATACAATAATAAATTGCAAATAGAGCAAAAAATAAAAATAAAAAGAGACGTCGGCAAGACGTCGCTCAGCGCAGCAACGACCCTTGGGCTTGGGCTGGGTTGGGGGCTTTAAAATGGGGCTATAAAAGGCGCCGGCCGGCGAGCTGAGTTCCACAGTTGAGTCAAAGCAACGATGGTGTCAACGACGATGACTTGGATTCTACCCGCAGCTCTGCTGCTGCTCATGCTGCACTGCAGCTCCGCCGAGGAGCCCATCTGTAAGTCGAGACACGTAAACTCATATGTACACACATATATTGAAGTATCTCAGTGGCAGTCGAGACTAATCCATTGATCATTTGCATCGACAGATCGATTGTGTGTGCCTCAAATCTATTTGAGTGATTGCCAGAAGCTGCTTGCCGATCCCTCGGAGGCGGGCATCCGCATGGAGTGCGTTGCTGGACGGGATCGTGTCGATTGCCTCGAGCTGATCGAGCAGCGCAAGGCGGATGTCCTGGCCAGCGAGCCGGAGGATATGTACATGGCCTATCATCGCAAGAACGAGGATTATCGCGTCATCTCCGAGATACGCACCGAGGAGGGCAAAGATGGTGAGTTTCTTCAATTTTGTTTTCTATACGGTATTTATTCGGATAAAGTGCAGACGTAACTGTCGATTTATTGGCTCTACTTTTTGTATAGTGAAGTGAATTATACTTAAAAGCTGTCCCCTAATTTTTTACGAATTTTCCAATTATTCGAGATGTCAATTTGTCTCTTAAATTAAAAAAAATATATATATTTAGCTTGAGTTTAATTAAACTTTCTTTTGAGATTAACGAAATTTTATTTTCGGAAGATTTCTTATCAAAAATGCTTTAGACTTCTAAACATACTTACCTTATAAAATTTATGCTTTTATTGTTTTATATTAAATTTAAATTTATATTTTTATTTTTATTTTCGCGCTTTTGGCACAAATATATTATAATTTTAATCTACAAGTTCCCTTTCATATATTAATAAACCTATATAATTTCATTCTTATTAGGTTTCCCCAATTTTACTTAATTATGATATTTCTGTTCGATATTTGAATTTTATTTTTCTATCTGTTTAAAAACAATAGATTCCATAACTTTGAAATGCTAATTCACAATTATAAATTTAACTCACATCGATTTTAAGATTAAGCTAATTACCACTTAGCCAAAAGTACGAGGGTGGGTTGATTAGTGATTGGCCTAAGTAAGAAAAAGTTTTTGTTTTTTTTATATACATTTCTTATCAACATAATCTGCGTTTAGAGCAATTCACTTTGTCTGCCGGTCGTCTGGATAGAGAGCAATTCTTAGCCCAATTCTTAGCCCAATTAATACAACATTTTGAAAAATAAAACATTTTGTAACTTATCCAGCTGTTAGCTATTGAATTACACTATCCAACAAAGTAATAGATTGTTTTTAAAAGTTGCCTTTTGCCACAAGGGACAATGATTTATCTTCTTATCTTCGCAGTTTCGATTATTTATATATTTTTTGTATTTTGTTTTTTTTTTTAATACTTGTTATTTTTAACATAAATTCGCATTTTTTGCAGCCAACTTCCGCTATGAGGGCATCATCCTGGTGAAGAAGTCCTCCCCCATCAAGTCGCTGAAGGAGCTGCGCGGCGCCAAGTCCTGTCACACGGGCTTCGGCCGCAACGTGGGCTACAGGATTCCGATTACCAAGCTGAAGAACTCGCACGTGCTGAAGGTGTCCGCAGATCCGGAGATCTCGGCCACGGAGCGGGAGTTGAAGGCGCTGTCGGACTTCTTTTCGCAGTCGTGCTTGGTGGGCACCTACTCGGCGCATCCGGACACGGACCGTCTGCTGAAGAAGAAGTATCCGAATCTGTGCGCACTCTGCGAGAATCCCACGCAGTGCAACTACCCGGACAAGTTCAGTGGCTACGATGGCGCCATTCGCTGCCTGGACAAGGGACAGGGCGAGGTGGCCTTCACCAAGGTGCAGTTCATCAAGAAGTACTTCGGCCTGACGGGCAATGCGACGGCCCCGCCGGCCGAGGGCAAGCCCGAGGACTTTGAGTATCTGTGCGAGGATGGCTCACGTCTCCCCATCACCGGCCAGGCGTGCTCCTGGGCCCAACGTCCCTGGATCGGCTACATCTCCAACGAGCAGGCCGTGCACGGTGCCGAGAAGCTGCACCAGCTGCAGTCGCGTCTGGAGCGCTTCTTCGCGAACGGCCTCCACGCCGAGAACAAAGATGCCGCTGCCCATTTGCTCATCCAGCCGAATGCCTTCTACCACAGCAAACCGGAGCCCGTTGATCCCAAGGTCTACCTGGAGCGTGCCGGCTACAAGGATGTGATCGAGCGTGACGGCAGCGCCATCCGCAAGATGCGTCTCTGCATCCAACACGACACCGAGCTCACCAAGTGCGAGGCCCTCCATCGCGCCGCCTACGCCCGCGACGCCCGCCCAGAACTCGAGTGCGTCCAGTCCACCGACTGCATCGAGGCCCTGGCCAGCAGCAAGGCCGATGTCACGGTTGTGCCCGCTGCCAGCTATGCCGATGCCCGGACCCACAAGCTCATCCCTCTGGTCTACGAGCAGCTGCCGGCCGAGAAGCTCCTGGTGGCCGTTGCTCCGCCCACCCTCAACAAGGAGGCACTCCAAAAGGCGCCCATGTAAGTGAACTTGTGATCTAGTGATGTTAGAATACATCACGATTTTTGGGGAGCGATTTTCAAGTACTTTAACCCAATAATATCGAGTTGATTAAATCGATTTCCTGAAATATCGGTAGGTAATTTGCTGAATTAAAGCTCAGTTGCTCAACTTTTGATGAACGGCCGAAACAAATGATATACAATCGAACCTTTTCTGAAAGAATTAAAAAAATACAACTCTGGAATTTAAGTGCGTATCGAAAATTGAAGGGATTTAAAAGCGCTCGTTATCAAACTAAATCACTTAAATTGTGTAAAACATTTAACATTTAACATTAAACATTTAATGGATTCACAATTTTTATATGCTGATGTAAATTCCATCTAAAAATCGACAACTTGCTTTTCGTGAAAGCGCTTTTCAAGTACTTTAACCGATTTTTGAATTGGCGATTTCATAACTCGATTACAGTGAACTAAAGTGAACTTATGGAATCTTTTGGTCAATACACTTCTAGCCAGAGATTAAAACAGAAACGAATATCGGTTTCAGTTACGGTTTCGGTTATGTTCGCATTTAGGTTTTCGGTTATTGGTTACGCAAAATATTTGAATAAAGGTTTCGTAACGTATGTATGTTTCGGTTTTGAAATACCGGTATGGCTTTGGTTCACAACAAAAAAATTTTTTTTGCAAAAATATAATTATAATAATAATATAATAATAATAATTGAAACGGTATTACTTTCTCAATTTTTCATTTAAACATTTATTTCACATATTCTTCAGCTTGATGTATTTTAGTTATGTACATATTAACAATTTTAATACTTTCATCTAAGAAATTTATTTTATTTGCGCTTATTCAGTGCTATTAAAATTCAATCATGAATATTACCCATAAAAAATTCAAAATTAAACATAAAAAAATTAAAATCAAAGTATAAAATAAAAAATTAATTTTTTTTTTTTTTATGTATGAAAAACCGAAATTAACCCTCATAAATGAAACGCTTACCAAACGGTTATTTCGGTTTACAGAGTTTCGGCTTAAAGGTTTCGGTCAAATAAAATATTTTTTTTTCGGTTACGGTTTCAGTTACGGTTCTAAATTTCAATCGGTTTCAACCGGTTAAAGGTTACGATTTCGGTTAGTGTTTTAATCCCTGCTCCTAACTGATTTCTTCTCCTCTCTTCCCGCACAGTAAATACGATGCGGACTGCGAGCGTGCTCGGCTGAGTGCCGCCCTCCTGAACAAGCGTCGCAACTTGGATTGGTGCAACACTGTGCCCAGCACGGAGGAGCAGCTGCTGATCGTGCCCGCTGATGAGCTGGAGAAGCACAAGGACTGGCAGTTGGTCTGTCCCACTCTGGAGCGTCGTCCGGTCACCGATGTCGCCAGCTGCAACGTCGAAGTGCAGTTGCCACATGCCGTCTTCACCCGCGCCGATGCCACGACCGTCGAGCAGGAGACCATCAAGCATCTGTTCTCGCTCATCTCGGAGAGATTCGGGGACCACGGCAAGCTCGTCGATGTCTTTGCGCTCTTCCATGAGTTCCAAACTGGCCAGAAGAATGTCATCTTCAGTGTAAGTATCCATTCGAATGCCTCTCTTTGATCATCGCCTTGCTAATCTGTAATCCCTAATCCCTATCGCCCTCGCAGGATGATGCTTCCGAGCTGGTCACACAGCTGAAGAGCGACTATCAGAACGAGCACATCTACAACGAGCTCAAGTGCGATGGCAACAAGATTACCAAGCAGTAAGCCGTTGGGGGCGTGGCATCAGCGCCCGCATTATAAACTATACTCTTGGATATGCATACTACTTTTTTTTTTTCTTCTTCTGAATATACGTACGAGAAAATTATAAAAAATGTGTATTTTTTTTTTTCTCAAATATATTTGGTGTCTTTTCTGATTGTGACTATGCAGCTTATATCTGGAAGAGCAGAAAATGAATATCCTGGAAACTCTAAAGTCCTTAAAATGTATGATTTGGCTCTCGGATCGGTGTCCAGAAGCCATGAACCCAAAGTTTCATTGAACGAAAAGCAAGCGGGCAAGACTTGGTCGAGACCCGAACTATGAAATATCCGGTACATACTTTTAGGTGCTTGCATTGCTTTTAAATTCAAAACAGCCATTACTGCCGTTCTGTTTGCCCGATCTTGTTGCGACTAAATGGGATGCTATGTAGATAATGATAAAATAACGTTAATTACCAAATATACAGTTTGTCAAGAAATTCTTTGCAAACCCTTAAAAATGTAATATTTTGACTTTAAATAAGAAAATAATAAATAAGATATATAAAAAGTAGACGTTTGCAAAAATTCAAAATATACCATGTGTACTCAATGGGTTAAGGACATTTTTGCATCATTCGAACGAAAATTAAATGACCTTTCCAAATATATATAATAAGCTATTATTTTCTTATTTAAGTCAAAATATTACATTTTTAAGGGTTTGCAAAGAATTTCTTGACAAACTGTATAATGTAATACCTAAAATACTGTATGTTTGGTGAATTCTCACGATTTGTACCTCTTAGAGAATCTGAGAGCATGTCTATATCTACTCGGCTATTGTTGATATATAGTTGCGGACGTTACTTTTGTACGCAAACTTTCATGTTTAAACTGATACAGCTCGCGTTCATATTGGTGAAATTTAATGAAATTTTCTGGAAAATGCATTTCATTGGGAGTACTCTTAAACCTATTTTAAGATAAAAGCCTTACTGGTTTTGAAAAATATTAGGCTTGCTGAAAGTTCCGATGCGGGCGTTACAAAGAATGGAAGTCGATTTGAGGTTAACGTGCATTTGCACATATATTAGCGAATTTTGCATAGTAAACAAAAAATATCCATGTACAAAAATTAAGTGGAATATATGACCATATTAATCCAGCATCAAAAATAAAGATAAGTAGACTCGTTAATTAAAAATCTTAGTTTTTGTCTGTTGCGGACGTTACGTTGCGGACGTTACATTTTTTACACACACACTTTTTTTCAAATTATTAATATATATTTAATATCTTTTCGATATAGTTTGTATCTTAAATACAAGAAAATTAAACAAAGTTTAAGCTGAGCGCACTCAGACGACTGTTTTGCCCACTTTTTATGCCATTGAAAATGCCCGTTTTCTACAAGAATTAAAACCACCATTATTCGAAGCCAGAAAATATATTCTATGATGCTTGATGAGTAGGATAATTGTAAATAGCAGAAAAAAACACGGCGTTCTATGTATCTTCAAAAAACTCTGGATGTGGTGGACTATTGCGATTTAAAGAGATCGAAGCGAGCGTGTCAGGCTTTTGAAAAAACACTGTAATACTTAATGTTAATAATTAGCACTGTAACATATGTGTGGGAACGCCAGAAATGCCTGAATCAAGGACTTTAAAAGCTGTCTAGTTAATCGAATTCCAATAATTCGAAAATAATAATTCAGTAATAACGTTGTTCATTTTATATTTTTATTAAAAAAAAAATACACTCTATTTATTTGTTGGGCAAATGGAACCGAATTCGCTAGTGTATATAGGTTTACGTATTTATATATAAGTTACACAAATATATATGTATATATGTATGCATGTATGTATATAGGTTTATATATTTGTATATGTAAAATCGAAAAAAAAAGAAATCGCACGTTTCTCACACATGTCCTTAAGGATTCTTTCGGATCGAGTTGACCTGCCACAGTTGGGGGCAGTGCGTTAGAAACAGCATTGAAAATTCGTTGATCCAAACGGGGTGGATGAGGTGGAGAGGTGAAGAGGCGAAGAGGAGACGGAGACGGCGACGGATGCTTAGTCGGAGGCATCACGCAGTTGTTTGTCCGTCGAGGACTCGGCACCGCTGCCGGCCTCCTCCTCCTCGGAGTAATCCTCGTCGTGGGTGTGAGTGACCACAGTGGGCGTGGATGGGCGTGTGTGGACAATGGAGCTCTGGAATGGGTTGTAGAATTAAAGAAACTACTTAAAGAGAGAGGAGGAAGATTCTTTTAATCACTTACAGCACGATGCAAATCCTTGCCATCCTTGACGGGAGTTGTGACCGTTGCCGAAGAACTGTTGCTGTGGGGCAGCGGCGGCTCCTCGACGGATCCCCTCACAGCCGAGTTGAGCTTGGATGCGGTGCTGCTGAGGCTGATGCTGCTGGAGCTGCCATCCTCTGCTGCGACAGCGGAGGACGAGGAAGATGCCTCCGCTCCCGGCGGCGGCTGATGGGCCTGATCGTGGGCCACGGTCGACTCGTGGGGCAGCAACATGGCCGGAGCGCGGAACATGTAGGAGAACGGGTAATAGATGAGATTGAGCAAGGTGGCGGCATAGACGTCGGCATATCGCACCACCTGGCTGGAGAAGAAGGTCTGCCGCGATCCCGAGCGGAACAGGGAGCCCATCATGCCGTAGGACATGTCCATCTTGTGGGTCACGTCCCGGATGCAGGTGCGCAGCTGCGATATGTCCGGCTTGACCTTGGCACTCGAGTCCAGGTCGCGGTACAGGTCGCCCAACTTGATGTCCAGATTCTGGAGCTCCGCAAACAGTTGGCACTCATCCGTCCACACGTGCAGCTCCCGCACCAGCTCCGGCACAATGAGGAACGTGCGCCAGCCCCGGATCTTCTTCGACTTGAGTATGTCGCCAAAGATGTGATCGCCCACATAGAGCACGTCCTTGCCCTTGGCGTTGATGAACTTGGTGAACAGCTCGCACGATCCCCCCGAATAAACCTGACCCGGCTGCAGTGGCCCAATGTGTGTGCCAATCTTCAGTCCTCCGGTCTTGGTGTCCACCTGTCGCAGCACGGTGCCCTCGTCGAAGAACAGCGGCTTCCTCGCATCCACCACGATCACATCGAAGTAGCTCTTCCAATCCCGATGCGGCTCATCCGCATCGGCGCCATGGGGAAAGTCAAACAGGTAGCTCATTATCTCATTCGTATACGTGTAGTCGCTGTTCGTCAGCATGAAGAGCTTCGCTCCCGACTCCCGGATCCTCGAGAGGACCGTGGGCAGGCGCTTGTCCTTCTTCACATAGTACGCCATATTCTGCAGATGAGAAAAGAATGGGGAAAATAATTACTTGCAGTTACTTTAATGTGTTTTTGGCTATTCACTTTGATATGTTATTTTCATAATAATTAACTTTTTGGGAAACTATCTTCCAGTGACATATTTTGTTTGTAACCAAATTCAGATAAACATTTCGACCACACCCTGTTCTCTATTTGTAGTTGATTTGAGCAAGATTAAAATGATCACTTCCCAAAATCTCATTTGCAGCAACAAAACCTAATCCAAAGAGAACATTTCACACTTCATAAGTTTGTTTGATAACTTCTTATTGCTGATATAAATCCAAACAGTGAATTGAGTTTTAAATCAAAATGTAAGACTCGACAAAAGAGTTGTCTTTAAGTCTCCAAGTAATAAATTTATAGTATTTCGAGTTTTAGATTCAAGAGAAAAACTAATTTCAAAATACAAAATATACGCGTATATTCTGGCCTGTAAAGTTGATAGCTCGAAAGTCAGACCCACTTCAATCAGATTTTCGAGCGGAATGCCATTTTGCATTTAAATATTATTATAATTTTTTGCAGCAGAGTTGAACTTTAATGCAAAGAGTCGCTTGACTTTTGTGTTTTTCAAAAGCTCAAAAATCAAATAATTTTTGTCAGTTACACAAAACTAAACACAAAACACTTGCATAAATGCAAGGAGAAATACTCAATTCAGGTGAGAATTTTTAGGCGTAAGAATTACAGATGAAACTTATACAGGTCGTTATACTTAATTCAAGAATTATAGTACAAAACCTTAAAATTGTAGGAACAAAATAGTATAAATTACAGTACGGTCATACTTAATTTTAAAATAATATAAGAGCAGCGCAACTTGCCTTAAATGAAGTTGTTATTGGAAGTGGAAGACTCAAATGTAATGGGCAGTTTATTATGACAAAGAGAAAGAGATTTTTGATGTTTTTTTTTTGTATTTTTTCGGGGAGACTTACCTGCGTGGTACGACGCTTCAGATCGCCATCGGAATGCACCCAGTCGACGGCGCGACGCACGTCCTGGAAAATCGACTTATAGGTAAACAGAAAATCACCAGCTTTAATGCCACGTTCAACGCTGTAGAGTATAGGGAAAGAGATCGATCGATAGGGTAGATAGATAACAGCAATGAGATGCGAATGAGATGCAATCAGATAGATTGAAACTTGGGATCACAGCTCGAAACGATCGACTTACCGGACAAAGTCACTGCTATTGGTAAAGAAATCGACGAGACAGGCCAACAAATAGGTTTCCGGTAAATTGAATAGAGTATTCAGTACATAAACTCTCGACTCGTCCAGCTTGAGAAACTTGTTCGGATACAGTTCATACACCTGGTGACTAAATGGAATAGCAATTGTTGTGTAAAATGTTCCATTTGGAAGTGCGACGGAACTTACTGCTTGATGAACTCAAAGCCGTGCACACAGACCAGAATGTTGCCATAGGCATCCACCTTCAAGAGATTGCCATAGAGAGTATCGAACCAGAGGCCGCGCACCGGAAATGTCGGATCATACTCGAACTGCAGTATCTCCTTCGGATAACCCATGTTCACCAGACGCTCCTTGACCAAATTGAATCCCAGCTGCTCATATTGCGGTGATTTGTATTCTAAAAATCAAATTTAATTATTGATTTTCAAATAATAAGTTGAAGATAAAGCCAAGTCTGAGGACTCACCAGCCAGTGTATAGTCCATATCGAAGCCATAGTACTTAATGTTCTCCAAATGCAGCGAGCGGTTCACAAAGACTCTGTAATCGAAGAAAATTAATTATTTAATATGTATTACTTGTGCTAAGACAATAATTGATCAGCATTATAAATAATATAATTAGTTATGAAGTTTATGATAAGAATGAGTTCATTTTCAAACAAAATAATTGCATATAAAGAACTGAAACTCACACATTAGTTGTGAAAAACTTTCAGATACAAATACCATAGATCGTTATTTTATCAACTTTATCTAGATTTGCACTTTAAATATTTATTTTCCTTTTTATGCTTTCCGTTTAAAATATAAATTTATATATAATTCATATTCATTAATTATTTTATTATAGTTTTTTAATGTACTTTTGGTCAACTGCTCTTAGTTGACGATAAATAAATAAATAAAATCAAATGTCCTGTAACACAAGCATAATTGATAAATTTTAATAAAATTGTTTCCAAGTATTATTCGTTGAAATTTTGGCTTTTAAAATGTACAGATTCCAATCAGTTCATTGACTCCAATCACTTGATTCTTATTTGGAATTCCACTTTGATTCAAGCTTAAGATAACATTTTCAAATTGAATTTGGTACTCATTATTCTGAAATATAAAAGCTCTAGCTTAATTGTGATAATTATATAAATGGATTTCAAATACGAGCATTTCTTAAATAAAATACATAAATGCATTATTGAGATGCCATTGACTCGTGTCGATTGAGTTTTGTTATCGCAAATCGCAAAGCGCAACTCGGGTCAAAAGTTTATCAAAGCTGAAACTGAAACTGCAGTGCAATATATAATTACATAAAATCTGAGCGAAATCGAAAAATATCAAAGAGTCATTTAATGCAACGACTTAAACTAAACGAAATAAAAAACTGAGAATATTATTTAAAATTGTCCGTTGGTCGATGCTCAAATCGAGTGCTCGTTGCGGGTTTCCCGTTTTCTCCTCTCTGTGACCAGCAATTAGTGTTAAAAAAGGCGCTTGTTGTGGGCGTCCACTGACAGCTCTGTGGCCGAGACACGCCCACTGGCGATGCCGCCCCTTTGTGGCAAAACTCATTAGCAATTGAGTTGCTAGAGACACATGGAATGAGCTTGACAACTTTATCAAGCAGCTGAGGCAATTAAATGCCTACTCAAGTGTATCCAACTTATATTTTGTATACAAAATTAAGTATACGTAAATTAAGTATACGCTTATAAGATTCGAACAGGCCTTTTTAGCATTAGTTTAATTTAATAGCGCTTTATTGTTCTTGAATTCTGTCAAGCTTGTTTTCGCAAGGATATTTGAACTTCGGTTTGTCCATGCTGCTTTTTTATGCTTGACCTTTTTTTGAGTTTTTGTTGTTTTTTTATTGGCAGACAACAGTAGTATTTGTGTTTGTGTGCATTTATTTATTTTGTTGTCCCTTTTTCAATTTGTTTCACTTGAAATTTTGCCAAATAAGCGAAAAGTTGCATCCTTGTCATTGCTGTCGCTGCTGCTGCTATTGTTGTTGTTGTTGTTGTTCGAGCTGCTGAGGAAGCTTGTTGTTTAACCCAAATTCGAACAAAGTGCATAAATCTCAGGCACACACACACTCACACCAAGTGGGGGGTCGACGAGTACGAGAGACTACTGCAAATTTGAAATATTTCCGAAATCTTTCCCAATAAAAATTGTAATTATTAATTTAACGCAGGGGCGACGTTGCCAATTTTCAATTTACACACTGTTGTAATTTTCATGAATTGATCGGCACTTGCAATGAGAAAAACATAAAAATGTAGGAAATATGTTAATCTGACATCGAATAGCGAACTGCAAATTGTTGACCCGGCCAAAAGATCCTCTAAAAATAGCAATAAATGTGAATAAATTGTCGCTAATCTTACGATTTTATTTTGCTGATTTTGTTGATTGCTTATTTTTGCCGCAGACTGCGCGTCAATTAATAAAAATAAAGGAAAACTTGTATATATGTACACATATATGTATGTATATTTATAAAAATACGCAACAAATTGCAACGCCATAAATTGTTGGATTTATTTTTGTACACGTTGCGCATTTGCAATAATTAATTAAAGGGATATAAATATGATTTTGATCCACAGAATAAATTACATTATTTTAATTTGCTACCTATGTTCTTTATAAATGCTTCTAAAGTTGTTAGTTAGTCTAAGAGGATAATGTTATGACACTGTAATGAAATGAAAATTTAATGGGATAATTTGTTCACAAAGTTTCGTATTAATGTCAACGCCTTCAGCGCTTGAAAAGTTACAATTAATTTTAATTGATTGCATATTTTAAATGTTTTTAAAAGGCTGTCGAAATGCATGAATTTTTTGTACAACCATTTTGACGTGCAACCAGATTACTTAAAAAACTGCTTAAAACAGAGATATGGCTTTCACACTGCTTTCTTGAATCATAACTGATTATCAGCTTGATTGATTGGTTTTAAAGCCCTTCAGCTTTTGGGTATAAATCATTGCTAGCAACTAGCTTTCTAAATGATCAGTGATACAAAAAGTTCTATTGTTTTTGGTCATAAATTATTTTGATGTTGTTTTTTGACATTCTCAGACTATTTTGATTTTGTATGGGCCTTGACTTATTGACAAATTTCACAAGCGCCTGAAATGTGAAAAACGTGGCAACTACGCATATAAACGCATATGCATATAAATTGGCAACAACATTGCGTATGAGCAATGTTTATAGCTCAGTGTTGGAAGTCACAGGCCATCAAAGTGTTGCAATTGGCGCCGTTTTATGGACGCGTCAATCGTAAACTCAAAACTTTGTTATTCAAATTGTTGATCAGCGATCGAGTGAGAAAGTACGCAATCGATTTGAAACCTTGTTATTCCAATTGTTAATTATATATATAGTCCATACAAACATACATATATTATTGTTATGCTGCCTGATAAGGCTGCAATCTCAACTCATTATTCAATTGCATCAGCGAACAAATCGCAAAGCGTGCAACTGTTTAAAAGATTACAAGGTATATATGCAGAGCATATGTATATGTATATATATAGATTCTATATATTCTTTATATAGGGGAAGAGATCTATTATTGCACGGTTCCCATGCCATTTGTTGCTGTAGATTGGTATTTTTTAATTGGGCTGTTGACATTTGCATTGAATATTCTCCTTTGTTATTGTTGTTGCTGCTTTTCCTTCCTTTTCTTTTCTTTAATTTTGCTTTTGATTTTGTTGCTCTTGTTTTTCTAAAGATTAACATATTTGAACACGAATCAATTGTCAAGTGCATTGCCATCGTTCTTACGAGATAATGTTTGAGGAAATGCTCTAGTGTCAAAGATCTCAGCTCTTCTAATACTGATAGATCTACAAATATAAGTATATTCAGAAATTGTTGATTTTAATTGCTGATAAAAAAAAAGAATAATATATGATCTTTTTTACTTGATGTAAATTGAACTATGTATATATTCTATTTGGCATATTTTCAAGATAAACTTACATTTGTTTGGATTTCATAATCCGAATTCATTGAAAACAAATTGTGTCATTCGACAACGATTGTTTGATATTTATATATATTTTATAATATCATATCTATTTAAAGGACTTTAAAACTCAATAGTTGGGAATTATGTGATAGATCTGATTACAGGGTATTTCCCAGTCGAGTTAAGAAGTCCAGATGAATGTCGGAAATTTGCTAGATCAATTAATATAACTAATTAGCTTGATTCATTAAGGTGCAACTTGGCACACTTCAGACTGTTTTATTTCTCAATTTGCTTCCAGTTTTCACACTTACGAGTTAAGCGGTTGATGCATTGTTGTTTTCTTTGTGTAATTGTTGTTACTGTTGATATTGTTGCTGTTGCTGCTTGGCAGTTGCAACAACAAAGCATCATTTGCTGCCTCTTGATGTTGCTCAGTTGTTGTTGTTGCTGTTGCTAGTGGACTTTGCAATTTCTCTTTGCAATTGCCATTGTAACAATTCAAGTTTGCTTTGCTATTGTTATTGTTAATGTTGTTCTTGTTGTTGTGGTGCATTGTTGGCTTTGGTTGTTGTAAGAAGGATTCTAGCAGTTGTTCAGGCTTTTCTGCCGGGCAACTGAAGCAGGACACGACTTAAGTAAGAAATGATTGCAAAAAATAGGTTTCCTTTGTAAGCAATATTAAATTAACTTTACTTTAGTTTCCCTTGAATTATTATTATGCATAGAAAGCTTTTAAATTTGCTTAGTATTTGCAAAGAAATTTGAAAGCTCGTTTTTTTTTTTTGATTGATAAATTGTTTTAAAACTCTCTCATAAGGAGAGGACTTACAATAAAAGTGGAGATAGTGAACTATTTTGGAATTAAATTCAAATTCCTTTTTTTTTTGAAACTGATTCAAATTAAGAACTTAGCATATGCAAAAAGGATTTCATGACTGAAATACATTTATACACTGATAAAAAATACTGCTTAAAATCATGAATATTTGTCATAAATATTTAATTTTTCAAATAAGACAACTACAAGACAAAAATTAAAAAACAATAAGGTTGTCTTTTTTAACTTTAAATATTTTTGATAATCGAAGCTTTGTAAAAATGTAATATTAAAATTTAAGAAGAATGTTTATTTATGCAGTAATACTTCAATGTCAATTGGGAACTATTTGCACTAAAAAATCCCTTATAATTTAAAAGTGAAATTTCTGCTTCAATTGAGATTTTTTCGCCTGAAATTTGTATTGTTGTTGCTTCTGATGTTGTTGTTGTTGAATTGACTTTGGCCGAAAGCGAGTGCAAACAGAAATTGATAGCTGGACGCTTAGAAAAATGTCGCCGTTTCCATCATTCATGTTTAGCCCGAAGGGCAATTCGATAAACGAAAACGAGTAGCAAGGATTTCTAGTAGCTGTTATTGCTGTTATCCTTGCATCGAACTGTGAATAGCTCCGAATGAAATGGCGGAAATAATCGTGTATTGTCATATCCGCATATCCTGTTGCCTGCAGTTGCAAATGCTGTTGCTGTGTCTGATTTGATCCAGATGAACCAGGATAATGACAATCTACGCCACAGTTGACAATTACATTTGCCATGGACATGGCCAGGACATGGTCACTACAGCACAATGGCACATAATCCACGCACACTCCACACATCCTTTCAATTGTGCAATTGTCAGGGCCATTTTGGCTGTGCAGCTATCGAAAAGTTTGCAATGCATCAAATTTGGTCTCCCTAACAACGGACAGCGCTATTTTGAATAATGATATTAGCCGAATGCAACATTTCACAGTTAACTGAGCCATAAAAGACTTTAAATAAAAATAATACAAATAAAATTTATGCCATTTCTGCACACAGCTTTAAATGGCAACTTTTCATTTAAATGATAAAGAAATTTAGTATTTATTAGCGAAATAAATATATCGCTTTTTAATGTTGTTTTTATTGGAATTTCAGGCATTTTTACTTTCAAATAAAACTTTCATATTTTTTTAATTTATTAATTTATTTTTAGATTTTTAATTTTTTTTATTGCATAATGTTTAGCGAATATATTTAAATTTCAAGAATAATTAAGTTTCTTCTTTGCTGGATGTTCGACATAATACAATTAATTTACTCATTAGAAAGAAAACTGTTTTAAGCTTGTACTTTTCTGAATATTTTTACCGTCCATTCAATAACAGTTTATTATTGTGTTTTCACAACACAAACATTCCAGTTTCATTGCTTTTGCTTTAAAGCAAAGTAGCGAAAAATGTTGTGCTGTTCTCGTATGTCAACAGAGAATGAGAATGAAAATTCTCATTCAACGAGAGTCACGTGGATGGGATGATGACACGGTCAACGCTGCGTATGCGTCATAATTCGCATTGTTCTTGAGAATTGAGTTAAATTTCAGCTTGAAGTTTATGTTTCCCTTTGTTCAATGACAGTGTCATTAAATGCAGTTTACCATTCGGACATTCAAAGCTGCCTTTGAGAATTGTTATTGTTGTTATTTGTTGTCGTTGTTGTTGTTGGACACGTGTAAGCTGGACGATCCTTGGGTCG
Organism: Drosophila subquinaria; assembly: GCA_037043405.1. NCBI lineage: Eukaryota > Metazoa > Arthropoda > Insecta > Diptera > Drosophilidae > Drosophila > Drosophila subquinaria. The sequence continues at coordinate 649,732 of JBAMBL010003201.1, read as the reverse complement.
ACTGTCTGTCTGTCGTTTACCTGTGTGCTTGTCAATTGCACAAACACGCAGCACACCAAGCTATTTGAGCCGCAACTTGTCAAAGGAAGCAGCATCAACAGCAGCAGTTGCAAGTTGCCCCAGGGGCAGCATTTGCATTGACCCAAGAGAATCGGGCACTCAGAGACTCTTTTGAGTAAATGTCATGGAATAAATATAAATTCTGTGAAACACATAAGCAATTCTCAGAAAGTCATGCAGAACTATGCAAAGGGATATACGAAATGTGTGGAGTATATCATATATCAAACGATATTTTAGAACTTAAAAACACGAAACTCTGTTCAACAAATCAAAAATTTAAATATACATATGTATAACATAAAAAAAGTTTATTTTCGGTTGTATGATAATACATTTTCAACTGATTGTTGCCATGACAGCTTTATGATATAATGAACCGAGCTAAACTATATTTAAACAGGATGTACTTATACAGGTTACAATAGAAAATTCGCAATGTACGAGATTGGTTGAAAAATGTCCAGAAAAAACAAGAAATTTCATGATATATCCTACTCTTCGAATGATCGTTCCTATGTCAGCTATATGATATAGTCGACCGACTTAAACCAATGTTGGTCAGAATGTATTAATACAGTTTTTTGTACTGATAAACTCAATCCAAACGGTTGAAAAAGATCGGCAATCGAGAAATTTCATAAATCGATTTCGAAATCCTTCATTCAAGTATAAATTTTTAACTACTTCACCGCAAATATTTTGATTATGGGGGCTCCAAAGAAATATTTTAAATGTAATCAAATGCGTAAGTCTTTTTAGCTGCCATTTTATCTACATATTGTATTGATTTAACAATAATATTCTAAATACATATGTACGTACAAAGTACAAGATGTTTTAGAATGATTTTATATTTTGTGTAAGTTTGTTCTTATTGGGGTCTGTCACAACTCTGCCAGAATATGATAAATGTTGTAGAGATAAACGATTTTAGAAGATTAAGATCCATTATAAGCCATATAAACCCTCAAATGAAGTTAATGACTTAACGTTTATTTTGGCCAATTTATCAACTATCTATCTGTCTAGTTAAGAGCACTCTAGTCAAGGACTAGACAAGGATGTGTTGGTTTTTTGGTTTTGGTTTATTGCAAACTTCGCATCAGAATTCGGCAAAAACTCATCCGCCTGAAGTGGATTGCAATTTGCAGCATGTATGTATGATTATTCAAGGTAGGCAAGCGCTTCATTCAATTAGAAGCCAGCAGACCCCATTCGAATTCCATTTAAGCCCCAAGGCTCAAGCAAATTGAATTCTCGCAACAAGGTCAGGGGCAAAGGAAACATCAACACGGATGGGAAAAGGGGAGAGGAAAAGGGAGCTGACAGGAGCTGTGACTTGTTTGGGTAACTTTCAGGGAATGTTGTGTGTATGTATGTATATGGTATGTGCTTCCAATTAAAATCCAAATTACAAACAAACACACCGTCGTACTGTGGTCACACACAGCTGAAGGTCTCTTCTGACTTGTAGACTGGAGGGGAAAGAGAGAGTGGCAACGGGGGGAAGGGGATAATATAGAGCTGGGATCTGGGACCACTTACTGGCCACATGCGCATCAGTGGCGGCACAATTGGGCGATAATTGACTTAATAAGCATAACCACAAAACCAAATAGCCCAACAAATATAAACACACACACACCCACGTACTCACACACACACACACACACACACACACATGGAAACATGTGGCAGTAACAGCCGCAGGAAAACATTTACTCTGGTCAACAACAAAAATTGAAAGAGTGGATAAAACTGGTTTACATTTGTGCTCGACAAGTGAGAAAGTCAAATAGGATTAAAGCCCAGAAGGATAACTAAACGAATTAGATTAGAGAGCAAGTGATGAACAATCAAGGACTTTGAACAATGGAAAGACTAAAAAGAAAAGAGAGTTCAACTTGGAAGTGGAATATTAAGCTTAATGCTTCATAAACAACAAATAAATGCCAAAGAGAGAATTGGAGTGAAAAGGAGTTATTTAAAAGTAAATCAAGAAAGCAAAAGGAGAATTTAATGAACACTAAACACTAAAAAATATACAAAAAGAAAGCGAATTGCAAACAAAAAAGGGAATAGTGAGAAGTGAAAAGCAAATAAATGACTTCAAAATCAAAAAGAAATGATATTATTTCATACACGTATATTAAAAACATAAGTTTTCTTAGCTATTCTTTTTTTTCTTTAAACAAGATTTAATTTTTGAGAGTTTTTTTTATTTTCTTCAGCGTTTCAATCTTCTAAAATTATAAGACGTGCCGAAGAAATACGTAAAAAGTAGTTATCCTTTGGATAGTCCATTTTCTTGCTGTCCAAAGAACCTTTTTTTGTTTTAAATGATCATCTATTTCTAGAATTTTTAAAGATAAACTTTGATTTTATTCAATGCGTTTAATATCTTATGCTGTCTAATCTAAAAAAGGAAACTTTTCTGATGTGCATTTAATGCTTCAGGGAACAACTTCAGTCGTCAAATGCACAACACAATGCAAACAATACACAACACAGTACAATTAAGCAAACACACACACACGCACGCACCAATTGCCTAGAGTCCTTTGTTATTTTGGATATTATTATTATTATTATTTGTTTTCGAAAATCGCGTCGTGTTTCGTCGTCCAAACTGCACTTGGAGCGAAACCAAACTGAGTCGAAATTTGCTGAAAAAAGGCGACAACGAGGTAATCGTAGATACAATATGATGACGACGATGACGACGACCTGTTCCATCTATGTAGAACTTGTTTAGCCCCTGTCCACAGATCAGTTTAGTTAGTCGAGAGCTATGTAAATACGTGGGTTGTTGGTGCGTGTGGCATTTTTTTTGTGTTGTGAATAAAAAAATAAATATCAACGAAAATAAAATTTCACTTTCAATTTTCAAACGTTGGCACATTGCGTGTGACCTTGGGTCAGTGTCAGCTTAATGGCAAGAGGGGTGGAGGAGGGAAGAGGGGAGAAAGGGAACTAATGGGGAGCTGCCTTTGGTGGTTGATGTCAATTGATTGAGGGCGGCATAGCATGTGAATGGCGGGGTTAATTAGAATTAGAATTGGAATTAGGCAGCAAGGGCTGCACAACCCTCAATGAACGTAACTGTAACATAACGGTACGGCACCCCTCTTCTTCTTCTTCATCTTGTTTCACTGGAAGCTGTTGGATTCGCTTGCAACAACAAGTGAGCGGCATAACTCTGATAGATCAAATAAATAAATAAAGGTAAATTAAATTGTTGCTATCTCTGTTATTTTCTCTGTCGATCTTAATTGGCAGGAATCAGTCCCTGTATCTAAATCTCTGTATTCAAACAGCGTGAGAATATCATCTAATATGATTAACATTGTTCGAGAAGACTTCAAGAGAAGCGCCCCGGAAATGATTAAAAAAATAGATCATTACGAAAAGCAGCTTCATGATTTACTTAAGTGCAAATTGAAAAAGTACAGTGGAGATTCGTTTTGACAAAAGACTTTTCAAGTATTCTGTTTACCCCAAACAGATTTTGATCAAAGAATTAAAGTTTAATTTGGAATGAATGAAAAAATTGACTGTAACTGTAGATTAACAATTGTCTATATTTTTCCTATTCAGCAATATTAATCTCTGCTTATCAATTGCTCTTCCCAACGAGTGTGGACTGTACCCACACACTGATTGACTGACTAATGAAATTATTTGACTGAGATTACGCACTCAAACGTACAAAAGTATAAACAATTTGGGTGACTCTACGACTGATATCATTCTGGCGAAAAAACATGAACTTCTTTATCAAGAACGAGAAAGAATTTCTCACCTTCAAAACGAAATTAATAAAAAAAAAATAAGAATGGAAACATGTCGGAGAATTTTCGTTATTTTACACATAATGCTCGAAGAAAGAAATCTTCGATAGAAATATCAAAAACAAGTTGAACATTTTACTTGGTAAATTTGGTAAAGATAACTTAATTCTAGAAGAAAATTTGAAAAAAGAAAAATTGAAATGAAAGAGTCTAAGTGTGACAATTTGACAACATTCTTAAACTTAAGATCTCCTTTTACCAAGGATAAATTAAAGCATTCAAGCCGCAACCTGCAGAGTGCTTAATTATTATCATGGTCCACAAGAATTCAGGATGCAAATCGCGACGAGCACGTAAAATGTTTAAGGTTTGGAATGCCAAGTTTTTTGGAGCTGTTTTTTCATTTCTTGTAGTTTCTCCATTTTACGAGCATCTTTTGCCCCTCGTTTTTCCGCCATTTTCATGGTGGCGAACGTGACATTGTGTGGGCGGTTGTGGGCGTGGCAATAGTGGTTACCTCAAATGTTATTTGCATTTTAATGACACACACATTCAAATGTCATTTGTGCATTCGAAAAATAAAAACAGAAACTCTTTCTCGCTTCCTCTCACTCTCTCTCTCTTTTTCACTGCCGTAATAAGCAAATTGGATTTGTAATAATATTATTTCGTAGTATTATCATTGTTAGTCTTGTCAATTTGCATAAGTGTCATACAGAAATTCGAATTCGACTGCAATTAATTCCAATTGACATTTCGATATTTGTTCTAGTTTATTTTGTTCGATTTCCCCTTGTTATTTGTTGTTCAGTTTAAGTGGAAAATAAAAATGCTGAATGTAAATATGCGACATCAATTTAAATTTTGCCATTAATCATACGATTAGGTTATCTGCAACTAATCAAATCGAACAAATCGAATAATAACTGAATTGAACTGTCTGTGTGAAATGAGTTTGTTAATTATAGCAGTCAAATTGAAATAATGCTTATCAACTGGCATATTTTACAGATATTTCAGCATTATATTCAATTTAATTTTAAGAATCAACGTCTGTACTCCCAAGTATTATACTTATATGTACACATAATTATGATATTCCAGTCCTTAATTCTGGTTCTACAATTTAAATTGTGGTCCATACAGATATCAAACCAAAAAACAATTACATACTTATATTTTCACAATTGTTTTAATTTTATTTTATGACTGCTTATCAATTTATAGTTGTATAATAAAATTAAATACCAGACTAACATGTGCAGAGAGCTGGAAAAATCCGCATTAATTAGACCATCGCAGGAGCAATAATAACAATTTCAATAATAACAACATAAATAATTACATTGTTCAGAGACATAAAAAATTACGAGCTTTTTGGTTTTATTTGCATAAAATAAAATTAAAAAAAAGAAGAATATTAATTAAATAAAAATTGTAAAACTATGAAATACATTTCGCATGAGAGTTTCAGGAAAATGCAAATTGCATTAAACTTTTGCCGCTGATGCAGCTTGCCGCATTTTGTTGCAGTTGCAATTGCAATTGCAAAATGGCGGTCTTTTCCGTTTCCGGTGTGGCGAAAAGTTGCAAAGCTTCAACTACGTGACCCACAGCGAATGTTACGTCGCTTGTTGGCCAATTCGTAGCTGAGAGGATTGTTAAATGGGGGAAGGGGGTAGAATTTGCTATGCATATAGCCTTTTGATTTAAGGCAACTTTCCCGGACATTGTTTGTGTTTTGCCCGAACAGGTGCAGGTCACGTCTTTAGACTCAACTCAACGACAAAATGGTGCCAGGTAAAAAGAACAGAAACACACGTATCCCTATTTATAAAAGAAGCGACTAGCAAAATGGTAAGCCAAGTGTTAATCCAATTTACAATCGAAAACACAACATAAATGTCAATTTTTCCATGATTTACAGTTTTCAGAAGAGAAAGGGGGGCTGCTGCTAATCAAAATTGATAAACAGGATGGTGATGAGTTAGCTGCTGGCAAAGCAAAATTGCATTAATTGACTAAATTCAAACTGAGGCAAATAAAAACAAAACAAAACACACAAAATTATCGAAATTGCGCATACGTCGCGTGTTGCCGGCAAACTAAACTAAACGACGACAGCAATTAGGCAAACTGCCAGCGAGCACCTCGCTATTAATTAAGACTAAAAACAGGCAAATGTGCGGGCAGGGAAGGGGGTGGTGGTGAAAAGGGGGGTGAAAGTAGAGGGGGATGTAAATCGCGAGAGCGAAACAGAGACAGAGACAGCGATGCTGAGATACGCGTGTGGCCAAGGGCACATTAATAATCGCATAAAACCTGCACTACCTGAGCTAACATCCTCACCAACCCACTGCCCCTTTCCTTCCTCCTTCTCTACCCTCCTTTCACCCACACACATGCGCGCCGTAAAATATGCAACGGCTTTCATCTCATCAAGAGGCAAAGTTAAAGATGAAGATGAAGTCAAAGTGAAAGTGCAGTTTTAGATAGATGCAAATTATGACTCAAAGTTTCTGCCCAAGAAATAATAAGTGTATCTACTAGATAGAGCAAAGCACGATGGCAATAATCATGGAATTTGGATTAGTGCAGAGCGTTTATAATAAGTATGAAAATGAGATAAGATAAAGCAAAATATGAGCTAAAGTTTGATGAGTGCTTGATAAGCAGTCTAATGATTAGTACACATGAATGTATATAAATGAATAAGCCAAAAAGAAAATAGCATACATACAACTTATTTAAGCACACGGCTTAAATCGATGGATGATAATGCTGTAACTATTATTAAACTATCATTTCAAAAGTTTTGTTTAAATTCCTTTTTATCAATTTAATCAGCGATTAATTAAGAAGTGAATCATATACGTAAATATTAAATGAAACTAAATGATAAAAAAAAAATAATAATAATTATATATCAGATATTTAATAAACTTGAACAAAAGATCAGTCATGAATCTTTTTTATAATAAGTAGACTAAAAATGTAATCAAATTATTCAAATTTTTATTATTATATTAAATGAAGATATTTAGTAAAGTTGATCAGTGATGAATCTTTTCTTATATGTAGACTAAACAGGAAGTACATGTGCATAACATTAGATTTAAGAGACAGATTAATAATTATATATTTGCATGTAAAATATTACACGCAATTTGTTGTTGTCAGCCAAAAGCAAGGACAATAGTGACAAGAACAAAGACAAACAGATGGTCACTCTAATGTGTGATAAAGACAAAAGCTTATCATTATTTTTTCACAAAAGACACGATTGCATTTGCAGAGATCGTGATAGTCATCGAATGTCGGAGTGTTGACTCAGCTGATAAGAGTTTCTGCTTCTGTTTCTGTTGCTGTTTCTGTTGCTGTTTCTGTTGCTCACCTGTGTCCCAACTCACGCTTATGGCCGTGATAGTTGCTGGTCCCATCGACGCTTAAATGAAGGCCATTGAGCACCGATTGATCCATGTCCGCTTCCCCAATGGTTTGTGTGCGTTCGCGTTCGCGTGCACCGGAATTTATGTTATTGTTGTTGTTGGTTTTGGAATGTGATGGTTTCACTACTTCTTGTTGTTGTTGTTGCTGTTGCTGTTTTTGTTTTGCTTGTGTTTGCGGCATTTTCGTGCTGGTGCTGGTGCTGCTGCTGTTGCTGCTGCCTCTGCTACTGCTAATGCGACTGCGACTGGTTAGCCAAAGGCGGCAATAAGCAATGCCAGCTAAGTTGCGACGTCGCGTCGCTGCCACCGATAGACGAGAGAGGTTCAGAGCTCTCGAAAAGCACAGCTCAGGCTGAGAGAGCGAGCGCACGCGTGCAAAAAGTGAAAAAAGAATCGGAAGCAGCACACACAAAAACAAAAACAGAAACGAACACAAAAATAACAAGCAATGTGGCTGGCGTCTTATCAGCTGCTGGTAGAAACGTCACGAAGACAGCGCAGCAGCAGCGCTCACAGTGTGTGGAATGATCCTCTGTAGCAGCAACAATAACAACAAACTTCTGCTTCTTGCTTCTTACTACTATAATTGTTGTTATTATTATTTTTGTTGTTTGCTTATTTGTTGTGTGCTTCTCTTTTTGACAAATTATGCTGAGAGCTTATCACAGAAACAGAAAGAGCACTGCCACACGCACATTCACACGGAAAAAATATAATAAATATACAAAGTGTACAATACAACAAGAATAACAATTGAGTTTGTTTGTTTGCCTTTTGCGGTGTAGAGTTTATGACGAGAGCAACAATTTCGGTCAACGTTCGAATTTCAACTGACGGCGACGCCGACGGCGACGCTCATCGAATGCAACGCAGTAGAAATGGGAAGGAAGCAGCAGAAGCAGCAGCAGCAGCAGCAGCGGCGGCAGAAGTAGAGGCAGCGACAACAATTACAAAACGGCGAATAAGCAAAACTGAGAGAATGAACGCAGTTGAGCGACGCGCGCATGCTCTCTCTCGCTGTGACGTCGAAAGCTCTTCGTCTCTGTATTTGCGTGTCAAAGAGTAGGCGCACTTACATAGCACAGCTGTGTGCTATTTATTGTAGTTGTTGCTGCTGCTGCTGCTGCTGCTGTTATTAATGTTGTTGTTCTTGTTTGTCGTAGACGATTCGAGTCGTTGTTGCTTTAATGCCTTCTATACAATAAATATTAAGTGTTTTGGGCCTCTCTGCTTGCCTTGAGGGTCAGGGTAAGAGAGTTTACGATACAAATTTTTAATTGCATTGTATGTATAGGTGTATCTATAATTTATAGATATATGTATACATACATACATATGTAGCTTAATACGATCAACCCCATGTAGGGCATAAGATGTTCGGTGTTGCTTCTACGCGTTTTATCTTCACGCCATAAAGTGAACAGACGAGTACACTCGAAAATAGCTGCGACCAATGGAAATTTTAGTGTGTCAGTCGGAAAGGCGCGTTTGAAAGCAAATGAGAAATTATAAATAGCACAAAAGCAACACCAGCAACAACATCGACAACAACAAGTCCAAGTTGAAGACTATCCAAACATGGATCGTTTTAGGCGTATGCACTGTGCGTGGGTTTGTGACTCCGCTAAACAGTCAACGGAATTTATTGTAGCTTTTTAATGTTTCTTTTTTTGGTTGCTTTTTGATCGTTTCAAAAGTGAAACGTGTAGCCCATTTATGACAGATCTATGAATTTGATTATACAATAGTCAATTTATTCACATGTATTCACATTTAGTTTTCTCAATATGCAAATCATATTGAATGCTTTGACACCTTTGGCTGTCAAATTGCTGGGATTTTTGGTCATTGGTGCCACATTAATTGTGAGACAGTGCCTGCGAGATGCTTTCCCTCATCTCATAGTTACATCAATTGTATAACAGTACATATATTACTATTTCTCAATTAGTAAATAAATTTATTTGCTGAAATTAAAAATTAGTTTTACATTTGCCGACTGTATGCAAACATACCGCACCCACTGTAAGCTCAAATTATAATAATGATTTGTTTTGTGCGCGGTCTCATAAATTTTTCATAAGCCTAGTCAGCTTGTCTATCTATCTATCTATCTGCCTACCTACATATAGACATGGGTATTAACATGAGAATGTTATACTCGTTCCATATCGGATTCTCACCTGTTTATCGATTTGTTTTACTGACAATACATTAATATTTGAAATAGCAGCAGGTAAACAAAAGTACGAGTATTTCGGGAAAGTAAAGCAATATACATACATACATATGTATCTTTATTGATGTATCTATAGATTCAATGGCTGTATCTTTTTGTGAGTTATGAATCATTATCTTCACCGAATCATTATCACGAGCCAAAATGTGACAACTTTAATAACAAACATGTCTAAAATTAGAGCTCATTATTCAGAGTTCGCTCCCATTCCAAAGTTTATTTAGTTTACTTAAGTTTTGTGTATGAGTACGAGTATCTTGACGGAAAACCATTTCAAAAATCATATGATTTCTGCTCATCTGTTTATTTACTATCCGTTAGAGATAGTTTACAATTTGGGAATTTTTAATAAAAAACGGCAAATATTGAGCATTCATAGAGGGTAACAAACTGTCTGTAAGTAGTGTGTCAATGTCAGACACGTTACGTGGCAAAGTTAAAAAAAAGTAGACAGACTGACAGATGGACACACAGATATTCATCTATCTGTCTGTCTCTCTCTGTGTGCGTGAGTGTCTGTGTGTGTATGTACAACCTGACACTGGGTGGAAAATGCAGTTGACACTCGCCAAAGTGCCCACTCAAAAATCGGCAAACAAGCCGCCCAGAAAACTGGTTGATAATATGGAACCAACAAAAATAAGTACATACCTACATATATACATATGAACGTATGTACACATACGTATGTTTACAATAAGCAAAATAAAAATAGCAAACAAAAACTTTCTAGTCAAGTCGAAACACAAATACCCTTAATTACATTTATATTAGATGAGAAAACTATCGAGAGCACACTTTATGGCTGTTATGAGAAAATGATTCTGTTGTTTTAAAATATTAATACATACTTTAAGTGATATGAAGTTATTTTGAAGTCATTTAATATTTTTAAAAATAAATATATATATTAAAATCGTATCTACAATCTGCATGTCAAAGCACATGGGAAAATCTTGATGCTCTTTTTATTGTAACTACATATATCAAAAATACTTGCACGTTGTTATTTAGTAATGTCCCTGGTATATACTATATACATATTTATGTATGTGTGTGCTTACTAAGTTGTAGTTGCTGTTGTTGTTGTTCGCAGCGTCTGTGCTGAGAGATAAGGCGATAAGGTAGCAGCAAAGTTTTGCATTCGACGTTCGACATTGGCCGTGAACAGCCCAAAAGCAACGACTCTTTACTCTCTGTAGAATTCTAGAGCTCTATGTGAGCATATAATACTGCACTGAGAGAAATTGGAAATGTGGAAACTTTGAAGACAGAAATTGTAGGTGTGGAATTTTTAGTCTAATTAAATTTACCAATGGGGAGTGGTTTTGAATTTATTTATATTTTATCAACTAGTTTTATCATAAGCATAAGCATAAGAAAATATTTGCATTAGCATACTCATTATCATTTGTATTAAAATAATCATTAAAACTAGCTGAGCGTTGGCATTTTTATTTTACATACATAGTATTATAAGTAATTACCTTAAGCATTAATATTCTCATTAGTATTAGAATAAGACTTTTCATTACTACCTTAAAAAGTTTTGGAACCAATAAGAATCTTTAGGAAGTAATCTATTTACTTAAATCTCTATTCAAAATTGTGAAATCATTATCTGCTAATGATGACCTTATCTACAACTGATATTTCATTATAATTTTCCATCAAAGATATCGATATAATCCCAGTTCGTTAACTATTATTGCATTTTTAGTAATGTATTTAGCACAGTTTGAGTTTAATCAACATTGACACTGGTGAAACTTGCACAGAACTCTTCACCAAAGTGGCTGACCCATGTCACCTACTATGACGGGGCAAAGGAAAACCAAGGTATCAATCAAAACAACAACAACAACAGCTACGAAAAAATAAGAAAATAAGAAAATTCAACAATAGTGATGCTGATGATAAGAGCTTGCTGGGGTCAAATCTCGACAGCCTAATGAGCAAAGAAGAAGAAGAAGACTCTCAATGTCAGCCCCACGTTGAGTTTATTTGCGGTAATCGTAGATTCATCTAAGGCCTTCCCTTCCCTTTCCTTTCCCCTTTTCCCATAGTTTCAATAATGTTGACAAGGTAACAAAATCTGAGGAGATTGCGAATATTGAAATACAAAACAAAGTTGAATTTCAAAATGAAATTTTCTAGTCTTAAGTTCTATAATAAAAGACAGAGACTAGAACAGGTCAGATATTCATATGAAGTTCAATACAGTAAAAAAATGTATCGAAAAAGAGTTTTATATTCTTTAAAAATAGAAATAGAATTAGCAATATTTTCAAAATACAAATTCTTTCTCTGAAATTTGAGTTAAAATAAAATAAAAAACATGAATGAAAATAAAAACTATTTACCACGATAATTGGGCATAAATAAACAATTATAAACTCCAGCTTAGAATTCTAGTTCCAATAGAAACCAGATCCCAATTTTCAGTAGTATGTCATGATAAGCTGAACAAATTTATAGGAGCGTCTTTATTTTGGCTCTTTAACATATTTATAATGCTTACACACCCACACACCCACACACACACACACACAGACTCACTTGCACACATCTGTGTGCATGCGTGTGTGTGAGTGTGTTAATTTTGACTTGCACTTACCTGTGGGCCGCATGGCGATAATACTTTTTGGGTACCGAGGAGGAGCAGGGACCGGGCGTGTTGGGTGCTGAGTCGCTCATGTCACACTGTCAAATCCCGTGTAAGAGAAATAAAGAGAGACAGGATGTGAGTGGAATTAGTGCAGTATTATGAAGCAAAGGTACGAGTATATGTATGTATAGTACATACGTAAAAGAAAAGAGACAAATCTGAACGTCTTTAAATTGCATGTGACAGAGATTGGAATGGAAGTGGATGTTAAGTAGAAGGCGGTGCAGTAAAAGCAATTAAGTGCATAAAGGAACATCAGCAGAGTAAATCTTTTACTCTTACACATATACATGTGTGTGTGTCTGTGTGTGTGTGAGTGACAAAATTGATACAGCTAGCTAATGAGCTTTGCTGCATCTGATTGATGTCTGTCTGTCTGCCTGTCTGTATGTGTCCCGCTTACACACGCACATGCATAGCATATATACATACAAACATATACGTATGTGCATATGTAAGCCTGTCTCGCTCCGTCTTTCTCTTTCGTACTTACTTGATAGGGCATGTCATAATACTCTCTGGCGAACTGAGCTTGATTTTGAGCCTGAGCTTCTGCCATGCTCTCCGCAGCCTCTCGAGACATTGTTGTCATTTTGCCTAAGCTCGCATAGGTGCTGCTGCTGTAGCAGCTTTTGCCTCTGTGCTTCTTCTTTGTTTGGCTGCTGCTCTCGCCCTGACGCTGGCGTCTTTTGTTGCTGCTGCTGCTGCTGCAGTTGCTCAGTTGACGCAGCTGGGCGAAATTTGTAATTTGGGCTTTGCTTGTTGTTGTTGTTAATCTTGTGTTTGCTTTGTCTGTTTCTGCTCTATTTCTTGTTAATGTTGTGGACTTTGTTGTTTTTGTTGTTGTTGTTTGGTTACGAGTTAACTGCAAAGTGTTTGGACCATTGCGTAAGTTCTTTAACATTTGCGACAAGTTAACAAAAGCCATCGAAACACGTAAAAAAAACTTGCAATTCTACATAAACATTGATATTGAATATATGTATATATGTGTGTGTGTGTGTGTATGTATGTCTGTGTGTGTGTATTAAGCTGCGATTACTTTTACAATTTTGATATTGAGCTTTGTCCAAAAAACAAAAAAAAAGTATATAAATTTATGTAGTAATAAACTTTAAATAAATGTATAAATATTTTCCCAAAGTTCTGAGAGTTATTTGTACAAAGAAAGTGACGTGTAAACATTGGGGGCATACAGCAGGTAACTTTGATCATGATTACTATATTATGTGATTAGCTGGAAAATTACAACATTCAAATATTTCAAATTTTGATACGGATTCCTTTATGTGCATACATATGTTCATAGAACTTTTAATGCACTTATAAAATACGTTTTAAATATATTACTTATTTGGACAATTACTAAATTCTCCTTGATTGACAGACCTGTCAAACGCCCCCATTGGTAAACCGGAAAGAGCAAACACATAAAATGATATGTATTAGGAACAGATACAGTCAACGAGGTCGACTGTGGGAGTCCCTGTACTTACTGCAAAGTATTGAAATATTTTGCAACCGTTTATCAAAGCAACACAAAATTTAAATATATTATGGATAGGTTCTGAAATTTTTTTTACGATCTAAAAATGAACTCGATAGTTATGACAAATTGGAAAGGCACTTTGTAATTTTAAGTACAGGGTGTAAAAACAAAAATCAGAAATAAAACGAAACACAAGCGAAAGCAAAAGCGATTTACATGCGCCGCCTGAAAGTATGCTATGAAAAGTTCACTGCCACTCACTGACAGCTTAATGAACAGTTAGTACACAGTTTATCACATGTCCAACAGTTGTTGCTATTTTGCTTCTCCAGCTGCTGCTGACGTTTTTGTTGCTGTTGTTGTTTGCTGTCGTCTAATTGCAATAAAAACAAGTTTTTAAATAAATAAAATGACAAACCGTGTAAATCGTATCGATCTATCAAATATGCGAACACAAGTAATGAGTAAAATTTTGACGAGGGTCTAAAAATAAGCCTCCAGAGGCCATGGGCCCCCCAGCAACAACAACAACAACAACAACAACAGCTAAAGCAACAGCAACAAAAAAAGAAACAACAACAGAAGGAACAACAAAAACTCGGACATTCTATGAGTCATAGCGAATGGACGCAGTGAATTTTCACACCATTTAATTGGGATCGAATCGAATTTTAAAATACATAAAAGCTAACGTAAATGAACATTTGTTTTATTTGTAATTAAATTCTGCACAAACTTTAGCTGCATATGTACGTATGTACCTGAGATACAATTTGAGCCGAGAGACCGAAGGAAAATTGAATAAATTGATTTATTTTTTTATTATTTTGCACAATTGTTTTTCAATAGTTCTTATATAGTGTAACTGTAAATTTTTCACTCGTAGTTTTGCACACACGACGAGCTCGATTTCGTAACACGCAAAAAATTTCCAAAAATGCCATAGACCGGGCCAAAAAACACAAAAAAACACTCTTCAACTTTCTGGTTAAATGCGACAGAACGAACGAAATGCGTATGTGAAATTTTCAGTGACGTCTATCGACAAATTCAATCGACTCGAATTGATCATCTATGTTGTTGCTTTGTCGCGTCTGTTGTTTCGCTGTTCAGTTTCTTCTTTATGTTCGTTCTATATATTTTGTTTGCTTTGGTCGCCTTTTGTGTTTTTTGCCTGTAATTTGTCGCCTGCTTTTCACAATTTTTCTTTCGTTTACATTTTGGATTGCAATTTTGACATTTGAAGCGCACGCGCTCTTAACGATAAAAGAGAACCAAAGAGAGTTTCGAGCTTTGCAAGAGAGCAACTGCAATGCCGGCACAAGCTTTTTTCTTGTTTGTAAACAAAGCGAAAGCTTTCGCCTTACTTCACTGATAGCTGGCAGTGCTGCTTCTGTTGCTGTTGCCATTTGCTGTTTGCTGTTGCTGTTGCTGTAGTTAGCGGTCTTTCAGCATTTTGGCGCCAAGAATTTGAAACGACTAATAAAAAGACTTTTTCGAATTCGCTTTCGCTACACCATAAGATAAATTCCTGATCATACTAATACCAATGCCAATGGTAATTCCATTACTTATTGATACTTGATCACTGTCCATTCTAATGCCAATTCTATAAGTTGTATTCATAAAAATATATATTTTTTTTAATTTAATTTTTCTGGGGTTCTCCCAGTCCTTCCAAATAATGAATCATTGAAAGTTTTTAAAATGTTTTTTGTATACACCAGACCTTATAGCTTTTCAATTATAATTATAACTTTTGAAAACTGCTTAGCACACAGAAAAAAAAATCCGGGATATTTAGCCCGAATTCAATCCGAAACGATGTCAGAAGTGGGGTAATCTCGGATTTACTTAAACCAAGTATGAAATACTTGATTTTTTCAATCCCGAATTCATTCCTAAAAATTCTTAAAACAAATAAAAAAAAAATGTTTTTTTTAACTTTTTTTTTAACATTTTTTTTGTTTTTTTTTTAAAGTTTTTATTTTAAAATTTTTTTTTTATTTTTTTTTGTTTTTAAATTTGTAAACTTTTTTTTAAATTTATCTTTTTTAATATTTTTATTAAATTTTTTTTTTAACATTTTTAATTAAAATTTTTTTTTTAAACATTTTATTTATTGCTTTTTTTTAACCTATTTTTATTTAATGAAGGGAATGTTTGACTGGGGGAATCGAACCCAGGTTTTCTTCAAACAGGTCGGCGACTCTAACCACTGAGCCACCAGACCAGTTGAAATGAAAGAGGCCGAGAGAGAATCAAGTAATTTGGGCTTATTTTCCATTTTAATCCCGATATAGGCTTGATTGTTCAGCTTAATCCTGGAAACGTACTTAAAAAATGCAGGCTTAAATTAAGAATTTTCGGCTTGATTTTAGAACGGCTTTTTTTTTTCTGTGCAGGCACTTATTCGTCATTTTCATACAATAAGTGCCTGTTAAGCAGTTTTCAAAAATGTATACAAAATATAAGCAAAAAATTTTTTTAAATTTTTTTGTTGCAGTTATTCCTTAAATTGTTTGAAGAATGTTTTTGCATCCCAACATTTTTTTTTTTAAAATCGAGGAAAAAAGTTTTAAAAATGACGTTTTTTAAAATTTGAATATTTTAATGGGTACTTAATGGGTTAAGGAAAGTTATGCATCATTCAAACGGAATTTAGATGACCTTTCCAAATATATTGTTTTTACCGCGAAGACTTGACTTACAATAGCTTGTTTATTAAAAAAAAGAGTGTACTTATTATTTTGGCCAGTAGTGTATGTACATATTGTATGTATTTATTTGTTAATTAATGCATAATTAAATAATAATTATTTTAAATTTTAGCCAGTGATATGTCTTTAATGCAATTAATTAAGGCTAAAATAAATTTTTAATGCAATTAATGAAGGTTAAAATACATTTTTAATTCAAATTCCTATAAAAATTTCAAAAATTCCAAACTTGTTTGTTTTTTAAATTTTGCTCCTTGAAATAATTGAGAAATAATAATTTTCTGGAATAATTTTCTAGAATAATTTTCTAAAATAATTTTAAGGCAAATTTTGTAGCAAATTTTCTCCATTTTTTGTAGGTTGTAGATGGGAAATTTGACCTTTCAAACACTTAACTCCAGCTGTAAAACAACGAGAGATCAGTATAATTTTAACGCCAATTAAGATTAAGCATAAGACGAGCTTAAAAATCATTTAGAGTTCCCCTAATAATCTATAAATGAGCCATTTAAACTGAAACTTGGCCAATGAAATTCCGCACTATGTTTAATATGTATGTTCTTAGCTGAGCTAGAGATGAGAGCGTGTCGATAATAAAAGGTAAGGAGTTTTATATAAAAGCAATACTTATCAATATTTCAAATATTGCTTAGTCAAATGGAATTTTGATAGTTATTGCTTAAATCACTTAAAATTGTTTTAAGATGCTTAAATTAAGCAAGCAATAGCACAAACAATTGCTCTATTTGAAAAACGATATTTTTCGATAACAATTCGATATGAACATTATTTGAATTTTGAATTAAAATTGAATGCAAGTCTAAGTAAAATTGATTTAAGAGTTGTGTGTTGCATCTCAAAGTTGTGGCATGTGCACACTCGTGACACGCGCTCATCTCTAGTAACTGCTTCCCCTAGCGACGCGTCGCCTTTAAAGGCAACTGATAAATTTCCGCGTGCTTCGACTGACGCGGCACTTCCTTGCACTTGTGGCCACTTCCTTTGGCACATAAAAGGCATCGTCCGGGTCCAAAGACAGAAGTGCACAAGCAAGAAAGATGGCAAAACGAAGAAGATGAAGTAGAAGACGAAGAAAATAAAGGCAAGTGCAAGTAGCTCGGACAATGACCATTTGTCCATTTGGCCATTTGGCGATTTGGCGGGCATCGCCTTACGCAACGTTTAACGTTTTATCACCTGAAGAAACCCGCCCCGTTGGCTGGATTTGGATTTGGCTCTGTGGGTTGTCGGGTTGTCGGGCTTTTCAATAAACTGGCCATAAAAAACGAGAGCAGTTCGATGCGCCGGCTATGGAGTTGCTTTCGTCGTCGTTGTTGTTGTTGTTATCGTTGTTGTCGCTCTTGGCGCTGTTTTCGCACTTAATGTTGAGGCGAACGGTAAATAAAGTGAAGTGGCCTGGAAGCGATCCGGCTAACAACGACCTGCAAGCCACTAACGCCATCAACAACCATCTGCAGTAAGAGCAGCAGCAACAACAACACCAGCATAAACAACAACATAACAACAACAACAACAACAACAACAACACCCGCTGCAGTAACAACATTAACAATGGCCAACGAATGTGCTGACCAAAAACACTTGCCCTCTTGCCAACTTGGTCGCTTGCTTAGTTAGTGTGCAAGTTTTTGGCTGCAGGCAACAAAAATGAATGTAGTAGCTAAAAAAAAGAGAGAAAAAAAAGTTATCTGCGAAATCTACCAACGCCTTAATACACTTTCAAAGCTAATGCAACTTGTGAGTAATCTACTAGAAGTTTCTATTCATTTTATTTATTTAGTTTATTTATTTCTATATTTTTTTAATTATTCATTTTTTTTATTTATTTATATATTTATTTATTTATTCATTCATTATTTTTTAATTATTTTTTTTACTAAGACAAATATTCTAGTTAATACCAAAAAACCGCATGAGACTAGTGGTGAATGAAATGAAGCTTCCAAAGCTCATTAAAGCTTACTAGTAAGTATTTAAAATTTATGTTACAGGTGCTCACTATTGGCTTATGACTTTATAAACTGAATACATAAAATCAACTAGGAGCTTTGAAAGCACATTTATGCTTTAAGTTAAAGAACACGCAAATGCAATAAGTTCTAGCTTACTAATATATATTTATTTATTTATTTATTTCCTTTAATTTTTATTATATTATTTGGATTATTTATACAAAAACTCCCAAACATTTTTGGGTATCTAGACAAAGGTGCAATAAATTGTATCTGTAATTTCTTAAGGACATCACAGAATGATAAGCAACCAAAGTTGTCATAGCTTATAAAATGTTTTGCAATTCTTGCAAATTTTTATTCTTTTAATAAAATGCTTTTTATAAGTTGACAGATCAAATCGAAAACTTGTTTTAATGTCTCGAAACATCTCCTAAATCTCGGAGGTTTGTAATTTACACAGTCTTGTTATTTGTATCTGTATCTGTATCGTTTTTTTTTTTCTTTTTTGTAAAAACTCATGTACTAATATGATGTAAGGGTATAGACCGTACATAAACTAGTTGGCCATGTTCATGTGCAACGTTGATTGTTGCCTTTAGTTGCACTTGTTGTTGTTGGCTTTGCTGTTGTTGTTGCTGCTGCTGCTTGTGGCCTCGCGAATTTGGTCAAAACTGTTACAGGTCGTACTTTAATTGCATTTTATGTGGCCATGTCTGGGCTGGGCTTTTCAATTTATTTTTGCCTTTTTTTTAATTTTTTATTCGCTGTACTTTTTGGTTGTATCTTGAACGAGTGAGCCACAGTGCGTATACTCAATTAACAAGGCAAAAATCACAGTTAGCTGGCTGGCTTCAGGTATATCAACAACAACAACAACATTCATGGCCTCTTGAGAGCCACATATGTAACTGTTTGGGCCATGAGACGAAAGCAACAATCGTCTCGACCATCGACCACGTCGTATACATATCAATGAGTTCACGTGTAGACGAGAGGTAGAAGGAGAAGGAGGGGGTGGGGGAGGGGAGACGACCCTTGACTGTAGCCGGAGACATTCAAGTGTTTAGGTAAACTCATTGAATACCTAAGAAGGCTATCATTCACGACACAACATTCCCTACTCTTCCTCTTCTTCCCCTCTCCTCTTTTCCCCGCTGCCATTATTCCCATTTTCCCTTCATTCTGCTGCGGAAATCCACGGCAAAATCGATTCATAAATTATACAATATGAAGCTATACTCACCTATATTTATGTGTTTATGTATCTATCTTGTATCTGAGTATCTGTGTATCTGTGGTAGGCACAAACTCGTTCTTGTCGTTCTTGTTGTCATTGTTTTTGGTCCAAAAATTCGCAAGCCGATTATGCGTTTTGGGCGTGGCACGTATGCTTGCGAATAATTCAGGTGTGGCTCTAAAATATTGACTGAAATTAGCCATGATATGCGCATTAGAATTGCCTTCTAATATGCTTCGGCCTCCTCTAATGATGCCACGAGTTTCCCAGAAAGTCCAGTTCATGGATATCGTCGATAGCGTTTGCTTTAGGCAACCAACTGTCTAAGTACAGTCAAGCCTCACTAAAAACTCACCTATTAAAGCTGAAAAGCTATCGTTTATCGAACTTTACCTTAAGTTGAACAATATGTATGAATACTTTGACTAATTTGTGAAATTATTATATTTTAAACTAGCTTTATAAACGTGTTGTATAAACACAATTGAAATTCTTTGACAGAATAAATCTGATTTCCACTTTACGCGAAATTCTTTTAATATCAAAATAACTATTAAGCTGTTATTAAAACGCTCAAAAGTTGCTGTAATTAACATTAAATATTATACATTTTTTAAAATAATTTTTTTAATCATTGTTTTCAAAATGTTTCCTAAAATAGTGTCTCAAATTGTCATCATTTCACTTTGCACATGCAAATAATATCAAGATCTATTTTCAATACGTTAAACCAAATCATAAATGGTTAAGCGTAAATATTTTAATGCTGGATGGAAATTGGGCTTAAGAAAGTTTATTTTTAACATATTAATTAGCTAATTTACTAAAAAATGACGTCTAAAGCATTAGATATAGACATAGTGAAGTTCATCGTAGGGCTGTTCGACTGTAGCCAAAGGCAAATCGGAGCTTCAGCTTCACAAATCTCAGTTGCCGCAATCGTTGTGCGTAAGTTGAAGTTGAAGTGCCTCCAATTGTGGCTTGTGGCATGTCCTGGGCTTCCTAGGCTTGGCCGACAGCCTCCTCGGCCCAGTTTTGCGGCCGGGCAAAACTAATAAACCAACTCAATTAAGCAGCTGCCGCCGTTGGCCAAAAATATTTCCAATCAGAATCATTTTTACGGTTTTTTTCTCTTTCTCTCTCTCTCTCTCTCTTAGTTTTTTCTCCTTTTTTGTATGGCTGCCCGGGCGAATCGAGGCCACGTGGGTGGCCAAAAATTATTCTGGCTATAAATGCAAAAATAAATAAAAAAATAACAAACTAATTTAATTAAAAGGCAGTTGCTACGCAGAAATAGAGAATGGTCTAGTATACAAAAAGCCTAAAACCCAAACCATAGCTCAAATATATGTAGTCGAAGAGTCAATTATAGTGAGATAGAGGGAGAGAGAGAGAGAGAAAGAGCCTGATCTAAAATCAGGTCGCTAATAATCTCTAGCGATTGAAAAGTGTTTTAACAGCCTGTCACCGGTTTTGTGCATACTCTTTCCCTTGGGGTACTCATACTTAGTTGCCCGATTTGTTAAGCGCTCCTTCTGTTAAAATTAGTGATGTTAAATCTATCGAGCAGATGACAGCTCAGCTTAATAAATTTTTACATTTTTTTCATCTGGAAATATTAAGTTTTTTCTCAACACTATAAATTATTCCATTTCCTTTATCTTTTCACACTTGTTGAAAAATATGTAAAATTTCGTAATTCTGTCGAGCCGTTCTGCTTTAAAAATGTATTTATTTGGAAAATCTAATTTCTTGCAGCTCTGTTTTTTTTTTCAAATTACGCCTAGATACTTTTTCAAAAAATGTAAACTTTCATAGCTTTGTCTAAGCTTAGCCCACTCCATTTGGGAATTTCAGTTTTATTATTGTTCGACTTCAAATTTAATACTGCATCATAATTTTGTTTATTTGGAAAATACAATTTTGTGGTCCTTAAAGAATAAAAGGGGTTTTTTTCTATAAAGAAGTGTATACAAAATTCGTTTCGCTGAAATTGGATTGATATAATCCGACGTTTCGAAGTCTGTCTCGTTTGAAGGTGCTCTGGGGCACTGGGGACATGGGGGGCGTGGTCTTCACAATTATTTACGCGTCGTTTGATTTGTCGCTTAATTTGCAACGCACTTTACATAAGCTGCCAACAGCTGTGTGTTGCAATTTGCCATTTGATTGCTCGGAATCTTACGACTCTTAGTCTGAGTCGAAGTCAGAGCTCCGATAAGTCTAGCGATAAGCATTGAGACTTCCTGGGCAACAGGCACTTGCACCTCGCAGTGGCAAAGCTGCGCCTTTGGTCATATTGCGTATACGACGCATTGGCAAAGCTTCAAAAATGTAATAAGTATTTGAAAAACAGCATTTAAAGAAAGGTTGAAAACATGATGCCAATGCACAAACCTGTCAAGACACATGTTTGATATACTATATGTAGTAGTCCGATTTAGACACATTTTCAGGATGCATAAGACAATACGAAGTGAACAATTTAATAGTTTGTTTTAGATATCTCAAGAATCAACAAAGAATTTCAGACTTGGTTCTAATTTTAAACCTTAATATTAAACATATTTCTTCAGTACCATTAACAGCAATAGTATTGCAAACATTTAGAAGACATTTTTAATACTACTTATAAAAATAGACTTAAGTGTCATTCACTGACAGTGTTTACATGTTAACAATTAACAGCTTCTCTTCATCTCTATTAAAAAGTATAGTATGATTTATTTATGCATCAAAATATAAATAAAATTCAAAGTTGTTTGACTCTTTAAAAGTTCCAAAGACCCGGCTTAATTATAAAATCGACCAGACACTCAAAGTGAGAGCACAAGAAAATTGATTGCAAAATGTCTGAAGAGGCGTAATAATTATGCTTTTGTATTTGACATTGTTATTTTTGTTCGTCTCGTTTTCATTGCCAGAACGTCCAGTTTATTTAGTATAAACAATATGTACGAAGAAAGCTGAAGGCGAAAAAAATTAAATTGGTCAATGAAATATCTGCGACTGTTGTCAAAAGTCGACACACAAAAAAAAGTTTGAGCTGTGCGACACTTTGAATGAGCTGCAATTCCAAAGTTGGCAATGAGACTCAAAGTAAGATTGAAAAGTTGAATGGAAAAGCGATAAGATGGACGAGGAAAAGCTCTTGTTAAACCCACTGTCAACTTGACTTTGCCAGCTTTCTATATAAAATAAAAATAACGCAGACTGTGTTCTAATCCAAATGAAAACTATGTTTGTACACATTTTATCAAGTGAGAATAAGTGAAGTTTGTGTCACCAATTGCAGTAGATTCGACTGGTCACACTGAGCTGGAATTGATTTAATGCCAGACCCAGTCCACACCCACCCCCAAATAGCATTTGATCTCATTTTTGGAAATTCGATTCACAATAAACCAACAATAAAGTTATTCGTCCTACGTTTGCTTCTTCACCTATAGTTAATCTTGTTATCTAGAAAAGCTCTGTTTCCCTCTGCTCCACCCCCTCCTCATTCTCCACCTCTTACTTTGCCTTGTCGAACAGAAAAGCAAGAACAGTGTGTGTGTGTAGCGTAATACAATAACAATAATAAATGCACAAATTTCACAACAAATTAACACAGAAATGTGGGCGGGCACTGTTTGTAGGCACTGTTGGTAGGCAGGCAGGTAGGCAGTTTCCTTTGGCTCGTTGCGATAAGAAGAGTGGGCGTGGCCGACGCCCCAACGTTTATATCGCAGCTGTGGCATCGACACGAGCACGAAATTCTTTGAAATAATAAAGAAATAAATTGAAGGCAATTCTCACACGACTAGCAAATACCCTGTGTACGGAGCAATTCACAGAAAAACATAAACAGCTTTTCTAAGCAGCTCTGAGTTTATTGAACGAATAAGTATACTGAAATTTTCTGAATATAAAATTACAAAATATTATTCTATAGATCTTCAATATAAAAGCACAGAAGGAAAATACAAATAAAATAGACCCCGCTAAATTATTAACATATATATTTCATATACTTATGCTAACCTTTTTACACACTTCTGACATATAGGGTATATATGCATATTAAAAAAAATATACACAATAAGCAAAAAGTCGCAAAGTAGAAAAAAAATGAATAAAATCTGCCCCAAAATAAAATCGAAGCGTTGTCTTTTTGAGGCGTGTTCCATTGTTGTTGCTGTCGTCTACGATGCTCGGAGGTGTGGGCACTTTTGCTTATTGAATTTGAATTTGAAGGTGAATTTTAATGTGGCCCAGCTTAATGTCTGCCAGCACTTATCAATACATGCATATATAGTATAGTATATACTATGGTCTGTCCTAGTTAATGGCGCGTTACAGAGCAGCATCGTCTCAGATTGCGACATGCACTGCGATTGGCAATTGAAAGTGCTTGTCAAACAAAATCCAAAATCCAAAAACTTATAATTATGTTGTGCTGTGGCGACACCTGCCGACCAGGCGACAACTTATTATCGCGTATTCCGCGAGCTTAACTTAATTTAAGCAGTAAACTTAAGAGTCGATGCAATTAAATGGGCAACAGACAATTAGAGAAAATTAGCAAACCTTGCTAAAAGAGCGAATGAATAGATATAATGAAAAGAAGGGAAAAAGATGAAATCATGAGTATTTTAAAAACACATTAAGAAATAAAAATGAATGAAATTTAAAAAAAATGATCCAAATTATAAGAAAGCGAAAAGAGAGAAGAAACCCAATACCAATCAGAAGAAACGAAGGGGAAAACAAATATTCTTAATTTTAATAAATATAAAAAAAAATTGTTTTCTTAATTTTAATAAATAGAAAAGTGCAGACAACACTTACAAAACTATTATGATTATTTCATAGAAAAAATTGTTGACCAGTTTATAAGAGTTATAAACTTAAAATAACACAAATCATACTTTTAATGGATTCTTTATCCTACATTGATACCGAAAAACTTTTGTTTTACATTTTTATTATAGGCATTGAGTTTTAACCTAAAAAAAAAATATAAGAATTAATTTAATTTGTAATTAAAGATCATAATTTACAATAGTTTCTATTTATTATAATTATTGTTATAATAAGAAATAAAATAAATTTATTAAATTTAAATATTAAAATTAATTGCACATATCGAGTGTAAACGTACATAAAGAATACCTGTAATTAACTAAAAAATAGACTTAAAAAAAATTACTAATATAAATTTTGTGGTACACTTTGATTGCAAAAACATACGTTCATTCAAGAAATTGAGACAATAACTTCTATTTTAAATTGTATTAATGCACGGCATATTTAAGTTAGATTTTAAGTGGTATTTGTTACACGTTTGCACACGTGAAAGCTGACAATGAACGTCATGTTGGACATGCAAGGAACTCATAATCTACATTTTCTATAAGTTTGAGCCCCAATTCGGGGGAGATCGAAATAATAATAGAGGGCAGGAACAAAATGACAAACGTCGGTCATTAATCTTCGATGCCGGGCAAGTTCCATGTAAAAAAGCAATACAAAAAAAAAATAAAGAAGAAAGAAAAGGACCGCGCACTCTTCTCGTCGAGTGGCGAGTATTTAGGCAAATGTGGTCTCAGCCAAGAGGCAACAGCCAAGAGGCAACAACAATAACCACAATGACGGACAGAACCAGAACAGATAGACCAGAACAATGGGTGGCAACAACAACAGGAGCAACAACGACAGCAACAACAACAGCTGGAGCAGCAACAACAATGACATCAATAGGCGCAATTGAAACAAGTGTTGTCACGCCGCCGCTGACGCCAACAGCGACGACGACGTTGACTGCGACTGCGACTGCGATGCTTTCGTCCTGGCCTAATGGCTGACAAGCAGCGGTCGGTGAAAGGCATTGTCCTTTTTGACACCCTTAATATCGATAAAAGTCTAGCCACATTATGCTTTAACTGAATTCGAAACGTAAAAGTTTAGGAGAGATTATTAAATGTAATAATGTAGTTATACATAAGTATAATAAACATTAACAATATATGTACAGCAAGTCAAGTAAATGTTTTCACATGAGACAAATTTGTTATTTTTAATGAATTAGTCGCACCAAATAAATCGCATCAGTTCTTATTAACTTATGTAATTTGTGTAATAAAATTAAAAATTTAAAATAACAAATAAAAAGGAATTTTCAATTGCAAAATACATTTAAGTACATATAGTATATTAGATTTTTAATTTTTTTGGTTCAAAAATGTTAATAACAAAATTACTATGATAGCTGTATGTAATCGAATCAATTTTAATTAAAATTTTTAGTATTATATATATAACTTTATAATAGAATGTATATTTGAATCGTTGAACACAATCAATGGTTTTGAGTTTTAGAATAGTTGCTACGTAACAGAACTTTAAAAGCTCATTAACCATTCTAATCGAATAACAAAGTCTTTCTTTCATTCTATTCAGTAAAGTATTATTCGAGTGGCATTATTATAATTATATTTAGAGCTGGTCTTATGTTTTTATATTTTAATGTATTTATATCTACCTAAAAGATGGCGTAGAAGTGCTGTAATACTGGCTGAAGAATCTAATATAAGTTGGTAGGGTATACACAGTTCGTTTTAGTTGGGTTTCACTCTTGTCCTTGGCTTTTTGACCCACATAGACGCGTAAAGTTGCGGCTGACTGGACGCCATTGACAGGATTGTGAAGGGACATGGACATGGACACCGACAGCGACGTCGACGTCGACAGTGACGTCGACGTCGGCGTCAACGTCGACATGCTTGCTTGCACATTTGACTGATGTTTGTTGTTGTTCTTAGTGTTGTTATTGTTGTTCTTGTTGCTGTTGTGTATTGTGTATATTATGGAATTGACGCTGCAATTATACAAATTAATTTCGAGACAAAAGCGTGCAGATTGTTTTTCACAGGCTTGACAAGCATTTGTTCTTCAGCGAAGATGAAATGAAGTATCAAAGAGAGCGAGATAGAGTAGGAGAGAGAGGGAGAGAGACTGATAGACATATTGGCAACAATATCGAAAATCGAACAAGACCCATCGATGTTTGGTTGATGGAGAAAGCATCTTACATAAGCATGGAGCATGGAGCATGGAAAATGGAAAATGGAAAATGCAACCAAGCAATTGCCATTTGCCTTGGCAACTTCAAACGCAGCAGCAGCAGCAAGAGAAACTCATTGAGGCGCCACAGGCGATACTCGTATCCATGCCACGCAACGTGGCGTCCTTCTTGACTAGCATTCGACATTCGACATTCGACATCCTCTCATCCACACTTTAATTCGCATACTCATTGTAGCAGAAGGTCAGCATACGAGTATGAGTACGAGTACGAGTACTCACTCCACTTCAGTGCACTGAATGCATTTCTCATTTTATTTTATTTCATTTCATTTTTATTTTAGTTTTTCAACATTTCGTTTTTAAAAGCAAGCTAAATTAACCTTCAGCCCATCATCATCATACTCGTGCAAGACTTAATGGCAAAGTTCTTCAATGCGTTTTAGAACTAGTAATAATTACGACAAGCCATTTACTTTTAAAGTTTTCATAAAATGCTTTCAAATTAATACTTTTATCTATTTAAAATTTGCAAGCAATGTTCAAATTCAATTTTTATTTGAAAGTTACAATTGCATGAATGTTTCAATTATTTATTTATTTTTTTGTGTTCAATTAAAAGCAGTCGAAAAATAATAATCAAAAATTTAAATTTATAGGACAAATTAATATTTTTAAGCAACTAAAACAATTCACCAAATTAAAAACTCAATTTAAGGAAAAACAACAAAAAATACCAATCACATCAATAAGTATTGGTAATATGATTAGTATTGGTAGATGTATTAGTTTTATTTTTAGCATAGTCAGGGGTCCTTTGTAATAATTGATAATTGTTATTTATTTAGTTATTAAGAGCTGGGCTACAAATTAATAATTATTATAATTACTTAAAGTGTAATTAAAGGTATTGGAAAATTCTGGATTTTATGGATTTAATTCGCATCATTCAAACGCTATTCACTCCCGCACTTGTGGCACTCGTATCAATTGCGAGTGCTTCATAAATGGGCCTCAGTCTTTGCTCAGTTTTTCGTTTGGCAAATTCTGCCAAAAGTGCAGTCGCATTTTTGTCCCAGTTGTGGATTCATTTTTTTTTTTGTTTTTTTTTCTTTGTTTTGGAGTCGTTTGCGTTCTCACGCAGCAGCCGCCAACTGGGCGCGGAAATTGGGCAGCCACCAGAGAAACCAGCCAGGGCCATTTGGCGTATCGTATCCATGCCCCAAGTTGTTGCCCCAAGTCTGTGGCAAGGCAGCCTTCGCGTTTCGCTTTCAAATGTCTGTGCAACAATGGAGGGTGAGGCAGTGAGATAGGAGGGAGGAAGGGAGGAGGGAGTGTTGGGCTGAGTTCAGTTCAGTTGAGGCCTTTCTGCAAGTGGTTTGATTTGTGATTTGTGATTTTGGTATTTTTGTATATGTCGCGAGCAAAGTTAAATTGTGGCTGGCTTTCGATTTTGTGGGTCGCACAATTTATGCGCACTTTATGCGTTGCCCAAGTCGTGACTTGGACTCAAAGAGTGGAGCATTTGAGGCAGTTATGTAATGTGCGTGTGTCTTGTCTGTGTGTGTGTGTGTGTGTGTGTGTGAGTTAAATATATATAAATGTGTGGGACTGGGGCTGTCAAGTGAGAGTTGCGCCTATTGCACCAGAGACTCATGTGGCAGCTGCAACTTGTTCCAATCAGTTTCAGGCCAGAACAATTATCAAAGTCGCCTGCATTTTAATTATATTTAATTATGCCAACAATTATGATAAATTGCCTGACGGGCAATATTTAATTGAAACTATTTTTAAAAAGTGCTCACAATATTTATTCAGTTCCTTTTAGTGTTATAAACATTTATATTTAATAAGTAAGATCATCATTATATTTAAAGCAGGGATTAAAACCCTAACTGAAACCGTAACCTTTAACCGGTAAAAACCGATTGAAAATTAAAACCGTAACTGAAACCGTAACCGAAAAATAAAATTTTCATTTGACCGGAACCTTAAAACCGAAACTCTGTAAACCGAAATAACCGTTTAGTAACCGTTTCATTTATAAGGGTTAATTTCGGATTTTCATAAATCCAAAAGAAAGATTATTTTTCATTTTTAATATTGATTTTAGAATTTAATTTTCTTATGTTTAATTTTGAATTTTTTTTTGTGAAATTCATGATCGAATTTTTATAGCACTGAATAAGCGCAAATTAAATAAATTTGTTAAATGATATATTAAAATTGTTAAACTAAATCAAACTGAAGAATATGTGAAATGAAAAATTAAGAAAGAAATTTTTTTTTTTGTGAACCGAAACCATACCGGTATTTTAAAACCGAAACATACCAAAACCGGTTCACCGTTACGAAACCTTTATTCAAAGATTTTTCGTAACCGATAACCGAAATCCTAAATGCGAACATAACCGAAACCGTAACTGAAACCGATATTCGTTTCGGTTTTAATCCCTGATTTAAAGTATACACTTCTTATTATTAACAGATAAATCTTGTGAAAGAAAAAACAAACCTAAATTTAATAATTACTTTTAATGTATGAATAATTTTAAATACATGGTTATCATGATATTTTAATCAAGACCGAAAACTTCAAGAAGAATTTCGGTTCGGTTTGCCATTTCAAGAAATGCAGGTTGATTTCAATATTAATAATTATGTCATTTTCTGAATTGTTTTTAATCTTTTCTAGATTCCATTAATTGCAAACTGACTTAAAGCTATTACGTAAAATTATGTCATAATCAATCTAAATTGAAATTATACATGAAATGAAACTATACCAGGGGAATTTGGTAGAAATTCGGTATTAGAGGCAAAATAGTCAGTTTTTTCTTAGCAAAGTCTAAATGTATTAAATGTGCGATAAATGGCTTTTAATTAACTATCAAAATAGCTTATATTTGAAAATTGAGTTAATTCATAAATAATTTTCAAAGTGATTTTGAACTTGGTCCGATGAACGAAAGCGACATCATAAGATGGTTGTCCTGCTGCCGCATGCCGCAGTTTGTGGCGTGAAATTTCCTCGACTGGATCAATGAATTAGTCAACAACAATTTCCAATTAAACAATGGTTCGATGTCATTTCAATTAACTTGAATTTGCTGACAATCAAAATGCAATCAACAAATGGGCAATGAAACCACTAAAAAGGCGGGTGTTGTCGGCGTCTGCGTCGGCTTCGAAGTTGACGTCGGCGTCGGCGTCGGCGTCAACGCAGTGCGTCGGCCGCGCCTGCGTGCATTCACAATAGACAGAAAGGCTGGTAGGCTGTTAGGCTGTTAGGCTGGTATGCTGGCAGTCTGGTAGGCTGGTACGCTGTGGCAGAGCTGCATATGCTCGCTGCCTGCTTTGCCAAAATGCTGAGGCTGTAAACCCGTTTTGACATTTGCACGCTGCATTTGGCGCTGCCGACGCTGGACCATATTTTCCCAGCGCTTTTCCATCAGACGTTGCGGTATAAATAAGCGCAAAGAACGCGAGACTGAGACAGTTTTCAATTCGAAGCCCAGCCCAACAAGCTACTTTTTTTTCTCATTCGCAATTCGTGAAGCATAATAAAATATCCATAATTAAAATGGCATTCAAGGTGCGTAAAGTTTCAACCAGACGCTAAAGTGTTTCTGTGTACTATACTCGTAATCTGTGTGTGTGTCTGTGTGTGCAGGACTAAAAAGGATACAAATTAGTGTCAAGCTGCTTCTGCTGGATATCAGAAAAAGGTCCTCGGGTGCTGCATTTGCCATTCTGATTGCAGTTGCAATTATCCTTTCACTCTGGCAGCTCATCCTGTCTGTCGTCCTTTCCAGCCACATTTGGCAGAGCCTTCGACTCTCGCTTTCACGTTTTCTAGTTATTACTTTAAAATGTAACAGATACTCCCTACAGATTCCCTACGATATGCACTTCAATTTCGGGAAAGTGTTGTTCTTGCCTGACTCAATTTAATTCGATTTCAAGCTAAATATTATCTTTAATTATGCATTAAGATCACGCTGTTGTTTTGATCGAAAGTTTTTGCCTTCAATCAATGACAAAATTCTAGCTGACCTCTGTTATGTTTCAGCTTGTTTTGATATTCAAATTAAACAAAATATTTAGTTGAAGGCCAACGAGCTGTGTTTCCATGCTAATTTGCTGCAATTCGCATTCGAAATTGTTGCAAATGCAAAAATAGTATGGAAATAGAAATAGAGTAAATAGCATATGTGAGTGGATTGTGGCCATGGCAAAGTGGGCCAATCAATTGCGAAGTGGGAAAGCATCACTTACTTATTCATGATGATTTCATGTGTGAATTTATGCATCAACTGCAACCAAGTTGGCTGGAGAGTTGTATTAAAGGATGTGTTGGGTCTTTAAGCGAATGTTACGTAACTTTATCCACACCATCATTCTAGCCCTATGTTGTGCCACTGCCACTTCCTGTGCGGCAGTCAGTTACGCTTAATTAAAATCAGATAAATACCCAAAGACAAATACAAGCCCCGCCAAGTCAAGTGCAAGGCTGGCAGCACAAAATAAAACAAAACAAGGCAAAACAATACATAAAACAACAGAAAGGAACCAAGCGAAACAACGAGACAAAACAAAACAAAATAACAAAAAAGAGAGCACAGAAGAGAGACGAAAAGGAGCAAACGAAAATGATATAAATTTTAAATAAAAAAGGCATCCGCAACTCCCTGATGTGCCCTATTCCCTGAAGTTTTCAAATGTTTTTTTTAGCATTTTTGCACGTAAATTGAATTCAATGGAATTGGAAATATAATATAAAAAGACTGTAAAGTTGCGGAAGGCAAAACAAATGTAAAAGCCTGAATAAACCAACTAGAACTCACTCACAATTGAAACCCTTTCCAGACTGAGAGTCAAGCAACGATTAAAGTAAAGCGAAAAGCAAAAGTAATTAGCGGTTATTTAGCCCAAATTAGCAAGCAAGCAAGTACTGAAAACAGAATTCCAACCAAATGACTGTAATTTGCGAGTATAAACTGGCGAATATCCAGGCAAAGGTAGCGAGCAAATAGTTAATCGAGAACATTTAATGGTGAATTTCGAATAAGTTTTTGAATAAATAGTGACGAGTGCTCAGATTTTTTTGAAACTGCAGTGGATGAGCTAAAAAACATAAAGAAATGGGTGGAGATTTAGCAATTAATTAATAATAGGTAACAAAGTATAAAGTTACTATTAACGAGTAATTGTACTCGTTAAAATTAGTTATGATATCCAACTAGATGAGCTAAATGCTGAAAAACCGTATTCGCTATGAAGTGAATAATGTGTGCAGACGAGATAATTGATATGATTTTAGGTGGAACCATATGTTAACAGCTCTGCTAAGCTCAAAGCTCAACACAAAGTTGCAATGTTCTGACTACAAGCAAATTCACCGTAAATAATACGCATACGCCGCATTGCACAGGCTGCAACGTGTGAATGTAAAAGTAAGAGAAAGAAACAGAGAGAGAGAGAGAGAGAAAGAATTTGAGTTGCCAACTACTTTGCGAACTTAATTAAAAGTTTATGCGTCTGCAATTTCCTTGTTTGCCCAGCCTCGAACGAGAATTTTGCCTGCCGATACGAGTGTGCCAACCAAATACAAATGAGTTGTCAACCGTCTGCTGCACTCACTGAATTTATGCATGCTCCGATTGGGCGAAGATACGAGCTCCTCAACCATTATCTACATCAGCGCTGGGCGCGATGCTTTCATTTGGAAACACTTCAACACTAACAATAACAACAACAAAAACAAAATCTTCTACAGCAAGAAAAAAAAAACGAATTTTACATTGAAAACAATTATTGAAACCACTTGATAGCATCATAGCATCAAAACATAATTACCTCTCAAACACTACTTTAATTTTTTACTCGTTTGGTTTTATTGTGTTCATAAATAATTTGCGAGCAACGTTGTTGTTGTTTCTATGATGTTCGATGTTTCGGAAAGTAACATCGCTGATCAATATTTATAAATAAAAGTAACTTTGAAATGTAGTGGGAAAATTATTTGTACCAGGGATCGCAAATAGTGATTATTGATATTTTTTTACATCAAAGATCAATGACATAGAATACACATACTATAGAAAAATGATAAATATTAAAAACTATTACTCATTATTAATGATTTTAATTTTTTTCGCTCAAAATAAAACTTGCTTTTAGTACATGGCTTTTGTGTAGGATTTTCCTCCAATATTTTAGCATACCCCTTGAGAAAACATTCAAGGAACCCATACAAGGCAAACAGTTTATTTATAATTATTATGTAATCTTTTTTTAATGTGTGTTTTATCTTAAGCGAAAAAAATAATAATCATAAACAATGAGTTTTTGTAAGCTTTATTTTTTTCGCTCATATATAATTATTATCATTGAAGAAACCCCTTAAAAATCTTAAAATAATCATTACTACACAGAAAAAAAAATTCGGGATATTTAGCCCGAAATCAATCCGAAACGATGTCAGAAATGGGGTAATCTCGGATTTTCTTAAACCAAGTATGAAATACTTGATTTTTTCAATCCCGAATTCAATCCTGAAGTTCTTAAATTCAGGCTGAATTTTTTTTATTAATTATAATGTTTTTCGTTACATTTTAACTTTTTCTAACATTTTTTTTTTAACTTTTTTTTTTTTTTAATTTTTTGATATTGAATTGATATTTTTTTAAAATTTTTTTTTTAGCATTTTTTTATTTTAACCTTTTTTTTTTATTAATTGACGGGGGGAATCGAACCCAGTTTTTTTTCAAACTGGAGTCGGCGGCTCTAACCATTGAGCCACCGGACCGTTTGAAATGAGAGAGGCCGAGAGAGAATTTTCCTCTCGCGCTCAGCAAATGTGTATTTTCCCATTTTAATACCGATACAGGCTTGATTATTCAGCTTAATCCTAAATACATACTTAAAAAATGCGAGCTTAAATTAAGTATTTTATACTTGATTTTAGAATGGCATTTTTTTCCTGTGTATGCGATTACGATCCCTGAATTATACATGTAATTTCTATATACATATATGCTAAAAATTTCTTTGGCAGCTCATCTTCTGCGTTGCCGCGATGGCCATTGCCTGCGCCCAGGCGAAGCCCGGCGGACCCGCTGCCTATTCGATTAGTGCGCCCAGCGTGGACCACGCCTCGGTGGGCAACACACAGGAGCACACGGTGAAGGGCCACTACGGCCAATCGTCGCAGTCGGACTACGCCAGCCAAGTGCAGACGGCGCACTCTCAGTCCCACGTGCAGCGCTCCAGCATTAGCAACGACGGTGGCTTGGCGCCCGCCCATGGCTATGCCGGTGAGTCCCAGTACTACATACATATAATCGTATACAATGATTCGTAATCACACTGACCACACTCACCATTCACCACTCACCACTCACCACTCAGCACGCACCACTCACAACACTCACCACTGAAGCACAGTGCACCACTCATAATCATTGTATGTTACATTACACGTAAACTGCACGTAGTTGATATGCTAACAAGTCTAGAACTAAATCCAAATCTAGTCGCACCACAAGCCACCGCCAGCTACGCTCTCGGACACACCGCTCCGGCTGCCCAAATCCAGCTGGCCAGCAGCCATGGCGCACTGTCCGGTCATGGCCTGGCCTATGGTGGCCACTATGCTGCCGCTGCTGCGCCCGCCTTTGCCTATGGCGGACACTACGCCACCGCGGCAGCTGCTGCTCCGGCTCTGGCCTATGGCGGATATGGCGGACACTATGGCGCCACGGCGCCCGCTCTGCATCTGTCGGGTCTGTCGGGTGCCTCGCATCTGGGCTATGGCTATAGTGGCTATGGTGCTGCTGCTCCTGCCTTGTCCCATGGCTACTTGGCTGCCGCACCAGCTCCAGTTGTAAAATACGCCGCCGCTCCAGCTTATGGTAGGTGATGTTGATGATGATGATGATGATGATCATGATGATGATGCCCTCACCCATCATCCAGTTGTACTGACTCTAATCTTCAGCACCTTTTGCACCTGTAGCTTTGTTGTTATTGCTTTTAGTCGTAGTTGTAATCGTAGTTGTAATGTTTACTAATTTTCCAGCCAAAGTTTTTCCTAACAATTTTACAGCTGTCAATAGTTGGCCCCGTTTTCTGATCAGATCTCTGTTGAGTTGTCGAGTTGACCCAGCTGCAGTTCAGAACTTTTCCCTTTTATCTTTCTCCCTCTCCTCCTCTCCTCCTCTCTCTCTCTCTCTGACTCTGTCTCTCTGTCTCTGTATCTCTGATGCAATTTATTATATTTTCGCTTTGCCGGCCAAGTGCACTTGGCCAAAACAAACTTGATGCTGGGTAAATACAAAGCACAACTTTCATTCTTGCCATGCTTGACTACGTAAGTTACGACAGCTGCCCAATGGATAACGGATTGTGGATAGGGAATCTGGGAATTACGGGGGAGCTAGGGAGGAAGAGAGGGGGTCAGGGGTCAGGGGGTCAGTTGCAGTTCCTGGTGTGTGTGTGTGTGTTCAAAGTAGCGTGAATCTAAAGAAAATATAAGCATTAACTGCTTTGGGCCATGGACAGACATACGACTGCAAAACTAAGATAAGTTCTGTAAAAGTCTTAAGTGGCGCCATCTGGCGCATGAATTCAAATAACTGACCATTTCTATGATATTAGATAAAATGCAAACACGTCTCGCTGCCCTTTTTTTTAATTTATTTCATAATACATTTTCAAAAATACACTAAATTTTATTGCGAATCAAAAGAATCAAAATTCTAGTTTTGTAGAAATATTTTTTTTGACTTACGATTCTTCAAATGCATTTTCTTATAAGAATATAGTTTGTATCTGAAATAGTTACTTAATTCTTAAACACAAGTTCTTGGGGTATACTTAGATATATAAAGATTCCCAGATTTTGTAAGAGAATTCTAATGAACATGGCTGAAGTACATAATAATGAAACCATTTTGGCTATGATACTTTCTATTGGTGTCTTACAAATATAACACAACAATAATTTCAACAGATTTTTAGATTAATTATAGTTCAAACATTAGTTCTATGAAATCGATAAATACCAACCTATTAGGACTAGGCAATTACTACTTATCTTAGATATTTAGAGAGAAGCGAACGGGGTGCATGAGAATTACTCATACATTATCAATAAATAAAGACGTGTTGCAACATTCCGGCGATGTCACTGTTGGCTATCGATTTCTGCCTCGTCAACAGCAACTGTGGATAAGTAGACAAGTTTGGGGCTTGGGGTTAGTTTTGGGTACTCATTCAGCAGGCTATTGGCCAACGCCTGGCGTATAATCAATCATTCATTCATTGTTGCCAACTAGTTTAAAGCATTGACACATGGCCCGTCAATGGTCATCATGATGATGACAATGATGATGATGAAGATAATGAAAATGATGAACATACTGGGGATGAGTCCTCAAGTGGGGCAAGTCAGTTCGTCAGTCATTTGGACAAGTGGCGTTTGGAATTGGCAGGCCATGTGGCCCGCCTCGCACGCCTGTAGTAATGCCCAGGACACCAGGACAACTGGGCCATTCTGGGACGCTTGCCCAATGCTTAAAGTGCTTTCAGACGAGGATTTTTTAACCGACACTTTTTCACCGACGGTGAATTTACCCATTTACACAATTCTCATCGGTGTTCATACAAAAATACCATCGGTTTTTGTTTTCACGGTAGCTGGTCACACCCAACACACTTTTAGCTCGCGCACACTTTTTTTTTTGCCGAAAAGCACAAAAAAATACCAAAAAAGTGCGATGTTAACGTATTGATGTTTCACCGACGCAAAAAACCGATGGAATAGAACGTGTTCTATTTCCATCGGTGAGCGTCGGTTTTTCACCGACACTTAAAAATTTTGTGTGTTTACACGACACCGACAGTTTTTTGACAAAAAGTGTCGGTTAAAAAATCCTCGTCTGAAAGCACTTTTACCATTGCTGCGCTGCCGCATTTCACCTCAGTGCTTCACTTGACTGTCTGAAACGTTGGCCAAGACAAGCAACACTTACAAAAACTGCTTAAGTGAATTATTATTTTGAATGCCATGTTGCCAAACTTCTCTTGTTATTCCGGCAAGTTTTTTTTATATTGAGCACTGTTGCCAAATTTCTCAGAAGTTGGAATTCTTCATAAACATATATATTTATATTTCATGCACTGTTGCCTAACTTCACAAGAGGTGCAACTAAGAGCGCAACTAATAAATTGAATTAAATTTTCGTTTATAGCGCCTTCAGCATATTCATGTTTAAGGCAATGTTGCCAAAATTCACCAAGTTGTTGTGACTTTTTGTCACACTGTGCACGACACATATCACATTTTATGCTCGCTTGACAATACAAAATTGCAGACCTTGCCACGTCAGTTGATTGATGTCGACTTGTCAAGTCTCCATGTGCTCAAATATGCCCCAAACCCACTCAGCATTCAAATACTACAGAGGTGTCCGACTTGCAGCAATGAACCAACTCGAGACTTGGTCTGCTTCATTGTTAATGTTGACAACACGGTCGCTCGGGCTATTATTCTCAGCCAAGAGACCAAGATCCAGATACAGCCAGTCAGTTTGAGATGGGGTTGCTCTACAATTGTGATTATGCGTTGCTAGCTGGTTGTTAATGCGATTCGTACTCTCCTCGACAGCACCTGGCATCATTGGACATGGCATTGGATACGCCGCCCCAGCTGCCTATGCTGCACCAGCTGCCTATGCTGCCCCCGCCTACACCACGCACCTGGCTGCCGCCCCCGTGCTCAAGTGAGTAATGCGTTTGGCTTTATAAATAGAGATGGATCGCCTCATGCTCTCATCACATAATTCCTCTCCTTCTTGCTTTTGTGGCATTCACAGGGCTGCCGTCGCCGCCCCCGCACTGGTGCATACATCCGTCTCCGGCCATGGCATTCACTATGGCTACTAAAGCCTTGGTCTGAGCATGCAACAGGACCCGCCACTACCGAGCACCATCAGCACCATCAGCACCACCAACACCACCACCACCACCACCACCTCCACCAGTTCCCAGCATGGAGTTAGCGGCTAAAAATAAAAACACGAGTAATATACATGGCCTAACTGTAAATAATATGTGACCCTCGGCACTTTTATTAAAACAAAAACAAAAAACAAAAAAAAACAAGCGAAAAAACTACATAGCTCTAATTTAAAAATTCGCTAAATGGCATCGTCGGAATTGTACAGTTAAATTGAATTTATAATTTTGCATCGTTGCCGTTTTTCAGTGCGCCATTATCAACTTTTCTTTTCTTTTGGTTAGCTCCATGCTCAAAGGGAAAGTCTCTATCTCTGTATTTGTTTCGTGTGTACGATTGTTTTTTTTTTTATCGCGGTTGAATTTATGTTTTATTTAAAAGTTACTTTGTACAGAAAATGCATGTGAAATGTTGGAAAGAATAAAATCATTTAATGTATACATATACAAAATGTTGTACTCTTAGATTCGATGGACAATCGAGAGGTATACTAGCCTATCCTGCACTATTTTTGGGGGGATTCCCCATGCTGCTATTACAGCTATGATATATGGATGCCAGCGAAAACTATGCTGCGATTTATATGCCACGCTCCAGTTGAACACTTGCCATATCGTACATACTGCTGCATACTTTATGGCGCATTGCGTGGAATTTATCATACTCACAACACACTCACACTCACACTCACACACACACACACACGTAAACTATGTCCAATATATATTTGGGCCAAATGGCAAGCGAATGCGAGCGAAAGTATTAAAGTTCAAATGCCCAAAAATTTTCTCTACTTTTTGTAGGCCATTGAATGTCAAGCATACGCCATGTGCGCCCCGGGGAAAGTCGAAAATAGAACTTGGCGCCTATATATTTTTAAATCACAATGGTCTTAATATAGCCTCAAATAAACAACAAAACAATGAAAATGTCAGCGCGCCAAAGTGTAAAAAAATGAAATGAAATATTCTTAAATTCTTAACAGCTTAACTGTAATTTATCTTTATCCATTTTTGACAATCGTAAACCAATGAAAAAAATCGGAAATAAATAAATAGATTTTTACATTTTCGTAGTTTTAATTTTTTTTTTTAATTTAAAGTTGCGGTATCAAACTATCAATTATCAAAATCAAATATATTTTTTATTAAAAAAAAATTTCTTGAAAAAGTGTGAAAAAAGCATATAAAGATAAAGAAAAATTCGCATAAAAAAAAAAAACAAATAAAAAAGATATGTCCTTAGGGTATGCTCTTCTAATATACAGCTGCAAAATTGAATTTTTTTAATTTACAGGTAATTACCAAAATGCCACACACATAAATAATAAATTAAAAAACTAAAGAATTGATTAGGTTGACGTGCAATTGAGAGCAGCATTTAATGCGTCCATTGGAAAGCAATTTACATGCGATTGCGGCAAATAATTGAGCTGTCTATCAAATTGAGACCACGGTTAAATGTGTTTGACTGAGCCCAGCTCGGAGCTGATCTATAAATAGAATCTGTGCAGTTGCTGTAACTGTATTTATAACTATAATGCATGTGGCATGTGTGGCAAATACAAAGTAGTATGAATTGAATAGTGCGAGCTGCATTAGTTGATGACACGAGGCGACTTGGAACCAACCGACAAAACCTCAAAGCAAACAAATGCGGAAACAACAAACTCATAAATGTATCTTCCACGGAAAGCAACATGCTGTGAGTGTGTGTGAGTGTGGGTGTGTATGCATAATAATTGTCTGAGTTTATCTAGAAGTGAAAGATGGCTTTTCGTTGGAAAAGCGAGTTAAAGTTAAAGCGGCAAACAACCGCAGCATAACATATTGCGGTTAGGCGGATGTTTGCTAAGCTCACCTTTTTCGTGGAAACACTGAACACACACACACACACTGGCACACCCACACACACATACTCACA
The DNA here is from genome assembly GCA_037043405.1 of Drosophila subquinaria. Classification (NCBI taxonomy): domain Eukaryota; kingdom Metazoa; phylum Arthropoda; class Insecta; order Diptera; family Drosophilidae; genus Drosophila; species Drosophila subquinaria. Next base: position 610,089 of record JBAMBL010003201.1, on the reverse strand, counting down.
CACTCGCTATGGATAAACTATACAAATATTGATGCTAGATTCTTGGCCAAGCAAAACACAAGGACTCAACTAAGCAGCTGGATATCAATTAAGATGCAAAGTTATGCCTGACTATGGGAATCAAAGTCGAATTGAACCACTGAACTGCCGATCCACCCTTGCAACCACAGCTGCCTTGGGGCTGGTTTGAGCCAGAGCTTAGTTCATTTGGTCGACGTTTTTAAGCTAGTGGAGGAAAACCAAGGCAACAGTTGTCAGCCAAAATGAAAATCTGCTGGCATCTTCATTTGGCGAACGCCAAGCAAATACATGTTACTAAATATGTAGTGGGAGTGTAAATGCAAATACATACACAAATTACACAGTGTCTTGGAACAGGACACCTGGGCTCAAGGACACGCCTCGCACAAAATACAAACAGAAGAAAGATACATTGAAGAGCACACGACAGAATGAAAGCTGAAAGCCAAAACATAACAATTGCATTAAGAAACGACTGCGACTTCAGTGCAGCCAATGGAATAGAAGATGGAAAAGGACAAGTGGAAGAAGGAGAAGGAGATGGAGATGGAGCAGACTTTAAGACAAGGCCAACATGGACACAACCGGGCAAATATAAACAAACTTAACCAAACTAAACAAACTCCGCAAAGTACAAAAGCCAAGGAAAATCGAAAGGCAAACACTTGAGCACATCGTTAAACTAATTGAATATTGGCCACAAAACACGACAAATAAAGGAATATTTGTTATTTAAAATCAGATTGATTATTTATTGCACATATGTTTGTGCTTTAAATGAATATATTTTTAGTTATAGATCTATGAATTCGCGTTAATTATAACTATGACGTTACCTATTCATTAATTAAATAAAGCCCTATTTATTTATTTATTTAATGTCAACTAAAAGCAAAAACAACGCTTCAAAATCAAATTGAAAACTTAATGGGGTATTAAATTATTTTGAAATTGTATATAAAATTAAAACTAAACTTAAAGAATAAAAACAAATTAAATTCTTAAGTATTGGGGTCTTGAATTATCATAAATTTTGTGTATGAGATAATCAGATTAAGTCAACAAACTGGAAAAACTAACTTAAGCTAATCATTTACTATATGCACTCACTTTCCAGTAAATTTAAGTAAACGACACTTTATGATCCAGTCAGCGAATTCTTCATTGTTATCAAAAGAAGTTCTTATGTTGGAATTATACAAATTCCACACTTAAAAGAAAATATCAAGTTGCCATTGATATAAGGGAATATATACTTTACATGATTTCTTGACTTGTCAAATAACTTTCAGTTTGTAGAGTCTCATTAGAACAATGAAGATAAGTCACACTCTTGTCTAGTACTTCTAATTCTTATTGATCTGATTGGGCTTTTCCTTTGGAGCCTTTAACAATTTTTTGATTTGAACACTCTTAATATTCAACTTCTTTTTCATCCGTTCAGTTTAAACTTAGAGTCAATTGCTCTTAGTTGTCGCTAAATAAATACATAAATAAATGCTCAATACTATAAAATTCATTTAATCTTTATTCTTAATGTAGGTCATCACGAAGAGAAAATTTGCACGTCCTTAAGCTGGGGGATAATTATAAGCGACCTGTCCGCCTGAGAAGTTTTCATTTCATTTAGTTGTTTGCAATTAAGTGACGGCAATAAATGTAGAAAAAATGGTTTCACTATCCCGGGTAACTTTGTGCAGGGAATTCTTACAAAATGGCTGCATCCCACGCACGTTGCATTCTACAACAGGATGCAAAACTGGATGCAGTCAAAGGGCAATGAGATGGTGGGCGGAGGGAGGAGGGGGGGGAGGAGGGAGGGAGGTGTGTTCGAGGAACAGCAGGGGATCTCTGTAGCTGAACATACTCGTATTTGCATGGAATATTTCAATTTAGTGCGTCCAGCAAACAACAAAAGCAAATAAACAGAAACAAAAACAAAAAACAAAAAAAATATGCAGCAGGAAGCAAGAAGAAAAAAATCTGTCCAAAATAAACAAAGAGAGACGAGAATCGAGAGACGAGAGACGCGACACGGAGATTGACACACCCAGGGACATTTGTAGTGTACACAGACGGACGGGCAGACGGATGGACAGACGGACAAACGGACAAGCGGGCACAAATACATTTGTACAAAGACCGCATGCTGTCTGGACGAATGTGCAACTAAGTGTGTGCGTGTGTGTGTCTATGGGTGTGTGAATGGGTGTGTCTTATGTGTATGGGTGTGTGTGAGAGAGACTGGCCGCTTCCTGTTCATTTCCCCAGCTGACAGAGCACAACACAACACAACACAAGCCAAAATGTCCAGCAATGACATCGACCATGTTCCGACCATGGCCAAAACTCGACCCTGCTCTGTTCATTTCCCCCATTGGACTGTAAGCTGAATACTTCGGTTGCTGTTTACTTCTAGCTGGCTAGTTGCAATAGCTTTGTTTGCATTTCAATTTGGGACACTGTGGCGTATGCGTAATGCCACAAAAGAAGTGCAGAAGTCCACAAGAAGATGCTGCACTGCTAATAAGTTGAGACTGCAATCACACGCTAATTAAAATACATTCTACACACACACGCACACGCACACACACGTGCACACGCCCACACACACACACGCAAGTGTCTGTCCGACTGTCTCTGTCTGTGTATTTGGTTTTAAATTGAAATGCATTGAATTGAATCGAATGGAGTTGAGTTGATATACATATGTGTAGTTGCACCTTTGATGCTTTTTAAATTAGCTAATTAAAATGTTTTGCTCTCAATGGTGAATAATTAGATCAAATATCAATATCAGAACATGGCTTCCAGGTGATTATCAATCAGAGCTTAGTAATCGATATGAGATGGAATACCCGTACTTTGACACCTGGAAAAGCCTTATTAATAATATCCCAACATTCACACAAAATAATAGTTGCTTTTGGCGCTCAAAAATGGTTAGTTTAACAATTAAACTATAATAAAAAAACATGCTAAATTCAAGCATTTTTAGCTTGAACTGAAGAATGCTTTATTCTTGTTTTTACAACCTCTGAATTAGCAATTCTAACTGTGATTAAATTATACAAATGATTAAATTTTTTATTAATTTCACTACAGACAATTTATTACTCGCTTCTATCTGTTGCCAATTTGGACATGTTAAACGAATATATATGCATGTATATATATAAAGTACTTAGAATATATGATGATGAGACTTATGCTATTTCCGAAAAAAAAAAAAAAATTTAAGTGTGTGGCGATGTGAAATCGAGCTACAACAACAATAATGCAGTTGACATTTCTTGAGGATTAGTGCAAATTACAATTGCAAGGGGATATTTGTGGCCAGTTATCGCATTAATACCCATTGATCGTTCATCGTTCATCGTTGATCGTCCATCGTTTAGAAATTGTAGCTCAGATTGCCGCTGCTGAATCTCACATGGGATACGGCTGACGAAGGTTGGTACGATGGAGAACCCAGTACGGAGGACTCGGGGATTGCCATGCCATAGCTCTGTGAGGTGTTTGGCGCAATTTGTCCGGTTGCGAATTGTTGGGCGACAGTTTGCTGCTGCTCGCGGAGAATGTCCTGCTGCTGCTGCTGCAGGAATCCCATGTGTTGGAGGGTCGAATAGAAGTTCGGCTGTCTACCAGCTGCTGCTGCTGCTGCTGCGGGCTGCGACTGCGATTGCGATTGCAACTCCGTAAGCTGGCTCTGCTGCTGATGTGGCGCAGCCTGGCGTTGTTGCAACTGCAATCCGTTGTTGCCGCCAAACAAACCACCGGCCGACTGCCGTTGACTGCCAAATGTTGCTGGCGATTGCGGTTGCGATTGGGGCTGAGATTGAGATTGAGACACGTCGGGATAGTAGGTGTAGAGCTTGTGGAGCAGCTGCTGTTGCTGCTGCTCAAACTCCAATCGCTGGCGCTGGTAATCAAGGAAGGCCGCCTGCATCTGATCCGCATAGCTGGGAATATTTCCGACTGGCTGCAGCTGTTGTTGCCGTTGCTGTTGCTGTTGTTGTTGTTGTGCCAAATATTGCTGCTGCTGCAACTGTTGCTGCTGCAATTGTTGCTGCTGCTGCTGCAGCGTATTGACAGCTGACTCGGGCTTTTGCTTGACTTGACGACCTCCGAGGGATTGCTGCGGATAGATACCTGAATATTGTACTCCCGTGCGTCCGGAGAAACGATTTGGAATTTGCTAAAAACGAGAGGGAGAAAAGAAAAGGACAACCAGTTAGTATTTGATTTCGCAGGTGCCTTTTCCGCTCCTGGCATAGTTTCAGCAATTGCTTTTAGTTATATAATTTAATTTTATATATAATATGAATATACCAGTCGAGCACCATGTTTGCTACGCCTTGTTGTTCTCATTGCGATTTGCTAGGGAATTAGAAGAGAACCAATCTGCAGTCACAAAAACAATTTTGGCAACGATGGAATTTATACACGTCGAGAATAGAAGGAAGAAAACAAAGAGAAAAAAAAGGAAAAAAATTACAGAGACAGAAATAAATTCGGAAATTCGAAAACTAAATTGATAAAGTGAGAAAACGAGACTGACAGAGCTCAGGCTCCAAAACTGAATTCCAAACAGGCGGAACAAGTATCTCAAAGGCTGCTCTGTTCACCAGTTCACCAGTTTTACCTCAAACAAAATGCAAACAAAGGCACCACGTGAAGGTCGTCACAAAAAACAAGCAACAAAAAACTACACACAAAAAACAAACAGGGAAATGTGTGCCAAAGGGCGAAATTGATCATACGCCACGTTGTGCAGATGCGATGCACGCGAACTCGAACTCGAACTCGAACTCGAAATTGAACTCAAAATCGACTGAAATGTCACATAAAATGGAGGGCGACAACACGCAGCGAACACAGTTGAAAGAGATGCAGCTCGTGTGGCAGATGTTGTTGTTGTTGGCCATTTGCCTTTGCCTGCTCATGGGCGGGGCCAGGACATCGAGTCCTTTGGAACAGCTCGCCCTGGGCGCCCTCAGTGTGGGCGAGCAAATAATGAATACGATGCAGGATGGCAACAAGGCCACAAATCAGTTGAACTTCGATACGCCGCTGATGAAGATCCACTCGAAGACGGATATTGGACATGGCAATGCGATGCTTCGACCCTCGGCCGACGACTCCGATTCCGATTCCGAGGAGTCCGATGAACGACGTCGTCGACGCCGCAGACGCAAGCGCTCGCCTTGTTTCAACAAGATGCCAACGGAGTCCGCGGATGACGTGGAGGCCAGAAGGAAGGCGGCGGCGGCCAGGAGACGAGCGGCCAACAATGCCGCCAGATCGCGCATCATTCGCACCATGGACAAGCAGCAGGCGAGGAAGACAAAGAAGAAGAAGCTGCATCGACGACGTCGCCAGGCCGCAGGACAACAACAGCAACAACAAGGACAACAACAAGGACAACAGGGCCCCAATCTGGGGGATCGCGTCAAGGGATTGTGGCTGTCGTTCGTGGACAACATGTTCGATGCCGTGCAGCAGATGCGGCAGCAGATCAAAGGGGCAGCAGCTCAGGCAGCTGCCAACAATTAAATATCATTAGTTTCAATTAAATGTTAAATTGAAATCTAAAAAAATAAAAAACTAAAAACAATAATTTGATACATCACTTGTTGTTGTTGTTATCTGTTGCTGTGGCATTCGAAATTTAAAACTGATTAAATCCAATTGCATGAGTTGAACAACATTCACATATGAGTATCAATCTTTCAATCGATCTGGGCGACAACTATCGATAAATGCTCTGAATGAACATTTCCGACACGGGCAACATTTCCGGTTCGCGGATTCAATCTCTGATCCAATCCAGCTGACAATACAAAAGCATGAATGCCTCGTTACCAATTGATCAGTTTAAGCCATGACTTCCACTTGGCACTTACTCTTTGGGGCAACTCTTTTGCTTTTGCTTTTTACTTTGACTTGGGGCAATGCCCAGGACGACCTGGAACTGGACTATTCCAATGAGTACGACGATGTGCGACCCCATTTGATCTACCCCGACGAACCGCCGCTGGACAAGCGCCTGACCTCAGCGGCCCAGCAGTTTAGGGAGAGCGTGAAAGGCGCCTGGCAATCCATGGCGGACTCCTTTCACAATTATTTCGAAGAGCTTCGCAATGTCTTTGTCGACGGAGTCAACAATAATGCTGAGGAGTTTCCCAATTCCAATGCGTAAACTGTATCCCATCTACAGTTGAATGTAAATCCCCAATTAAATTTTAAAATATAAAATAAAAAACCGGGGAAGAAGTGGAGGCGCAAATCTCTCTCTGTTAATCAGAATATTCTAAAGTCTTTTTTACTTCATGACAGAATCAAAATACATATACATTTTATGTAAAATATACATACCTTCAAATTTGACATTTATTTCTATATATTTTATGTCAAAATCTCTCTTTAAAAGTTATCAAACAACGTTGAAAATTTGACCTAACAATACTAGAAATGATTGATAATAACGATATGATGTTTACTTATAGCTGTTGCCAAATGTGCCAATGATTAATGACTAATAATCAGCTCGAAAATAAGTTAATCACATAAATGAATATAAATTGGTTATAGATCATAGATATCTAAAGTTATACAAGCAAAACTAGAACGCAAAAGCTTTTTCAAACGAGCATTAAATGAGCTGAATAATAATATGGAATAAATAGAAAAATACCAACTAATTTTTAGCACTTCAACACTAGATAACTACAAATATTATAAGTTTTATACAGAAAATGGCGATAGTATTAATGGAAGCTGAGAGAAATAGCAATAAGGAGAAAATTAGGGTATAATTAACTATGCATAAGTATTTTTAAGGGAATCAAAGAAGAAATAATAATAAAAATAATAAGAATAAATAAAATATTATTGTCTGCTTTTTTTCCCTACACTGCAGTGCAGTTATATTTTTGTCTTCATGAACACTTAGATATCTGAGATTTTTTTAGCTGGATACACTAAACTTGATAGGCAGGTTTCTCTATATCCCAAGCAGATCAAGTAAGTTAAAAAATTTAGTTACGCCTCCTTTGGTTACCATCAGTAGAAAGAAAATAAATTTCAAGATAAATTTTACCAAGCATATTCGAAATCTGTACTGAAAATTGCAATATCACAATTGATCCACCGAATCGAACTTTTCAACTAATATCTTCTGGTTATTGTTCAACACTGACAACTATAAATTATATATATTTGTTTTATTTGGAATTTATTCGAACATTTCATCACAATTAATCCACCGAATTAAACAGGATGGAATTAAACAGAAACTTTAGGCCGTTGTTCAACACTGACGAATAAAATAACAGATATAATTTGATATAACACAGTTAGACCTTGAAGGTTGTGCAACTCGGGAAGTTGTGATACATGACACACAGTTAAGATAACAGTTAACAGTTAAGTTTGATGTTCGACTAACAATGATTACGTTGATCTACGAGTAAATGCTTGCGATGTTGCTTAACACTGGAACACGATACGATTGCTAATTACAGGTGCATGCGAGTGCAATTCTGGCTGTTGCAGATGTTGCCTGAGATTGCACCGGATATGGAAGTGGAGCACGAGAACGAATCTTGTTGTTGTTGTTTCAGTTGTTGTTCTTGTTGTTGTTGTAGTTGCGCGTGGCCTGCTGCTAATTAGCCAAATGGCATCGGAGACACGACCCCAGTTGGCTGTTAAATAAGCCGCATCGGGAACAGAGTCAACCAGACCAGAAATGAATTCGGTTTGCATCGCATTGTTGCTGCTGCTCGCAGTTGTTGGCATCGCCGCCCGCCCACAGGTGAGAATAAGAACAACATGAACATGAAGTGGAAGTAGCACAACAACAACAACAATAACAACAACTAAAAGTGATATTCCTTTTCCCCTCTTCTCTATATGCAACCATCCTTGACTAGGACTTGGAGACCGGCATGTTGCTGGCTGCCGCACAGCTGAAGGAGCTGGTGGAGACCGGAGCCGCGGCTCGCAACGAGAAGAGCATCGAGATGTTTGGCCAGAAGATGCGCGGTGGCATGGAGATGGGCTTTGGCGACGCCATGCGGCCGGCAGCGGGACTTCACCGTCGTCGGCGTCGTCGTCGCCGCGGCGCCGCCGTCGACTTGCAACCTAAGCAGCAAGTGCAACTTTTGCTTAGCTAAATAAATGCATACACAGAGCGAAACAATCCAGTGTTTTGTACCTTAAACGCCACATTTCAAACTCGATTTCTTACTAAAAAAAAAATCAGAGATCGCAAATAAGAGATATGCGAAACTGGATAAGAAAAAAAAGAGTTTTCTTTTTATTTTTGACAAAAATCAACAATTAACTTTTATTTTAAATTTCATATTTTAGAAATTAAAATCGTTAAGATCCCTGAGAAAAATGTATCGACAAATCGAAAACTCGATTTTCGCATAGAAATCTTCGAGTACTCTAACTCGAAAAAGTTTGTTTGGCTATCAATCGAGTATTAAGTTCAGTTATATATAACATAAGGATTTCATTTAATTTTAAAGCTAAGGATTTAAAATTTTAAGTTTTTAGAAAGTTAAAGATCTCGCTCTTAAAAGTTAATAACTTAAGTTACACGATTTCTGAACGAAGTAAATTAAATTCAAATTAACTAAGAGACCGAAAAATTATCAGAATGACATTCTGCTTAAAGATCGAATCAGTTTTGGCAAATTTATGGAAGATCGAAGTTGGTCTGATTTTAGACCAAACTTTGAAAGTCAACATTTGTTTTAGCTTTGGCATAATTTTTTAATATCAAATGAACCGTCTCAGAATTAAGTTAAAAGTGTTGCTTTAAACTTATTAATTATAATATAAGAAGTTCATTACAAGCTAAATTTTGAAAACCACAAAGGCTTAAAACAAGAAATAAACATAAGAATTTAAGGCCCCATGCATTACAAGTTGTATTTTTCAACATAAAAAGTTTTCAAACCCATTTAAATGTCCATGTGTGTATGTCAATCATGGATTCGAGTTTGATTAAAGTATGAATTTTTTCTCACTGTGTTGTCCAAAAACTTACCAGCTGTTGTTGTTGTTGTTGTAGTTGTAGTTGCAGTTGTTCTTGCTGTTGTTGTTGTAGTTGCTGTTGCTCCTCGTCTGCTGACTGCAGCTGAGTTTGTGGCAACTCTGGTTGCTGTTGTTGCTGCGGCTGCTGCTGCTGCTTGGCAGCTCCATAATATCGCGTGAAACTCTGTTGCAGTCCCGGCGTCTTCAGGGTGAAGGAGTTGGTGTTGGCGTCGGTGTGAAAGGACAATTGTGCCCGGCACACATGCAGCAGGCACAAGGTCAACACTGCCGCGGGATACCAATTGGCCAACATGTTCGTTCTCCTATGATTTATGGTGATGGCGTATTGCAATTGATTCAAGAGATTCTCAGACTCGGGATGCCACGCGGTGATCTTTAATTATTTATGCCACGCCCACAACGACAACGATAGCGATAACGATAACGACAGCGACAACAACGATGCGATTGAAGTTACTCCCAAATTGCGACTGTGTGTTGCCCGCTTGTGGTTCAACGTTTTATACTTGGCCTTTTGGATTCGGCCATTTACTTGGCATGCAGCAATGGCAAGTGGAAAATTTATTTATTGGCTTTGTCTGCAAGTGCGTGAGGTGACAGCCCAACAGACCCAACGATCCACCGATCCACCGAACCACCGAACCACCAAAAACACCTTCCTGCAAATGTCGCTTTAATTTCCAAATTGTGTAAATTGGTTGGTTGGCGTTGGTTAATGGACTACAGAGATTGGAGGGGTAGATTGAAGGATTGCATAAGACAGAAAGAGAGAGCGAACGAGTGGGCGAGAAGAGGAGAGAGAACGATCGAAATCAATAGACTAAGATCCAAATTGGACGTAGTTTGAAGGGCTTTATTGTTACCTTTTTTACACCCGTTACTTAAAAAATAAGTAAAAGTTTATATAAAGTTTATATATTCTTGATCAGCATCAACAGCCGAGTCGATATAGCCATGTCCGTCTGTCCGTCCGTCCGTCCGTCCGAAAACCTACCACAC
>JBAMBL010003196.1:0-175355 GCA_037043405.1 Drosophila subquinaria | reverse complement strand
GGGGATGTCTAGACGCTCGCTCTTCCACTTACGCGTTCCTCTCTGGACATTGGTTGGTTCCGGTCGACTGGTCAACTCAATTTCGAATTCAATATACTGGTGGTCACTACCAGTGTAATCTTCGAGTACTTTCCAGTTTCTGAGCGCTCCAGCAAGCCTCTCAGAGACGAGAGTAATGTCCGGTGTAGTGGCCACACATCCTGGTCTTCGGAATGTTGTGCTGGTGCCTGAGTTTACAACTACAAGGCCCAGTCTAGACGCCATGTCGAGTATTCGCCGCCCTCGTGGGTCTGTGCTGCTTGATCCCCATTCGACTGCCCTAGCGTTAAAGTCACCTGCTATGACCAGAGGTTCTCCGATTCCTCGTGCGCAGTCTTCGATGCTGTCGAGTTTGGCCTCGAATTCCGCAATGGCATCGCTTGGTGTTAAGTAGCAGCTCATAAGCGAGTATTTGCTGCCCTTAACCCACACGAATCCATTTCCTTGTCCTCTGTTAACTATCGGGAAACTTCCGCTGGATAAAATCCAGATAGCTGCAGTCCCACTGTCGTCTTGCAGCCAGTTTCCACTTCTCGCTTCCGCGTACTGCTCGCTGATGATGACTGCGTCTGTCCCCTTCTCCAGCAGTAGCTGTTTCAGGAGATTGTCCGCAGTTCTACTCCGGTGCATATTTGCCTGGAGGACTCTCATCTATTTATTTGACGCGTTCTGCTGCTTGCGCGCTCCGCATCTGCTGGAACCCGGTAAATGATCTACGGGAGCTAGCTTTGCATCGATGCACGCCCAGCATTCGGGAGCTTTTTGACACTGCGCCATTTTGTGGCCAGTTTCACCGCACCGAAAGCACAGGCCTTCACCTTTCCGGTTTGGTCCTTTGCAGTCATACTGCATGTGACCAATGCCCAGGCATCTGAAGCACTTCTTGACGGTATCCCATCTCTTCATTTTGACTTTAAGCCAGCCGATCTTAATTTTTCCTGCTGCAAGGAGTTTTGCAGCATTGTCCTCTGTCAGCGTGACGAAGGCCTGCGTCTGTTCCCGGGAATTTGGGGCAGATACTGTCACCTTGATGTCGCTCGATCCATCGGGCAACAAGCTTTTGACAGCATTAAGCACATCTTCCTGTACTGTCAACGCATCGAGGTCCCTTATGACTATTGTAGCCATAAGCCTGGCGCTAGCAACGTCAGCAGTTTCTTGGAGCGCTGCCTTGATTTGCTCGCAGAGTTCCGGATTCAGCTTCTCGCCTTTTTCCAATTCGAGGAGGAGAGCACCTGTCCTCGTCTTGCGCACGCCTTTAATATTGACGTCTGCGTCAAACTTGGCGTTGGCTCGCAGGCTTTTAAGCACATCAGCGTAGCTGTGTCCTTTTGCTGGCTTTATTATTACCGCATCGTTTTTTTTGCTTGGTTGTACGCGTTTTGCTTATCTTCTGATTCTGTCCCTTATTTTCCGCTCTTGACTAAAGCTCAGGTTCCTTTGTAGGCTGTGCTTTGGCCTGCTGCTTTTGTGCCTTCTTGGTCTTTTTGCTAGCGACTGCTTGCCATTTCCCGAGACCATCATCCCGCCCCTTTTTGTGAGACATCGCCGTCTCAGCAGGGCTTGTGGCTACTCGCTTGCTTGTGGGTAGCATATCGTCAACTCTCTTGCTTGTTGTGGGCGTGTCCATCTCTGCGTCTTTTCGGGCAGCTTCTCTTGCTGAATTCCTCGCTGTCTCCGCTTTGATCCAGCTAGACCTGCAGGTCTCGAGAATAGTCAGGAACTCGCTAAGCTCAGATACACCATCTTTGACATCCATGCTTATGTTCCTCTGCTTCATCATTGCCGCCTTGATTTTTCGTAGAACTCGTCTGCAATCAGAAACTGCTGCTTCTTCATCCGCCCTCATCTTCGCGATGAACACCTGAGTTGGTGTCATCAACCGGCCTTGCTGATGTTTCTGCGCTGCTGGTGTGTCAGCTATAGCTGCGGGTGTTGGAGCGTTCTCCGCTGTAATAGTAAGGGGAGATCACCTGATAGCAATTCTGCGTCTCTGTGGCTAAGGATGCTTCCTACCCCCTCTCGTGCTATCCTTAGCAGAGTCGCCCTTTGTTGCAGTTTAATGAATACATGGAGTGGCGTGAGCTCCATTAGGACTTCTATGGCCGTTGTCGGACAGGTGCTCATAGCTCCCGTCATACATACGCAGGCCATCCGTTGCAGTTTTAAAAGCTGCTTCTTGACGGTGATGAGTTGGGCTCTATCACCCCAGGCTATTGCTCCGTATGTGAGCATTGGCCTGACAACCATTAGGTATAGCCATCTAATAATCTTCGGTGATGTGCCCCATGATTTCCCGGCTATACTGCGACAGGCATAAAGTGCTCGAGTGCACTTTGCTATCGCATTTTGTACATGGGGGCCGAAGTTAAGTTTACTGTCGAAAGTGACTCCTAGGTACTTAACCTCCTTACTTGTTTCTATTATGCTGTTTGACAGCCTTATTTGCCTCATTCTCTGCAACTTGTACCTTTTAGTGAAGGGAACGATGACTGTCTTGGCGGGGTTGAGGTTGAGGCCCACCTCTCCACACCAGTCGCTCGTTATCCGTAGACCTAGTTGTACAATATCGCAGAGTGTTTCCTCGAATTTGCCTCGTGCTATGATGACAATGTCATCAGCGTAGCCCTGACATTGAATTCCATAGCCGGCAAGCTTCTGGAGTAGTTCATCTACTAGCAGACTCCAAAGTAAAGGAGACAAAACACCCCCTTGAGGACAACCTTTTGTGGTTGTGACAGTAACAGTGTTATCTTGGACTGTTGCCGTGGCTTGTCTAGACCCCAGCAGTGAGGAAATCCATCTGCCTGTGGTTGTGTCTAGGCCCCTCCTGGTCAGGGCAGCCTTGACAGCATCGTGAGATGTGTTGTCGAAGGCACCTTCTATGTCCAGGAAGGCGCATATGGCCACCTCCTTATTGTCAACTACTGTGCTTAAAGTGCGGTGTAGTTGATATAGTGCCGTGTCCGTGGATCGGCCTGCTCTGTATGCATGCTGCGTTGGTTGCAGCGGGGACTGCACTAGAAGAGTACTTCTTATCTTATGGTCCACCAGCTTTTCCAGCGTTTTCAGCAAAAACGATGTCAAGCTGATGGGTCTGAAGGACTTGGGGCTGGTGATATCTTTCTTCCCTGCTTTGGGGATGAAGACCACCCTAGCTCTACGCCACGCACTCGGTATGTATCCGAGTGCAAGGCTGCTTATCATTGCCTTCCTAAGGATGGGGAGGAGTATATCCTGCCCCTGCTGTAGGAAGGATGGTGATATCATATCAAGGCCTGGCGATTTGTAGGGCTGGAAAGTGCCAATTGCCCATTGTAATCGTTCTGTTGTGACTGTCGACTTGGCAATTTTCCAGTCGGCAGACACTGGCCTAGACATGTTACTTGTTTCGACTGTATCTTCTTGTACCGGGGTGCTTCCCGGGAAGTGTGTCCCAAACAATAGCTCTAGTTTTGCTATGCTACTGCCAGTGAAGGTGCCATCCCTTCGTTTCAGGGCTAAAGTGGCCTCTGGCGTGCGTCTCGAAAGTGCCCTATGGAACCGGGCACCTTCGGATGTGCTTTCTATACTTTCGCAGAATTCGCGATAGTTCTTCCGCTTGGCCTTTCTGATCTCCTTGTTGTAGGAGGTAAGGCTTTCACGGTAAGAGTCCCATAACCCGTCTCTCTTCGCTCTGTTGAAGAAGTGACGAGTGGTGAGTCGCTCTCGAGGCTCTCGTTGGGGCAATCGTTCGACAGCTTTCTTCAAAGGCATTTGTTATGCTGCTGTTTATATTTCCTACAACTCTGTCTAGTTCCACTTGTGAACGGGGTAAACCCGTCCATTTATTGGATAGATTGAGTTGTAGGGTCGCTTTAAACTTTTCCCAGTTTGTCTCTCTGGGGTTACGGGCTGGTGTGCTACTGTCCGTGTTGACTTGCAGCTCAAAGAGGATGATTCTATGGTCAGACATAGATTCCTCCATAGAGACATGCCAGTTACTTAGGTGTGGCTTAAGGCACCTACTTATCAGGGTGATGTCTAATACTTCTTCCCTGATTCTAGTTACGAATGTCGGTGTGGAACCGACATTTCCAATTTTTAAATTATATCTAAATATAAAGTCAAGAAGGTACTCACCTCTTGTGTTTGTGTCTGTGCTTCCCCAGACCACATGGTGTGCATTGGCATCACATCCGATGATCAGGGGGAGCTTCTTCCTGGCGCAGTGCTCCGCCAGCCCAACGATTTCCGTTGGTGGACATGTTCCGTCGCCAGCAAAATACGCCGAGGCCACCACGGTGTTGCATGCGCTGCCAGCCGTCTGCACGGCTATTGGAACGCAGTCCCTGCTTAGGAATTCTGAAAGGATAGTATAGTTAATACATTTCCTCACCATTATGCACGTTTTTGGTACTGGGTCTCTTTGGTCCCAGATTACCTTTGAGTCCGCTGTGTACAGGCCTTTGATGCCATTGTTGATCCATGGCTCCTGTACCAACGCTAGCCCAAGGTGTTGGTTGGTGAACATCCTGGCTAGGACGGCCGAGGCCGGACAGACGCTGGACCCGCTCGCTGATGGGGACGGCTCCGAATTCTGTCCCGCTGAAGGGAGGTCCTCGCATGCGGGTGCGGTTTTATCCGCCGTCTTTTCAGTCCGCTAACGGGGATTTTCCCGAAGCGGAAGAAAAGTTGGAGACCTCTGGTCACTATATCGTTCCTGGCCATCTCATCGATGCCAAGTACCAGAAGGGCACCTCCTCCTTCCTCCTTCCTAGAGATGACACTCCATTCCTGAGTCTCGATCTTGTTCTGGTTACTCAGTTCTCAGTTTCTCTGTCCGTACTTCTCGGCAGGTAGATCGTGATGGCATGGGGTGACGGTATGTCATCCCCCATCCTACAATCAAGGGGTATACCCTTCCAGGAATGTAGCTGTGATGCTACCGTCGCCAGCCAGTCTGCCGAGTTCTGGTCTGTGCACTCAATGACCAGGTAGCCTACCCGGAAATGAATTCCAAGGAAGGAAACGGCTGTGTCCCACCCTGTCAGTATGACCTGATCTAGGATGGCCTCCTCAAGCGCGGAAAGGTCCCCGCGACTGAGAATTACCTGGGGATACTCCGCAGGCAACACGGCCACTTTCACCTTACTCGCGACAGCCGCGTAGGATGCGCGAGGCTCAGTGGGCGCCGAGGAGGTGGACTTCCTGGCTGTTGGCTCAGCTGCTGCTGCTGCTGCTGACGTGCTGGGGCGCTCATCCAGAGCTTCCTGCCGTCCTGATTTTGGAGCTTTGTGCTCTGCTCTTACAGGTGTCACTGCTTTGAGTCTTTGAGCAGTTGGCTCCGCCGCGCGAACCCTTTTATGGGTGTCGGTTGGCGGTGTAAGCGCACTGCTCGACCTTTTGGCAGGTGTCCTGTCTTCGGATGTCGTCGGTCTTGGCTCTTTGGCCTTGGCGAACGCATCCTCCTGCGACATCCCCTGCTGGAGGTACCGGAGGTACCACTTGGTCCTTGAACCACAGAGACTACGTCTGTGGGGGTCATCTACCCCACCCGGTTCTCCTCGGCCCGGCAGAAGATTCCTTTTCCGTGGTAGGCGTTGTTCCTGCCGTGTGTCAGCGGCTAGTGCCGGACGCAACGGTCGGGATTGTCCTACCGTGCTCCTTTCAGCGGCTAGCGCAGGACGCATCGGTCGGGATGGTCCTACCGTGCTCCTTAGCGAGTGTTTCCGCGAGGCTTGAAGACTTGGTCGTCTTTGCTGTGCCGGTGGCACTCTCCTATTTGAACCCGGAGCTTGGCTACGTGGAGGATGGTCTACCACGTTGGAGGGTCGCTCCCTATCAAGGTTGCGGTCCTCAAAGTGTCTGGCAACACTTTCCGCAGAGAGATCCTGCGGGAGTTTCAATTTATTTGTCTTTTTGTCCATAAAAGTTCCGTGTAGCGCGACAAGGTTGAGGTCCATCCGAGCAGAGGTCCGCATGCCCGGATAAGGCTGAATAGAACAGGCGGTCGCCACTTGCCTGAAGCCACCGTTAGCGACTGAGCTAGTTTTTGACCCGGGCCCCCAGCCAGGCTGACTCTCAGCACGGTACGGGTAACACTCTTAGTCCGGCCCGGGGTGAGATAAGGAGAAAGGAAGAGGTAGGTACTTGTGAGGGAGTTGAGGGGTGTGTGAGGCTATGCTTTAAAGGCGGCAACACATACGCCTTGTCGGTACGATGATCGGTATCGTACCCGCTGTTTGTCCGGGACTGCTTATTACGGGGTAGACCCGCTATTCGCAGCTAACCTCCCCGAGGGATGGCCATTCGCTATCCGCAACCCCCTCCGAACCATCTCACAAGTTCTTCGGAACAGGTACTGAGGAGGATAGGGGCATTGCAAAATTTTGAAATAAACTTGACCTGCGTGGGGTCTATAGAAATCTGTGTGCCAAATTTGGTTGCTCTAGCTCTTTAAGTCTCTGAGATCTAGGCCTTCGCACGGACGGACAGACAAACGAACATGGCTATATCGACTCGGCTGTTGATGCTGATCAAGAATAGATACACTTTATAGGGTCGGAGATGCATTCTTCCCCCTGATACATACATTGCAACGAATACAACATCCCCTTTTACTTATTTTTTAAGTAACTGGTATAAAAATGAGTAAGCATTTAAAAACTTTAATTTAACTAGTCATATAACATTTCTGACTTTAAAAAAATTAGAAATAAAATTTTACTATTAATTTGTATTAAAGTCATTAACAATAATGAGAAAATTTATTTTTTTTTTAATATTGTTAAGATTTATTGCAGATTTTTTTTAATATAAGTCTATGAAGACTTTAACTATTGAGTAAAAAAAAGTATGATAGCTCTAATATTTTTTAAATAGAGAGGTAAAAATAATACAACTAGATTTTCGTTCAAATGATAATTAGAATGGCGTGGAAAGTTGTTTTCAACTAAAAACTTGAGATTTAAAATTTGGATTTGGGTTGAGCCGTTGTAAAAAAAAGGCATTCTGGCGAAAAAAATTTGAATTAAAGTAATATTACTTAAATGCATTCCGCTTGAATAAAACTCCAAAAACATTTATCTGGGGTGCCACAGAAACCTCTTTCACCTGAATTTGACGTAAATTTGTATGAAATTTACGTCATTTTTCAGGTGAAAGAGATTTCTGTGGCACCCCAGTATATTTTTGGTCACAAATGATAGTTTTCGTAGACTTTATTAAAAAAAGACCAATAACTAATAGAAAAGGTTAAAAAAAAGCCAAATTAATCTAAAATTTATTGACTGATTTAATTAATTCAATTTTACACATTTTTGTTGATGGATATAAAAAAATAAATAATAACCATTATTCGGTTTATTTTGTGAAAGTCACAAATATAAGTTTGGTTGCTATGGGCAAAATATTAAATTTAGAATCAACAAATACAGTATTTATTACACAACGTGCACAGAATTACTTTTCTTGTACTTTAAAAATTTGGAATCAATTAATAATTCAATCAGCTTTAAATTTATCAGCAATATTCATTTGCTTGGTGATGGTGATGACAGAGAAGGCAAATTTGGCAACCTAAATAAAAATGCAGATAATATTACTCGTTATATTAAGGCTGACTTGGTGAGTGACTTACGCTTATGTTGCTGCTCATTGAGATCGGAAAGATGCCGCCGGCTATGAAAACGATGGGCTGCTGCACATTGTGTAGAAAATACAAAAGAGTCGACTGATATCGAGAGCCGGAATCTATCCAATTACTCTGAAAGATGGCGTGTGCCAGGTCGGCACAGTCTTCCATAATGAGGTTGCAGGTGTAGCAGAAGGGGAATGTTTGCAGCAAAATTGTGATGACAAACATAAACGACGCAATGCCAGTCCAAAGATCCGAAAAGAAGAACACATTGATCAATGTGAGGCCCAGGACAACGCCAATTAGCAGGAACTGTGTGAAAATTGTGCCCGAAATAACAGGTCTAATC
This sequence comes from Drosophila subquinaria, assembly GCA_037043405.1. Lineage (NCBI taxonomy): Eukaryota > Metazoa > Arthropoda > Insecta > Diptera > Drosophilidae > Drosophila > Drosophila subquinaria. The sequence continues at coordinate 167,349 of JBAMBL010003196.1, read as the reverse complement.
AATGCGCAGTATCTATAAGAACACAAAGGACGAATTATTGTAGAGGGTATGATAGATTTTTCACGAAATGACCTCAGAGCCCCAGACCCGATAAAGCATATAGTATGTATATGTATGTACATTAGGGTGTCCCTTATTTTATCAAAGTCATTATTTTTAAACGCATATGGGCTATTTCTGTTCATTTGGTCCTAAAGCACTCGGAAATAAATTTTTAACTCAATCGAAGTATGATAACCCGTGCCGACTTGGATCGGAAAATTTAAAGATTATATGGGACAAAAAAAAAATCAAACATTTTTTCTTAACTTTTTATTTTTTGGTTTTCTTTATTTGGTCCTAAAGTACTCGAAAATAAATTTTCACCTTAATCGGAGTACGATAACACTTTCAAACTTGCATCGAAACATGAAAAACTGGGTTTTTTTTACACGATTCTAAATTTTTCGATGTTTTTTCATGTTACGATGCAAGTTTGAATGTGTTATCGTACTCCCATTAAGGTGAAAATTGATTTTCGAGTACTTTAGGACCAAATGAAGAAAACCAAAAAATAAAAAGTTAAAAAAAAATTTTTTTTTTGTCCCATATAATTTTGAAGAAAAAATTTATTTCCAAGTTCTTTAGGACCAAATGAATAGAACTAGCCCGTATGCGTTTAAAAATAATGACTTTGAAAAAATAAGGGACACCCTACTGTACATATACCCTTAACCCATTTTATGCCGCGATACAAAAAGTAGTTCATTAAAAAACACTTTTCTAGGCTAATTTGGACCTTCTAAATCGAATATGAGGTTAAAAATCAAAATAAAATTCACATTTTTTAAAACTTAAATATTTTTTAAAATTAAATTTAAAATAAATTTTTATTTTTTAAATATGGGATGAACCGAGTAAACATTTTCTGGATTTTCTAACTTTCTTAATTTTCCTTTCGGATTTGAACACGTTGGTTTACATAAAAAAAACGCCCTGAAAATTCAAAATTTTGCTGAACAGTGGCAGAAAATGGGTTAAAATGGACTATGAACTGAGTCGATTTAGTCAGTGTGTCTCTCTGTCCTTCTATTCCTATGCAAACAAGTTTCTCAGATTTTGTTTTTTTTTTTAGATATATCAACCAAACTTGCAGATTATATATTTGGTACTGTCACTTGTAACTACTATACCAAATAGCTGCTTTAGAAACGATCGGTTGAAATTTAAGGTTTAGTTTGAAAATTTTAGTTTTATCTTGGGATGTCTCAACAAGACTCGCAGCGTGTGTATTAAGTATCCAAAATATCAAAAGTCAGAAGAGCGATGAGTCAAAAATTTGCATCCATGATACATTTTTCTTTTTGTTTTAGATATATTATTGGTAGATGAATTTAACTTGCTTACTTCAATATTAGTTTGTGATCAAGAACACAGTTGACCAGCTCCTCGTAGTTCTCGTTCTCGTTCTTGTTGTCATCGGTGCGAAGTTTACGAATGCGTTCCTTGAGTATGTCCAGGTGGGTACGCAGGATGAGAGTGTAGACCAAGGGATAAGTGTCCGAGAGCTGATCTTGCAGCACAGCGCCCGACATGACCATATACTCCAGCGTTGAGGCAATCCACAGCTTCAGTGTGCCATCGTGCCAGTCTATAAAAGGATTGTAGAGCTGCCATGGAGGACGACCGCTCAGCACAGAGCTTAAATATGTGGAGCCCGCGTAGCCGCAATAGACAAAAGTGAAGATGAGGAAAGCATGATTGCTGCGGGCCACAATTTGGTGAATCTTCTCTCGCTCCTCGCGACTTGTGCAGCGCAGATCGAGCTTGTCTAGCAACTCCCTGGCTTTGATCAGACGCCACAGCTGCGAGTAGGTGATGACCACCTTAACAGAGGATCCGTAAGCATTGATGCACACCTGCAGCGATGTGAGAAATTCGCCAGGTGTGAACAGCTTGATTTGCGTCATGTAGCTGCCTAGAAATCCCAGCGGTAGATATGTGGTGCACCAGACGAAGGTTGTCAAGGTCCAACTGAGATAGACATAACGCCAAATTCCCTCTTTCGGCGGTATCCATCCAATGAACTTCATGGCACGATACAAGTAGATGCAGCCATCCTGGGAGCGCACTTGCTCCGTTAATGGCGCCGGTTTAATGAGCTTGAAGACCATCTTAAGCAGAATTCAATCCGTTTGTGACGCATCTCAGTAACTGCCTGCGATTTATATAGATTTTCGGCCAGGCCGAGTCAAATTTTTTTGCCAAGGTAAGTTTTTGATTCAATGGAAAAGTTAGTTCCATCAAGTTTTGAAGCAGTTGCACGTTGTTGAATTATTTACTTGAGAAATGCTTCGCGTGGTCCTGTTATGTTTAATTAACAGAGCAAGTGCAGGCCCGGCCCGATTAATGTTGCACTGCGACTGCGACTAATTTGAGTAATTTCCAAGTCGCATATTTCCACATGTTGATTTTCCGGCCTGCATTAATGATGCATCAGCGTATTGTTGCAAAACTTGCCTAAAGTACGACACATTTCCTACACGAATAAAGGACAAGAAACAAAAAAATACGCATACGCAGCGTACGCCGACTGATATATCTAAATTGTGGCAAATATCACACCACAATTCAAGAATCGGGAAAGTCTATAGTCAACACTTCGATTTTTAGATACCCATTGCACAATTAAAATATAAATTAATTTTATCTGTGAATTTTGAGCACCTATCGTATAAATATAAATTACTTTAAGGCGCACGAGTTGCTTAAAAGCTGAGAACAGCCTTAAATTGCTATATAGTATGTGGGTTTCATAAATGTAAACACTATTTAGATTACGAATTTTATAAGCTTAAAAAATTATTCATTTTATTAAATTATATATGTTTTATTATTATCAAAGGTTTGATCCAAACTTTACCAAACATTTTTCAGGTCTTTTATTTTTTAAACATGACTGACTTCTGTCATCACGGTTGCTTTCGGGCCAAAAATTTCATTTGCATGTGCGGCCAATAAACTTTTAAGGCGTGGCCCGTCCCAAAGACTATATTGTTGATATCATTAGCAGGCATCTAATATTCAAGGCTGTCGTTGTCTTCGGGGAATGCTGCCAACAATACAACTTGATGAAATGGCCGCTAATCGCTCCCAAGTCAAATTCGCATGTCGCATTCGGCTTTCAAGTTTGAATTTTATATGTGCTGCAGTTATTAAATTTGCTGTGCTGATAACGAACAAGCATTTAGCATAATCAGTTTTAAAGCTAATAAATACAAGTGTGTGGATGTGTTTGTGTGTTAGTGGCATGTGTTGTGTGTAGTATCTGCTGCTTGACATTTCTGTGCAGCTTTAATGAAAAATATGTTCGCAGAGTGTTATTAATATTCCTCAGAATGTCTGGCGTTTGACACATGTTTTGTTGTTCTTGTTGTTCTGTTGTTGTTATTGTTGCTACTCATACCCCTTGAGTTGCCACTGTGCCGGCTGCTGTTGATCCTGCTCCTGCTGTTGTTCCTGTTTCTACTCCTGCTGTCTTCTTATACAAGTTGACATTTTTTTTCATTACTTCAACGTTTCAATAGAAGCAACAGCAACCAGCTGCCTGTATATATGTGTGTGTGTGTGTGTGTATATCATGTACAATGAAATTGTGTTGTGACCAAAGCAGCGCAGGAAGCAAGGGCAAGGATAATCTTTTGTTTGCCATTGTACAGCTCACACTTCGGTTCGTTTTTCGCATTCTACCTCAGGTAAGCACATGCTGAAGCTCCAACTGAAGCTGAAGCTGAAGCTGCTGCCATTTCGGGTACAACACACATACATATTTCTGTTTTGCTTCACATATTTGCTCACAGACACACACACACACAGTACACATTATGTCTGACAGCACAGCTTACGTGCTGACGTGTTATAGAATTTGAACAGAATTTATGCAGTGCAATAAACCAAGTGGGCTTTCGGCCAATGGCATTGGCCAACAGCAGATTCCCGGGCCAAAAATTAATTTAGGACTCGAATCCAGTTGAGGCGAATCAATTAAGCCATTTATTGTAGCGCAAATGGCATTTGCCTATTTTAGCCCCAAAGCAAAATATCTGTTGTCTCCTTCAATTTAAATATGTGTCACCAGCTCTTGGCTTTTGACTCTCCATTTTCCACTTTCCTTTCTCGGCTCGCAGTTGTCTGCCTAATTGCAGTTGGCGTGTGTCTTTTTATACGCTTCATGTGGAGAGAGAGAGATGCGAACGTTCTGCGTGCATTTAATATCATCAGCGAGTCATTTATTATCGCTTGACGTATTTATTTTAATTAACGGAAATTAATGCCACACTGCGCAGCTGTGCGAACATGTTTGCACTTGCTCACACTCATTTCGGAGGCAAGGACATGCTCCTACTCTCAAACACCTGACGACAGGCTGGCAGACAGACAGACAGACAGACGGATAGACAGACGCAGCAGACACACAGATGAATGCACAACAACACTTTGGGTCTAAAAGGATACCCATTTCGTATTTCGCTCACAGGGGAAGAAGTGTCAATCTGTTTTTGATATGTTACAAATTAATGGAGTTAACATCGAGTGGTTCACGCTCTAAGAACGGTACATATGTACTTCCCTAGACTGGGGAATTCATTTTTATCATCTGACTGAACAAACAACCAATTTGTTTATCATTAGTTAATGCTTATATAATATTTCTCTCTTGCTTAACCTTTAAAATGATTTTGCTAATGCTTGCCAAAAGCGTAAGTTCGTAGCCGAAAAAAGTTGTACGACTAAGCTACATTTTATTTTTATTTTTGTTTGTGAAAAGATAACAAGTTGCTTGCATTTGCATACACGTCTAAAGAGCTCATCCATATGTCTGTGGCAAGGCTCAGATGCTGCCTCTGCTGCTGCTGCTGCTGCTTTTGCAAATTATTCAAAATCATAAGCGTGCAACTGAAATATGTATGCTAAGAGGGACTATTAAAAATATGAAACAAGAAAAAAACAAAGCAAAACTTAAAATAAAATGTTACATAATGTGAGGCGAAAGTATAAAATGCTTAGAATAATTTCGCAGCCAAGCATTAAATTAATTTTTGTATTTTTTCAACTAAACGTCAGAAAAAAGTGTACAAAAAATAATATAAACTGAAATAAAATAAAAACATAAATGCACTTTGGTGGGCTGGTGCTCTTGGCAACTGTGTGTCTGTGTCTGTGTGTGTGCGAATAAAATGATGATGAACAAAATTCCCCAAAGCAGCAGGCGACCCTGAAGTACACACACACACTCACAGAGGCGCACGCACAGGCACAGCAGAACATATGTATGTAGATGTAGGAGAAGTGCGAGTGCAAGTGTAGACCAGGGTCATAAATGCCATTATTATTTGTAAACATTGCGACAGCGAGTGCCCCAAATTGTTAACTTGGCTACAAGGTCGCGTATAACAACAAACAACAACAAACAAATACAAAAAAAAAACAACAGTGGCGCATAAAAATCTACACACACATGAAACATTATGCTAGACAACATACAGAACTTTTAATTATTTCTGCGTCTGTGTGGCCCGCGAGTGTACGTATGAGTGTGTGTGTGTGTGTGTGTTAGTATATGTCTCCCCTTTGACATACATAAACAAATAACAACATGAACGAACATTTAGTGTCGCGGTGGTGCCAAAAATTGCTTGACCCAAATGTAATCAGGTAATTTGTTCGGCACTGTCAATATTTACACAGCAGACTCGCTCTCGCTCTCTCTCATATTTGAAGTTCATAATCATTTTGTAAGTTATCGAATACACACATACACACGGCTCACACACACACACTCAGCACACCTTAGCCTGACAGTGATTTGCCTTGGGGGGCATTGACTGCTTCGCAAATATCGCATGCTTTGACTGAGCCTCAATTCTGGCTGCCAATCTGCCAGCCAGGCTCGCAACTCTCCCACTCTCACACTTACTGTCTCACTTGCTCAATCAGTGAGTCAGTCCGTCCATTTGTTAGTCAGTCAGTCAACGGGCTTTAGACAGCAGTGAAAGTAGTACAAAAGAGCAACAAACAAAATTGATTTAATAGACCTACATTATGCGGGCAACATGCCTACCCCAAGTATAGACATGCCACATGTCTCATGCCATGCCACATGCCTCATGCCTTATGTCTCATGCCACATGCACAATGCCAACATATACGTATGGTTCTGGGAAAAAGCTTTTCAAACTCATTGTTCGACCTGTCAATATGTTTCTGCTTGTTGAACTAAATCAAATACAAAGCGCCAGCTTACAATGATAGCTCTACAATTATAAATTACATTTAAATCGTATTAATTGACTCTTTTGCACAACAAATAAACATATTTGTATACACTTATTACAATAAACACATTCACATACACATTCGTACAATTGTTTAATCTGTTTCTCTATTTCCATATCAACGACTTTGATTCCACGATTGATTTCTAGTCCATGCAATTATATTCAATCATTGGCATGAGAATTTGATTTCATTTGATGGCCAGCTGCCCTTTGATTTCCATCACATATTACGTATACGCATTTTATATATGTTGGAAGTTGGTAAAATATAAAATACCCTGTATTCAAATTATCAGTTAGCATGTATAAAATTCAACAGAATCTCAGCTTAAAATTTTAGAATCTAATATGCGATTTATTCGCTATTTTAAAATATGTATAAAATGAAAATAACAATTATTGAACGATTGAAATCAGTAATCGTAACTGAAACCGTAACCAAAACAGAAATCGATAATGAAAATATATTTAAACCAAAAAAATGGAATAGTAACCGAATCGAACATAGCCAAATCTATAACTGGAAACGAAGTTAATACCCTGATGAACTATAAATTAACATTGCCCCAAAAAGTATGAAATACTACTTTAGTTTGGGAGCCATATGTCAAACTATGCCATAGGACAGAATAATTCTGTACAGGAGTGAATTTAAAAAGGTAACTATACTTTATATACCCTAATGTCGTCACACATGACAGGCACTAGCCCAGCAGAAATTTAAACTACATTACCCGTAATACATTTGAATATTTAGTTCAATGTTTACATGCAGAATAAATTGAAATTAATATTTAATACATACTTAACTAAATGTAAAGATCATTCATTAGTTCATATATTTTAATTTTATTATTGAAATATTCATTGAACTTAATTTCGCAGTTAATATAAGAGCAGTCAGACAGAGAGCTGAGTACATAACATAATTCTTTGGTTTATTTCAATTATGCCCAAATGCACATATACATAGATATGTTAGCATGTGCATGTGTCTAGGCAGTGCTTGCTTAAAGCTCCAAAGTTTGTTTCCTGTCCACTAACACGTGTGTACACAATTGCTTTTGGTCTTTGGCACTGGTATTTGTGTTTGGGTTGTAGTTGTAGTTGTAGCCTGGCTGCAAAAAAGTAGGCAACATTTTTCAATTGAAAAGAAAAACTACATTCAGTTACAACAAAACATTACACTGATAGTGTTGAATGGGTTCTTTTGGCGAGGGAGTCTAGGTAAAGGCGAAGGCAGAGGAAAAACGATTGGGATAGCGATAGGGATGAGGATGGGAATGGGGATGAGAATAGGGGAGGGAGAGGGAAAGCGCCAGACACGAAATCATTTCGAACGTGGCTGACGACAAAAGTTAAACGAGGTCAAAGTGTATGAATCCGATTCGAGCATATTGACCGTTGACTGAATGGCTGGCAAACATGCTAGCCAACAATCGTCAAAAAGAACAACAACTACATCGACATCGAAAAAAGAACACAGCTCCCTGTCTGTAAGTGTGTGTGTGTGATTGTGAGATTTGTATCTGTGTATTTGTTTAAGTTTGATTGTGTATTTGTATTATTTATTGAGCAGCAGCAGCAATGATTAAATTTCAATAAAACGAAATGAAAATGCATTTTGAGTGACTGACAAATTGCAGGCCCTTTTATAATTTTCACCCATTTTCAGTCATGACTTCCTCCGTGCTCCATGCCCGGTCTATTGAACTATAAATGTTGCAAGTTTTTAATACATTTTACGTCTTTGGCCAATTCTTTTGCAATCGCCGCAGCTTCCTTCTTGCGACTACTTTGTTGCATGCCGCCTTCGTCTGAGGTCTCTCTGCGCCGTCCGCCAAAGCGCTCATGCAAAAGCAATTTCCTGAAGTTTTTACTCACCACACACACACAGGCACACACACATACACACAGACAGATAGACAGACAGAGAAACGTACGCACGCAGGACGCGACTTCAGTTGAAACGCATTGGCCAACTTGGTTGGCGTTGACTGCACGACACTCGACGGCATTCGAAAACCAATACGACTGCGATTATGCGGCTCTGTGAGTGTACGTGTGTGTGTGTGTGTGTGTGGATGATGTGGCGCGTCCTGCGCACATACTCAAACTTACAAATTGCGCGCTGTAAGTAAGAAATCATTGAGGTTGGTCGCCACACTAATGGAAAACGACAAGCGGCATGTGGGCAAACGTTTTTCCGACCTTCTTCTTTCCTTCTTCCCCTCTTCACCCTTCCCCCTCATCGTACGACTTAGCATCGCAGTGGTTGCAATCTCCTGGGTTTCCATACCTCGCACGTAGCCGGATGTTGCCGAGCGATAGTTGTCGTTGTCGTTGTCAGCTCTGTGGGCCGTGCGAACTGTGTTGCAAGTTTACTTCACGTTTGGGTTTGGTCACCGCAAAAGTTTAGCTGCTAGTTGCGGCAATGCCCTGTCATTCCCTTGTCCTGCTTCCTGCCCCCTGCCCCCTGTCAGCCTGCCCCCTGTCAGCCTGCCCCCTGTCAGCCTGCCTGCCTGTGCGTGCCTCTGCTTGTCCTGCCTGCAGCATTACAGGATCAATTTCTTTTGAGCACTGATTTTCTGTCCATGCCATAGTTTCAGTCACCCCATTCCCCGCCTCATTCCCCACTGTTGCTGCGGATCGAAAATTGCCATTAATGTGCATCTTTAAATTGTGTGACACAATCGGTGAGCCTTTGATGTCACTGCAGCCTGAGTTTGTCGCCAGGCTGTCTGAGTCTGTTGGCTTAATTAAATGGGTAACGCAATAAGCACGTGACATTAGTAAAGTAAACGCAATTTAGAATTGTGACACACTTCGAGCGACTTCAACGTGTGGTTTAAACGCATTTAAAAACGGAAAGAGAGCGCAAATTGGCTAAAGAGAAAGCGAAGAGAACTGGAACTGAGTGCGCACTGGAAAATGTAGCCTACTTTGTGGCGCGCATCAGCTGTCAAACGAAAATGAAAACGAAAACGAAACTGACCTGCGAAGCTCGCAAGCAAAGCTTTCACTGCTCTCTCCCTGCTTCTCTCTCGTTCTCTACTTCTCAGACTGAGAGAGTAGAGTGCGAGAGAGGGCGCATGCGTTTCGCTCGCTTCCAGCTGTCAGAGAGAGAGAGAGAGACACGAAACTTGACTTGCCACACGGGCGTGCACCGTTTGTTGCTGCCTCGTCGTTGCCCCATTGTTGTCGTCGTCCTCGTGGTTGTCATCATCTTCGTTATCCTTAGAGCCATCGTCAGGCTGTGGCCACAACGCCAGTGTCCTTTTCAGTTCACTTCGTATATTCGTTGAAAGCTGTACACGCTACGGAAGTCACGGTGTATTTTCATCCAAACAAGAAAAACGTTTGCCATTAAGACAGACAACAGCAACAACAATATTTACAACAAAAACAACAACAACAACAACAACAGCAACAATTGAAAAAACAATAAGCACTTGCCACAACACAATAACAAGCGCCTTTGCCGCCGGCAAATACTTATTTCTCTGTGTGGCGCGTATAAAATTATTTTGAGAGAGCAACAAAAAAATAAAGTAAAAGAAAGAGAAGAAAAGAAAAGCTGAAAATAAATTTCAATAGAGCCGCCAAAAGTTCATGCCCCAAGTTCAAAACAAAAGGCGGCGCGCGTGTGTCTCTGTGTGCGTGCGTACGTGTGTGTGTGCGCGCGTATATATCCTTGTTTATCCTTGAAAACGCATTTGTGCGCGTTGAAAAATTACTGTGCAAGTAAAAACGGCAGCAACAAGGCGGAAAATTCGTGAACGCGTCGAGTGTATTCTCAATGTGTATGTGTGTAGCTCCTCCTATTGTCTCCTGTCGCTGCTGCTGCCACATTCAGTAACTGCAACTGCAACAGCGTCAGCTTCAAATGTTGCCGCTACAGAAATTGTCAGAGCAACTGTGAAAGCAACTAAAAAGTTGGCAGCAGCGATATAAAAGTAAAAGCGAAAGCGAAACGCATTACCGGAAACGGAAGGAAGGAAGCCAAAAGGGACCAGAAGGCAGCGGCATTTGGCAGCAGGCACAAGGCACGAGCCACAGCACAAGCGGCAACTGCAACGGCAACGGCAACTAAAACGGCAACTGAAACGGCATTGTTGTTTCACTTTGACCCAAATCGCATGCAACGCGCGTGTCTCGCAGTTAGTGCTAGTTTTGCATCTGTGCTAGTATATATATGTGTGTGTGTAAAAGTAAAATGCATGACCGATAAGCGCAGGTGTCATTGCCGTAACAAAGTTCCGTGTGAACACCAGATAAAAGTCGCTCCAAGCGCGTAAACATAAAGCGGAAAAGCAAAAACAAAAAACAAGCAGAGAAAATTCGCGAAAGAAAGCGGAAAGAAAAAGAAGAAGGATTAAAGGATACTACGTAGATAAACAAAAATCTGTTATATCTACTATCGTTCCCTGCGTACTGTCACTGCGTGTGTCCAAAGTTGTGTTCTGCTGACGAGGCTTAGGTGCATCTCTCCGGCAGGACGAAGAAGCAGCTGCCACATTTCAGCTCGAAGAGTCGCCGAATTCCCCCTCTCCACGCTTCTCACATGTGAGTTTGACACCTGAAAAATGTATGACTTTTATCTTGCAGCCATATCCTCAGAGCTCTCATCTGTTAGCATTTTTATGAGAGATTTGAAAGTTTGACATTCGTTAGTTTATGGCCAGTGGCAGAATGTTAACTTGGCTTACCTGTCAGAGGCACAAACATTTCACATTTTACATTTATGGCAACATAAATATGTGTGACAGACGTCACCATCCGTGTATCTTATCATTTATTTTTGTTGCCACGAAAATTAGACGCCTAACAGTTCAGGACATAAATACTGGGATAGCACTTGCTATATAGATTGTTTGTACTTGTAACTATTTTACGACTCTATCAAAATCCGAATAAAATCTCTAAGAATCAAAATCAAATTAGGATTAAATTAAAGGGATATAAATGATATACTTTCAGTACATACTGTATCCTTTTTTCAATGATTTTCTTTGACCTTTTCCTTTTTGTCTATATTTAACTCAAAATCAATTTGGGACACTCAGCTTTTTGGGTACATACTTTTAAGCTTCTATTCAGTTTGTTTTCATGGCATTTTATTTGAATTCTGTTAATGCAAATTCTTCAAAATACCTAAACTTTTCCATTTAAAGAATATTTATATAAATTATTAATATATTAAATACATATTTTTAGCAAAGTAATTAACATAATTTAAAAAATGTTGAAACGATTGTTTTTTTTATTCCATTAATTTATATAATCTATTTGAGATATAACTTAATCATGCGATTTAATACATACTCGTATTTATAAGTAGGCTCAACAAGCACATTGAGTTATGATTTTCTAATTATTTGGCAATTATTTGCAAATTTATAAGCCCATTTATTATGGATATTTTATCTTGAATCTCTATGGTTACCCGACAATCTCATGCTCACATTATTTGCATTAATTTGTTGGGCCTGAGAGAAGTATTAATTTGGGTATTTTATGCTTCAGTTTCGAGTGCATTGTGTTAATGTAAATCGGAATAATTCAAGTTTCGTTTTGAGTTAATCAAAATCAGCAACGTTTGCTTTGGCGTTTAATTATTTTGGTCGAAACGTGACATAAACAAGGCCAATGCGATTATGGCAACTTAACGCCGAGACAGCCGCACGACTTAACGCTATTTAGGGGCAAAGGTTGTTGCAATGGGACGATCAGGAAGGGGGGCAGAAATATGCAGATGGCATACACGACTATAGCGACGGCTTCTTAATGAAATGACAAAATGAAAACACGGGAAAATCGCTGGGAAAAGCCAAATATTTGCGTATGCTCAGGAGACACAGCGCGCTAATGGCAAAAGTCGTCGTGGCGGCGACGGCGACTACGTGAGACATTGAGATGGTCGCTGGCAAAGCGACAGTTGCGATGAGCAAATCATCCAAGTAGAATATAGAATGTGTGTGTGTGCTTGGGTGTGTGGGTGTGTGCGAGTGTGAGTATGTGAGGTGAATGTGGCAAGGCAACGCTGTGTGGCAAGAAAGCAATTAAATATATTTCCGCTTCGATGTCAAAATTAATGTGAATTTGATATTTGAAAGCGTGCACGCACAGGGACACGCACATCGATGAGAAGGGGAAGTGGAGAGGAAGTAGAGGAGTAGGGGACGATAACAGGTTGGATTGGGACATGTCCGGGCGTGGCTGGCTGACAAGATGCCTGGCTATGTCAACGCTTGGCTGTCAGCCATTTAACGAGGCCGTGTGGTAGCCTTTCAATGAAAATGGGCTCCCAGCTCACCATCTCAGAGTCACAGTGCTTCAGCACCTTGAGGGCTCCACACGTTAACATGCTAAATATGGCGACGCCTTTGGGTCATGTCAGTTGCTTTTGTGCCTGGCTGTGGGCTCTGTTGCTGTCTGGACGTTGACACAAATTTCTAGTCGCATTCCCATTGGCGTATGTTGTAATTGCTAATGAGTGTGGGCCACTAGGCGTATGCGCAATATGCGTTCTGTTGCCTTAAACGACGTCATAGATAAAAAGCTAAAAAAGTCAACTTTGCTGACTAAACATCTTTGGATAACTATTTAAATTTAACTACTGACTACAGTAAAACAAAATAAACATGAAGCACTTTTTGCTCAACTTCTGCACAGATTGTTGTCTTGATTTGATAGCATGGGTGTGTGTGTGTGTGTGCCTAGGACAGTTGACAGTTTTTGCCCTGTCTAGTTATTTATGCAAAATATCTACAAGCATAATAACAACGGCAAATAAAAAGAAAACAATATTTAAATAAAGGATTATCAAGACAGGCCAACTAACTTTGCCTGCAGCAAAAGCATCCACAGAGCATCGGCAACGGCAACAACTCAAGGAAAACATGAAAATGGAAAAGCGGTTGGAACATTGCTTATGACTGTGTGTCGCTTGTTCTTGGCCTGACTTGGCTTGGCTAGCTGCCTGTCAGGACGCTCTCTCCCTCTCCCTTCCCCTTTCTCATTCTGTCTCACAGTATCATTGGTAGTGCGTAGACTGGCTGGCAGCCTGCTGTGTCCTGTCTGTCTATGTCGCCGCATATTTTATTCTCCCTCTCTCGAGCTGCTGCTCAGTCTTTGTTTCTGTTTTGCTGTTGTTTTTTAAATTCATTTTTATTCATTAGACTATTGCACGAGATGATGTCATGTTAACAACGCGTTTCGTCCTGCACGTACAACCAGTTATTATGCTAAGCATATGGGTCTCAACACTGCCAGACATTTTGGCCTTAGAATCAGCCAGAGATCACATATGAATCTCATAATATAATCGTATCATATTTTATTCAATCGCATGCCTTGATTGGCTTAGCATACTTTTAGACGCGCTCGATCATCCTTTCATTTACCACTGCGATTTCGATTTCCATTTTCATTTCAATTCGAATTCCCTATGCATGAATTGGCCACAGCACATTGGGCCAGAATCCCTTTTTTTTGGCATAAAGTCTAATTGTAAAGCTAAAGACTTGAAATTTTGCATGAACCTTAGTTAGACAAATTTAGAATTTTTGATTTTTTTTTTTTTGATTTGGACCACGCCTTCGTCTCCCCCTCCCCATTTGACTATGAGAAATATGTGTAATATACTTTTATAAAATCCAAAAGTAAAGATGGGGACTTGAAATCTGGCATGAATCTTAGTTAGACTGAAGTCGAATTTATAATATTTTTTGTTTTTTTTGTTGGACTTTGTCTTTACCCCCCTCTTTTTTCCTACTCATTAAAAAAGTAAAACTTTTTTTATAAACTTAAATATAAAGGAAAATATTTTATTCTTCGCATGTTGCTAATCCTGCAAAAGTAGAATTTACAATTTTTCTAGTTTTTTAATTTGACCATGTTTTAACCCCCCTACTCATCTGAATACGGAAAAAAGTCCGATTTTCTAGCATAAATGCACAGTTTCAACATGTGTTTTTAAAGAGAATGAGCAAAACTGTGCAAAAAGTATTAATGACAAGTTTAAGATCACAGTTAAGAGTAAACATTTGCATAATTACTTTTTGGCAGAAAGTGGCAGAAATTTGGTTTTTACTCCACGGTACACGAGCACTTCGGTTAGTTTTTTTTCTAAAATAAGACATAACATAGACAATTCACAACTACAACATTGAACATATATTTCGAATAACTTAACAATAATTGTATTTGGCATACATTGACCTTTATTTTCCATATTTTCAACAAAGATTTGGACAGTTGGGTCGTCACAGCAGAAGCGCAAAGTTGAGTAAAAGCATCCCGCCAATTTCGGCTGAAAGTCAGCTGACAAAACATCTGACTTTGCTAGCGCGGGAAATTTACAACGTTGCCACCTAAAATTTTTTTTTAATTGATTCGATATACCTAATGTATGCCCTTTCCATACATTAAGTCAAATTCAAGATATATTTGAAAAAAAATTTCGACTTTATGCCAAAAAAAAGGGATTCTGGCCCAATGTGCACTGTTGCAGCTTTTTATTTCGCTTGCCAACTTTTAATTTCCATTTATTTTTGGTGACTTTTGGCATGCTGATGCCGGACTTATCTGCCGGGTTGCATCCATTCGCCATTCGCCAGTTGCCAACTGCCAATGTGGCAGTGTGGCATTGTGTGCTGCAGCTGACGCTTACACTTGCTGCCCGCATTGTGCCCGGCTCTTTTCGGATATATATCGCAGCCTTTAATGCTTTCCATTTGATTGGTTGCAGTTATCCCTCTATTTCATTCTCCCCTTTTTTGGGAAAGTTATTGAGCATAAAATGCTAAAGTTGCCATGAAAATTTGCACACTTTAAGTGTTCATACAATAATTTATTTTATATACAATTGAAAGCATAATCATGTAGTCCACAGTTTAAACAGGGCGTATACTTAATGCGCACTTAGCACCAGCCGAGCAGTCGCAGTCAATTAAAAGTGCGCCGGCTTACAAGGCGTAAGAAGGCTGTCTGAGTTTTATGACTCGTCGTATTCCAGTTTGAAACTGAAACTCATTTCAGCATTTCAACTATGCCATAAACATTTATAGAATAATGAGGCAATTAAATTTACATCACGCTTAACAAATTAAGCTCCTAATGAGGACTTTGCATATCCAAGTTGTGCTAACCAGCTAACCTAGAACTAGATACAGATGTACCACACAGTACAGCAGATGACAACTAATCGATGGACGAGTCCTGTCTTAGTCCTCTCCTGATTGCCTTGGCATCAATATCGAATGTCGTGCCCCCAAACGCAGGTAATCAATCACGATCAGGTTGAATGGGTCGCCGAGGCTACAGCAGCTGATGTTGTTCCATTTATGTAAGGCTTGTTTGACAGACAAGTTTTGTTTCGATTCAGCTTAATTATTGAATATCAGCTAATTATGCTAAGAGCGTGTTGCAAGTCGACAATATATGTATGCTTGTGATTTATTTGTATGTTCGAGTATGTCTGTGTTTTACCTTGAAATCCGAACATTCTATTAGCACAAAATGAATTATTAATAAGTGTGCCAGTGTACCAGTGTGGTCTGAGCTTACAAGCTGTGTGTGTATGTTTGTGTATGTCAAACGACTACGCACATAAAGGGGCGTATACGTAATATACTAGCTTGTGTGCAGACTGTGCAAAGTCATTAAAACCTGTGACAGACATGAAAATAGAAACAACAGGACAACTTGGGGCTTACCTTTAACACACACACACATACATGGCAGTGGCACTAAAACTTAAGGTTTGTTTATTTAGGCGCTAAAGTATTAGGAGGAGGGGAAAAAGAAGTGTTGGTGTTGAGCCTTGCGCTTAAGCAGAAAATCATTAGTTAAAATACGCAAATATCTCTAACGTTTTTATTAGCCGAGCAAAAAGTAATTGCCCACAATTAGGGCTTAAATTGTATGGCCATAGAGCGACAGCTAACTGCATTGCCGTTGTCCTAAGCACACAGCAACAAAGTCGTAGAAAAAGGAAGGAAAGAAAGAAGGGGGAGTGGCAGAAGGATGCCAATCCCTGGAGAATTAAGCAAAGCGTGAATACGTTCTGCTTGCTCGTTAACTAAGAATTACCCCATGTACCACACATCTATATGCACACTCGTTGTATTTTATTTTTGTGTTTTGTTTTTCGACCTGACTCCTGGCCGAAACACTTTGCCTTCGGTGTCTTTTGCATTTCGTTTACTTTGTGTTTTTACTGAAGCCATTTTGGGGGAAAAGCAGAACGAACGACAGCACAACAACTGAAACTGTCTCTTTTTCACTTCTATTTTCTTTATGCTTTTATTTCTACTTCCTGCTATTTTTTCTTTTGTTGTCTGACAACGTTTTACATGGAAATGCGTCTTGGGTTTTGTTTTCAGCGTCCAGTTCAGTGAAGCAGATACTTATAAAGATATATATAACACATATTCTTATATTCTGATTGACACTGATTTTGTTTTTATTACATATACTATATGTATATATTTTTTATAATTTTATCCTGCGAAGCGAGCACTCATAATGGCCATACACATCGGTACATCGAGCTGATCCTGGCTCGTGTAACATGGCTTATGGCTTTGCCTGTTCACTCGTGCGTAATCAAGTTTTTGCGTTAGTTTTTGCCACTCTGCTTTGCATAAAACACAAATACAAACATAAATAGGAAACACGAATTTGAATTTTCAATTGAAGTTTACGGCACAACGAGCTGACCGAAAAACCGGACGGACACTCAGCAACAATTGTTGAGAGCATTTCCATGAACTCTCTGCGTATCGAATGGCAGCAATTGCTGGCATTTAAAGTTATGCCAAATTCAATTAAAACTTACAAAGTAAATCAGGCGTAATTTAAGACTCACACACACACACGCACATAGATACGTGTATACGAATACAGAGACAGTCAGTTCGTCTTGCTCACACATTTTTATGAGCACTCAGAAAAGTACGTAAAATAAATATGAAATATTTGCAGCCCACGCTTTTATGTCCCTACATCTTGTTGTTGCTATTGTTGTTTTTGTTATTGTTGTTTTTGTTATTGTTGTAACTCGTTAGCGCCAGAGCGAGTTCAAGGTCCTTTGCCGCAAAGATCAAGTTGTGCGAGAGGCGCACAAATAAAAACATGTAAGTGCCAACAATAATAAAAACAATGCCGAGCCAAAATGAGCACAACATCAAGATTTTAAATTCCTAGCCTCCCCCCTGCACCCTCCCCATTCAGCGAGGAGGCGCGACGCGACGCGACACAAAAAAAAAATAAAATAAAACATAGCTAAAGTTGCCACATGAAGTGGCACAAATGAAATGCATAGAAGTGAAACTAGAAACAGAAACAAAAACAAACAAAAAAAAAAGAATAAGAAGCGGGTACTCGTGCCTAAAGCACTTGACAATCAGGCAGGTGTGACTGGGCGTAGGGGGCGTGGCTGTTTGCAAACTCAGGGACAAGCTAGACACATACATGGACAAGGGCCACGAGTGTGTGTGTGTGTAAGACGCATTCAAGCTGAAGATGTGTTTTCAGTCGCTTCGTCTTTTCATTTAACAATTTAACAACGAGTGCAGGAGGAGAGAGGGAGCGAGAGCGAGAGAGGGACAGGCATGTTTAAGTAAAATAACGGAAATAAACATTTTACTCGCTGCAGCGCCTTTAATATGGATGATTCTTGCCTGAGCTCAGAGTGCGATTCATTTGCTGTTTTGCGATAAGGTTAAAAAACTTTACCAACAAGCCTGCCAACCGAGCGAGGGTTGTTTGTTCAGTTTGGCAGGCAAGCGGTATACAAAAAAGAAAGGTTATTCTTGCGGATAAAATGAAAACCACACAAACACATGACAACCAGATTTGATTTTACTGAAATGTCATATAGAGCCCCAATAATAAAAGTAATCGCAATGAAGGAATTGAAAAATCGTTTTTGAATCAAGTATTTTGTACCAAACTATTGATACAGTTTGGGATTGATTTTATCCCGGAATCCTGTATCTTTTTTTTTAAAGTAAAATTGGAAATGCTTGCAAATATTTTAACTTAATTTGTTCTTATTTAGTTTAGTGTACCGCATCGGTATTGTATTTAGATTGGACCAATGACTCAAGCGACTCTCGGTGACATTCTTTGCGTCTATCAAAAAGGCGTCATGTCAAAATGTATCTTCGCTCTTTGCCATTTCTGGTGTTGCTGCTGTTGCCGCTTGTAATGTGAGCTCATTACCATAAAAGCGTTGCTGAGAGCGACAGCACGCACATATGAACGGCAAAAGAAGCTGAAAGAATGGAAAGAAGGATAAAAGACAAAAAAAAAAAAGAGAAAGAAAAGGAAGACAGAAATGAGAACTGGCTGGAAACTTATAGATGTCTTCAATTTCAGTAATAGCACTTTGGGGCATGTGGGATTTGCATGGGGAGCCTAAAAGAGACCCCTTTGGCCCAAAGTTTTTAACTGCTGCCTGGTGGATTTTAAAGTGTGCTACAGCCTCAGGCACTGGGTGTCTGTTTGAATGACTAAACTGAACGGAATGGAATGGAATGGAACGTAACGGAACTCAACACAACTGAGTGTCTGATCAACTATGGTGCTGATAGACAGACAGACATACTATGCTATATATGTATGCACAAAAGCAAAAGGCTTAAGAAATATGGCAAATGGCTGCCCGCTGGGGCTTTGGCTATTAAGCTGAAGCAATAGAAAACATTACGGCCAATTTTGGCAATACATTTGAGTGCCTTTGGCATGTGTACAGTGTACACACTAAGGCAGAGGGACTTATATGGGTGGGGGTAATATCAACACATCAACACAAGAGCTCCAGCTTCGTTATGCACCAAAATAAACTGTAGGTGAAATCTCATAGTACACTCAAATAAACGTATTCTAAAATCGCTTTAAACGTTTAAACATCACCAGAAAAAATGGACGAATGCTCTCTATTTTTAAAAAAATATATGTAGAAGAACTTCTCCAAAATTTTAAAAGATTGTACTTTGTACATTCTCAATATTCAAAGAATTGTTTCTCAATTTTAGAAAAATAGAAAATTTAAAACATCATGTCAATTTTGTAAATAGTAGAAACATGTTTTTTAAGTGTACGAGCATAAAGTACATTTCATGCAATCGGCAAAAGTTTTCAAAATTCAACAAAACAGGCGAGTCGAGTTATCCAGTTACCAAGTGCTGATGTTGATATCTTTTGCCGGATTTGCCATGTCCCTCCATTTCCACAGTCCGCCATTTCCCATCTCCCTTCTTCCCCATTCCACTGCCATTCTTAGCTCTACTTCAATTTCGACTGCTGCCTGAAAGTATGCAATGGAACTTTGCAAATATGCGAACTGTGCCTGAGAAGCGTTTGCGTTGGTTTTGGTGTTGGTGTTGGCATAAAGATGCTATTGAGCGTATGCGAGGCATGCCAAAGCTTTTTGGCATAAATACGCAGCCATATAATGCACAGAGTATTTCAAACACACACCCACACACACTCACACACAGACGCACACACACGTGTGCACTTAAACAAAAGCTTTGCCACATGATTATGTTTCCACGCATAGAAAGTCAGCCACTGGGCCAAGAAAATTGAATTTGTGAAGTGCAAAGTGCGAAGAGAAGGCACGAATATTTATGTATGTATGTGTGTATGTTGCATGCGTCCTGCAGCTGCTCCCTAGTTACCAGGCACCAGGCACCATACAAGTACGAGTATTCAGCATTGTTTTGGTCTGGCATTAGACCACAAGACGACAACGTATTTGTGTGCGTATCGCCAGGCAATCGCTTTTATCTGATCCGGCGGTCTGTTTGTTTGGTTGCCTGTCGTGGCAGTCAAGGCAGTCGAGGGGCAGTCGAGGGACAGTCAAGGGAAACAGGGGGAATTCGGTCTGCCGTCTACTGTCGACCGTCTGTTTCTACATTCTCGCAGTCGTCGTCATATTTGCCGAGGAATAACTTCATTCAAGATAAAAGCGTATATCATGTGCTTATACCGTTATCCTTTTATGCTGCATTCTTTATGCTCTCATTTTATTATCTCTCTATTTCACTTTCTTCGTAAACTGATTGCCATTAGAGTGGACTCTCTACGTTGTCCCTAGGCCTGATTTTATGTACTGGAAAAAAGGAACGCAGATAAATTGTCTACTACCACTACACATTGTACACTAAATAGTTGAATGGCCAGTCTTCTAGCTCATAAACAAACTCAACAACAACAAAAACAACAGTATCTATAGCAACAACACCAAATAGCAGCCATTGTGCATAGCGCATAAATCATTTGGAGCGTAGCATATTTTTAAGCTGGCACTATTGGCTCACATTTTGTTGTTTAACAGCCCGCAGTGCGGAAATTAATTTTGTGCTTTATTGCAACTAATTCGATTATGAGCGACCGCCCACAGTTCAAGCTAAACATGCATAAAAACAACAACAGCAACCACAACAACAACAAACACGTGTCCTTTGCGCATTGTTAAATTGCACGAGTGTAGGCTTTGTTTTTGCAGCCTGGCATTTATTGTGCATAATTCATTTGGCGTTGCAAAAATAAAAAATTATACTTCTGGCGCATTATTTGTTATTAAACACTGAGCCCCAATTTGATTTATGCCTTTATTATGAAACTTTGAGCCCCATCAATTTTTAGAGCCGCCCACATTTAATGACTGCACAGGGCATTGAAATAAAGTTCAAATTGAAATCCATAAACGTTGAAAGTGACGTCACGTGCGTCTAATTAATTAACCACAATCGAAGCGGGAAGCCAAGGAAGGAGTCGGGTGAGCAATCGGAGATAGGCAGCTGCTCCCCTGGCAACAACAGATTTTTATTTATGCAAAGGAACGTAAATGATTTTCGCGTTTAGAGAAATGTTGGCAAATGAGTCGGAAATCGCATTACTGACCTATAAAAGACCCCGTTTGCCGTTTGTTCTTTGCCATTTTTGGGATGCGAGCTCTCACGATTTGTGTGTCTGGTAAAATTACGAGTACATATATCTATTATCATTTTCCGCTTTCAAATCGTTTCATCGATTTCTCGCGCTGCCGATGTCTTTATCAAGAAATGTTTGTCCTGTTCACTTGTTAAGCGTCACTAGCACACAAATATACTTATATCCGGTTCTCTCCTGTCCTGTCCTCATCCTCTCCTGTCGTGTCGTGATCCTTGGCAGGCGCCTGCAGCGCATGTTTTTCGGCTGCGCATTTAATGGACGCTCGGTTTTTGGGGGCGTTTTTGGCATTTGCACGCTTCATTTGACATAAAGAGCAAAAATAACCGCCAGCGTTATTGTGAGGCAGCTGACCATAGCCGAGGCCGTTGCGCAGATTAAGTATACGTCCTGTATTTGTTTTGTATATACATATTACTGCGGAATGCTCGCATTTTATTTGTGCGCTGAATTGTGGTCAGAGCTCATAATGTGCATAATGCGAAAGTAAAGCTCAAATTATAACGAAGCATTTAAAGTATGTTAAATAATGATTAAAGCAAAGAAAAAATTCGAATAGTTAGTTGTGTTTTTTTAGTTAAATTAACAAAATGAGTAATATTTATGTAATTTATTTTACAACGTCTAACACAATAATAATAATAACGCTAATAAAGGATATGTTATATCTTAGAATTTTAAAATTACACAGAACCAAAGTGCCATATGTCCTTCCTTTTACCTTGGAAGGACGATTTTGAGATTTGTTTCTATCCTAAAAAATTTGTCAGAATTACTTGTTAAATGCATTTTTTTATTCAATAACCCAGTTGATATAGAACATGCCTTTATCAAATGTGTTGTACATTTTCTGTCAATAAAAATACAAGTTAGAGGGAAAAAATGGTTTGGGCCAAAAAATAGCTTCAATTCAGACTAATTTTTTAGGATCGGAACGAATCACAAAATCGTCCTTCCAAAGATGAAAATTATGTTTAAAGAACATTTATTCCTTTGGTACGAGATATTTAATATTGAATATGCAGGTGCTAAACTGATGACGCAAAATAAGTGCAAGCTTTTTGTCGAAAATATAACAAAGCAGAAAATAAAATATGTATAACGGTTTTACCAAAGAGTTTTACTTCTTGTGAAAGAGTCCACATATGATTATTGCGAAAACAAAACAAAAATTACAAAGTTGAGTGCAATTGGAATGTATGAAAGGGAATTGGAATGGTGGAAAGGGGACGCTAACCTAATGACGTGAGCTCAAATGATATTCGAACCTTTTTTTTTCAATATCATTATTATTTTTAATGATAATTTGTAGAGCATTTATGTATATGGAATTCTTTGGTGTTTATTATCTGATCAGGCCAATTTTGAATAGGGAGATTATAGCCTAACTTACATATGGGCTAATCCTGAGTTGCGGACGTTACATTTGCACGCAAATTTTCATGTTTAAACTGATACAGCTCGCGTTCAGATTGGTGAATTTAAATGAAATTTTCTGAAAAATGCATTTTATTGAAAGTACTCTTGAACCTATTTTAAGATAAGAGCCTTACTGTATTCGAAAAAAAATCAGGCTTGCTGAAAGTTCCGTTGCGGCCGTTACAAAGAATGGAAGTCGATTTGAGGTTAACGTACATTTGCACATATATTAGCGAATTTTGCATAATAAACAAAAAATATCCAAATACAAAAAATTAAGTGTAATATATGACCATATCAATCAATCATCAAAAATAAAGATAAGTAGTCTCCTTAATTAAAAATTTTAGTTTTTGTCTGTTGCGGACGTTACGTTGCGGACGTTACACTTTTTACACACACACTTCTTTTCAAATTATTAATATATATTAAATATTTTTTCGATACAGTTTTTATCTTAAATAAAAGAAAATTAAACAAACTTTAAGATGAGCTAAGCTCTAAACACTCAGACGACCGTATTGCCCACTATTTTGGCCATTGAAAATACCCCTTTTTTTACAAGATTTTTTGAAATTTAGAGGCAAAAAGAGGAATTAATTGATTAAGCTCGGCCATGAACAACCAAACAACCGTAAAATCATTTTGATTTAGTAATTTGAAGCCTGAAATATATTCTATTACAACAAAAAACAACTATTATTAAAAAACATGCAAATTATTGACAATTAAAGGTTTTTGCCCTTGGTTTAAAAATTTTCGGATTAGCCCATATGTTTAAAATTTAAAAAATGCATCTTCAGTATTAACAAAGATACAGTCGAGCTTCACTAACTCGAGTCACCATTATCCGAGAAAAAAGTTCGAGTTAGGGAGACTTCGAGTCAGGGAACATTTTTTTTTAGTTTTTTTAAATGAAACTGCCATTTAATTCATTCATAAATACATGTCAAATTGCAAACTTTTCTTGTTATTTTCAACAAAAATAAATTCCAGTTTGTTTAAGACCTGTCAAATTCAAATGACAAATGACAAAATTAATTTTTCATTTTTTTATATAATGAAAACTGTTTTCGATGAGATATATATTTTTCAGCCACTTCAATTTTTTTGGTCCATTTTTGAATTTCTTAACAAATATTTTAAAGATTTCTTACAGAGATAAACATTTTAATACACGTGATGGTGCTATGGTAAATAATCTTGAGCTGATGCGCTGACAGAAAAGTACATTTCAAACATCTTTCCTAAAGCAATTTCACAAACTTAAGTAATTTTTGATGCTATATTCTATCATATACCATCACCATATGTTAATGTACATCAATATTACGTATCAAAACGAGCCGGTAACAAAAGCATAAAATAGAATAAAAAAAAAATTCTAACTTTATTGGGGATTTTCCCGAAAATTTCGACTTACAGAAGTACGGGCCAATATTTTTGTTCGAGTTAAGGAGAAATTCGAATTAGGGAATTCGAGTTAGGGAAGCAGAATTGTATGAAGCTTGCTCAGTAAACGCTATTGCCCCTCGATTTTGTTCGAGTTAGAGAAAATTCGAGTTAGGGAAGTTCGAGTTAGAGAAGTTCGACTGTATTTTTAAAAGACTTTTATAAAAAATTCTAAATTATAAAAGTTTTTAAAGTCTTACATATATCATATAAGTTATATGTTTTGAATTCAAAAATAATAGTTACTTCAGACATTTATATTTTTTCCTCACAAAGAAAGGCTTTTGGGACGGTTAATTTTTTTAATCGAAAATAAAAGTGTTTAAAAATTTTTAAACTATAAAGTTTTGAATAACTTTTACACTAGTAAAAAGCTGAAAAAATAAAAATCAAAATTAATTATTATTTAAGAATAATTTTATAAAAAGTCAAATTTAATTATTTTTTTAATGGATATAATAAATAAACAATTTTAATAATTATTTGTAATTTTTATTTTTTACAGTCTTAATTAAAAATTTATTGGCTGGCTGAAAAGATACTGTTTTTACAAACAATTTGATCTAATTTAAACAAAAATCGCATTAGTCCTCACATGTGATTTTTTTAGTTGAAATTTTGATCAATAACAGTTATTTTCAGTCACTGTTTCAATCAGCATTCTGCTGATTTTGCAATCGAATTTAACAAAATTCATGAAAAATTACACAAATGCCATATAAAATGTGCGCTATCAAAGTGCATTGAGAGCTGGCGACAGGTCCATGTGGCGTATACGCGTTGACAGACGATTTTAATAAGCCCGCTCGCCGTAAAGCTAGTTCAATATCAAATTAAATATGAGTATATTTCTTTAAATAAAAATACATATATATACACATGTACATATATATATTTATGTGCGTATGATTCATGTGAGATACGTGGAAAATTTATTAAATTTAGCCATCAGTTACAGTTGTTGTTGCCGTTGCTGTATTAACGTGTCTCATTTCAAATTGTTGTACGTGCCAGGGAAAGTAATAGCTTTCAGCAAATTAAATTGACTTTTCATCGTTAAAAGCGTTTGCCACCGATCATGTACATACGAGCATGAGTATTTATGTGTTTTGTAAAATTAATTTCCTAATTAAAATTTTGACAATAGCTTAACTAATATCAAATGCCCAACTCAACAATATAAATTATTCAATATCCATTTTTGCAGGTAAGTTGGCTTACTTAACTAGTTAATTGGCTTCGACAGTGCAGTGTCAAGCGAAAATTGCAGTAAGTAATTGAATGTAATTGAATTAATCAACTTAAAGTATGAGTACTAGCAAATTCAATTTTAATATCAAGTAAAAGCCAAGTTTGTTTGTCGCTTCAAATGAAAAGTTTCACCGTCCTTGTCATATTTTTAGCTCTCAATGTTGTTGTCATTCTTTATAGTTGCGCTCAAGTCATGTGCAAAATTTATGTGTGTCGTCTAAGTAGAAAAAAACTCAGCAGCAGGAGCAGCAGCAGAGAGTAGGAGGAAGAATAAGAAGTAGGGAACATGCTCAAAAGAAAATCCAAAGATTAAATTAAATTGTACACGTCCCAGTTTTAAACTAAACAGGCGGCAACAGAGAAGAGCTCAAGTCAGCAGCTGCTCTGAGTCGTACATCATAAGAACATAAGGCACACACACACTGACACACACATGTGAAGTTGCTGGCCAGGAGAGTTACTTGCAAACGCTTTAGAGCAATAAATCACAACATTTTCAGATGCTTACACAAATGCCTTTTTGATCCTTAATTTTCTGATCAAATACGTGACATTAAACACGGCCAACTGAAAAGGGAAGGCGTAGGGCGGGTTGGGCAGGGCGGTGACTGACTGGCAACAAATCGTAAGCATGTTGAAAATTGAATGAAAAGTACTGCGAATACGAGAGTATTGTGACATTGTTTGAGCTTGTGAGTGCGCCCGGGTTACGAGTCTGTGAAATATAAAAAACCAAACGAAATGAAACGATGCGAAACGAAACGAAACAAAGCGAGTGAATTTTTCAATCGCAGCTGCCCACATAAAACCAGGCCAAATGCGCGACAAGGATTTGCCATTGCCATTGGCATTGGTATTGTACTATACGAGCTCTCGTTGTATTTCACAAGACGGCACTGTAAACTTACCCATTTACGACTGTCTGCAACTGATAGTCGCCTTGGCATTGCCCACAATGTTGTACTCTTGTTATACTACTATATAACACTCTTTTTCTCTATTGTATTGTGCTCGCATTTGTATTGTTGTTTTTATTTTTAGTTTGTGTTTTACGCTTGCTTACTTTTCAATTTATTGCTCAACATTAAAACAATAACAACAGAGCCAAAGAGCTCGCATGATGCCATGGCAAAAAGCCCTCATTGTGCTCTGTGCCCTTTGACACAACGTCAATTGCAGTGGCAAAGCATTAAAAGCTACACTTGCGATTTGCCAAATGGAATTCGAGTAGTTTTTAAAGCCAAAATGAAAGATACAATTGCTTGTGCAATGAATCAAATATGAATTTGAAATCTGGTTGTATTATTGTAAAAGTAAATGTAATTGATTTATTGTAACTTAGCTATTGATTAAACTACGACAGAAGTTCTTTTGTTTGCACTGCGATTATAAAACAGAGAATTAATTTGCATCTTCTTTTGGCAGCTTATATCTGTTATTCCTGAACTAAGCCAGTGCAAACTTCAAGCTGAAATTAGTTTTTATCTTAAGCACAAGCTTGCCTGGCCAAAATGTCCAAAATGTTCAAAGTACCCAAATGTGTTGCAAAAGTTTCTACAACATATTTTACAACAATAAATCTATGTTGTTGCCAGTATTTTAAGGTATTTTTGTGTCATATATTATTAAAACATAATTTATACTGTTTTATCCAGATTGTTTTAATGTGGCTAAACTACTGCTACTCATGTGTGTGTTTGCGAGTGCATATTGCATATAATTTGGCATAAAGTCAAAGTAAAACACATACATAAATTAACATACGATGGAGGAAACTCTAATTTAATTGGAAAAAGACTTTGGGTGATTAGGCGAACATGAATATGAAATGAATATGCTTGTGAAAGTCGATATTCTTGTAACTTTAATTATATCAGCTGCCAACCTGAACATAAATAATGCACAAATAAGCAAATAAGTGTGTGCGTGTGTGAGTTTATGTGTGTGTATGCGTATGTATGTACAATTATTGAGCTTGTCAAGCAGAAAGTGCACACCACACGCACTTAAAATTGTTATAATTTTCATTAAAATTGTTGAACATGTAGCTTAATGATGTTACCAAAAGAAAAGCACAGCAAATGATCAGGAGACGGAGATAGAAGGAGAGAGAGTGAGACAGAGAGAGAGAGTTAGATGGAACAGGTGGGGTGGTAACGGTAAACGGTACCTGCCACGCATCCTGCCACAAATATTTCATAAAGCTCGCTGGCACAAACTTTTTGCCTAACAGAACTTTTGCACAGCTGCCACAGTCAACCCGCAACCACGTCTCAACTCTTCATTCTCTTCTCTCTCTCTCTCTCTTTCTGGTCTGAGCTATCAGCTAAACATGCAAATATACACACAAAATTATAATTATTATGAAATTTTGGAAAATGCTTGGGCCACATAGAACGTGGCTGGCTGTCAACGGCAGCGGCAGGTCCTCAACACTTTTACCACAAAGCCAAATGCCAAACGGCAACATTGAGAGGAGCAAACTCGCTTCAAGCCATCAAAACCCCAACCCCAACCCCTCCCCTTTCTAGCCCCAACCCCTGAGCGCCATCGTCACTTGCCACATTCTCACTTTGAGTGTCGAAGGTATGGGAAATGGAAAGAGGTTTGACTTTCGGCTTGGGTTCAGTTTTGGCATTGCCTCATTTGCACGTGCTTCCGAGTCAGCCAACCCAAAGTGAATATTTAAAAATACCAGTAAAAAAAAAAACAAAAGAAAAAGAAAACGTGAAGAAAAACTCGTTTAATAACATTTCGAATTGTGCGGCCAATTTGACTTAATTAGGCAGCTTGCAATATCAGCAAAAGCGTCAGCGAACTGCGATTAATAAACTTGTCGTTAATTTCGTGACCAACATCAACATTTAGCCAATATCCAATCAAGCTGAACACTGACACTGACTCAATGACAGACTGGTTGACCCATTGACTGGCTGACCGAGTGAAAGAGAACTGGAAAAGCAATCAGCAGAAAATTAAACAAGAATCTCAACTCATTTGGCTGCAAAATTAAAAATACCTCAGCTGCCAATTTGTTGGCATTGCCACGAACAAAACTTGACAATGAATTGCGTTAAGCGTTAGTCAATTGTGGGTCCGGAGCTCCAATACCATTAGCAATTTAGTCACCCACTAGCCACCCGCTTTCCTTTTCCCCTTCTCTTCTCCCCTCATTTTCTTGGAAGCACAATAATTTGTCTATTTAAACTTTTCCTTTGGCGTTTTGCATTCGCTTTTATTGTATTTTTTGTTATTTGCATGTCATTTATTTTGTTAATGTTCGTAAATAAACAACCGCGAGGGGGCGTGAGGAGGTTGCCCATTTAGCGTTAGCTGCGACAAGTCAGAAGCAATCGAAGCAGCAGCGGCAACAACATCAATTTCAATTTTCACACTTGCGAGAATGAGACTCGAGGGGGTGGCTCTCTCTTTCTCTCTCTCTCTCTCTCCCTCTGTCTCTGTCCGTCTCTTTGTATAGTAAATATCTTGCGTCATTTCAGAAATATGGCAACAATTTATAAGTGATTCGTCATTGTTTATTGGCTTCATCGAAGCGCGAATGAGCCATGCCAAAGAATTATGGCTGACAATTTGGCTCGCCTCACTCGAAAATCAACAATAACAAATCACAATGGCCATTGCAGGGTATCAATCCCTCCACTCCTGTTCCAGTTGTTGTTGTCATTTCATTAACTGAGTGGGCAGCCAGATTGCTGGTTGTTGACTACTTTCAAGGCGTTGCCAGAGGTGTGAAAGCTCTCGCAATGTAATTCAAAACTCGCACACATGAAAGCAGCGAAATAGAAGACGGCCCAAGGAAAGGGGGATTGGAAGAGGCAGAGGAAGAGAGAGCGGAACACCACCTGAGTCGTTTTTGGCAGCAATTGGAATCAATTTGAAAGCAATTTTTCAACGCTTTGGCATTTTGCTGAAGTACAGTGAAGCAACTGCCACGGGGATCTGTAAAAGCGTTGCCTTCAATCACGTTTAAGCGCCTAAAAGCAGACACTGTGACACTTAAGCGAGACATAAGCCCCGAAACACAATTGTTGTCGTTGTCTGTAGTGTTGTCGCTATTGTCGCAGTTGTTGTTGTCGTTCTAGTTGCTATTGTCGTCGTCTTTTGTCCTGCTTTAAGGCATTTGGCAGGGCCCAAAACTTTGTGCACAAAATGCAAATACGAAACTTAAATGAAATGCAGTTTCACATGCCAGAAAATGTAAACTTTTTGATTATCAACTCATGTGTGTACGAGTGTGTGTGTGAAAGTGTGCGAGTGTGTGTGTGTGCACCAAATAAATTCCTTGAACAATATTAAGTGCAAATTGTTTTGCCGCAATTGTTGTCTTTCTCTGACACTTTCTATATCTCTATCTCCATCTCTACTTCAGCATTTGTATTTGTGTGTGTGTGTGTGTGTGTGTGTGTGTGTGTGTGTGTGTGTGTGTGTGTGTGTGTTGTGTGTGTGTGTGTATGTGTGTTTGTGTTTGTGAGGTGGCGTCTTTTATATATTTTATGCACGCTATGGCGATGGAGACGACAACAGCTTAGGGCACAACTTGGCACATGGGGCAGATGGGGCAGGCGAGCGTGCAACGCCGACGATGGCGACCATTTTTGGCAGCCAAAGCGCTTTTCTATTAAAATTTTCATTAAATTGAAAGCAATTAGTATGAGACCCAGGGAACGGCATCAGCATCAAGCTGACATGGCTCCAGTTACGTTACGTTCTCCAAGCCTCAAAACCAGCAATAGCTGTTGCTGTCGTCGCATATTGCCCCTTGTCGATGGCATACCCTACCAGAGGGTATTTGAAATTTGTCACGAAATGTGTAACTATTGTATTTTACTATTGTTTTTACTTAATTATTCATATATTCTACAAAAAGTTAATTAGATATTGACAATTAAACTATAACTAAAATAATAAATTAATAACTTTAAGTTATTGACTGAAAAGATATGAATTATAATTTACCCAGGATCAGAGCCAAATGTCTTACTTATAGGTGATACCAAGCTTCAACTATAAGTTGTATAAAGGGTGTTTTTTTAGAGGTGTAGAAGTTCGATAAATAAAACACAAAAAAATCATTTAATTTAATAATTTTATATTATATTTTATATAATAATTTTATGCCATTAGTGCTTAAATATGATTTCGGGCAAGTGGCCGCCTGGCGGCCCGAAGCGAAAGGGGCCTATTTTCGTCCATTTTTTGCAGCAATTGAGCCACAAGCCACTTCGCATAATCCCACAAGAAATAGTCTGGGCGTTAAATCACACGATCTAGGCGGCCAATTGACCAGACCCAGCGCAAAGTAAACTTTTCACCGAAATCGCCTCTCAATTGGGAAATTGTTTCCCGTGCTGTGTGGCATGTGGAGCCGTCTTGCTGAAGCCACATGTAAGCCAAGTCTAGCTCTTCCATTTGGGGCAAAAAAAAGTTTGTAATCATTCCGAATAACCGCCTCAGAAGGTCGACTAAACTGTACAAAAAATGGAAAAAATAAAAAATGAATTTCTTAACCGAGCATGTATTTTGATGATAAAATTCAATAATTTGCAAGCGTATGGCAAACCATACTGAGCATAAATCAAGTGACAGCTGTCAAAAATTCCAACTCAAAAAAAAGTGTTGCCAGTTTAAAAACCAAACCTCTAAAAAAACACCCTTTATATTTTGTTAAGTTGTGAGATATCTCAACATGTCTTGCATATTCTGTTTGGTATTGTCTAATAAGTTCGGAAAATATTTGACTTTTGTATATATGCAGATAAATATATCATATAACATACTATAACTGTCATCTAGTTTGAAAAACTTGCATGTTTTTCTTATTTTTTTTTTATTATGTCTTTTTTAATCTAACGAAGTTTGGTTAACATCAGAATGAACAATTTAAAATTGATTACTTGGCTCTGCCAGTGTATTAAATATTCGGCGTGTGGACGATAAGCTTATGTTCTTGTTGTGACTGTGGCTGTTGTTGCTGGCATTGCTGTTTGTGTTTTGATTATTGTCAAAAACCCGAGGCAGCAGCTGCAATTTGCGGACACATAAACGACCAAGTCGACATGCCAATGGAAGGGCGATGGCGGGGAAGTGACGTGGTGTTGGCCGTGTTGCGTGGCGGCTGCCATTCAATTTCCATGAGGCCAAAGCGTTGGCATCAATGATCTTGGACGACGCGACGGCTGCCTGGGGCAGCATTTTGGAGGCAGCTCGGATTAATTTGCTGCCTGCCTGCAGCTGAAATGAAATGAATTCGTTTTACCTTGATTTTCGGTCATTTTAAGTGGTGCTCTTGGAGGTGCTCCTACAGCTGCGCTTTATTTTTCCATTTCTCGACCATTTTTATTGTTTATAGCATTTGCCATTTGGCGAGCACTTTCGGTAGATCACTCAACTAGAAATTGATAGCGCTGCATGTTGGCCATTACTTTTGATGACCACCGAAACCGTCCAAGCCCACGCACCACTTGGCGGCCATTTTTGGTGGCTGTCAATGTGCCGACAGCCGCGCTGCTTATTAAGCAATTTCCGCATTTTTTGCCTTCACTCGATTTTTTTTATTCTTTGCTTTTTACGGTTGCATAAAGTATTATTTATTGATATTCCGCAACACGATTTTATGCGAATGCAGGCATAAAAAGAACGCTGAAACGGCCTTTGATTTAACAGCAATTGTTGTACGTTTGAGTGGTTCCATTAAACCGAATCAGATATTAATTCACAATGCAACCGCACAAAGTTATACACTCTCTCACTCTCTCTCTCTCTCTCTCTGTGCTCTCTCTCTCTGCTTCATACTGTACATTGTCTTGAAGCTAGAGCGAAGCTTCACAGTTTGTTTATTTCTTTGCATGACTTTGACAGCTTAAATATTGAAAATGTGCCAAGGCACGAGAAGAGCATACAAATTTCTGAAAATATTGCACAGCCAAAATTGAATTCCTGGCATCAGCAGCTTCTTCT
The DNA here is from genome assembly GCA_037043405.1 of Drosophila subquinaria. Classification (NCBI taxonomy): domain Eukaryota; kingdom Metazoa; phylum Arthropoda; class Insecta; order Diptera; family Drosophilidae; genus Drosophila; species Drosophila subquinaria. Next base: position 134,962 of record JBAMBL010003196.1, on the reverse strand, counting down.
TTTTTGTATACCCTGTAATCAATAGGCAATAGACAATGTGTATAAAAATAATTTAAAATGAAAGAATTATCTTCCGCCAACTATTTGAATTTAAAATTAAGTTGTAGTTAAAAATAAATAACACATTTAAGTATAGAATACTTGTTCACAAACTTTATCAAGAAGCATGGTTATTGGGATTTCTAATATGTCATATATCTAAACATCAATATATCTTCTATTTTATTTTTTACAATAAATTTCAGTGAACTTACTTTAAAAGTTAAATTTGTTTAAAAAGTTACCAATAGAAAAGTCGCAGATTTCATTTCTAGGTATCTTGTGGTCGAGCACTTTCATTAGAAAGAACTCACAGCTTTTTTTTTTACAAAATACTTGTCCGCATCCAGAGTCCAACATTTTCAATAAAAATAGCCACAGGCCCACAAAACACAACAACAACAAAAACAGCATTGAGAAAAGCCACGTTGTGGCTACGTCTCCTACATTTTCCTTTGGAGTTGGAGCCACGTGTTTTTGTTGTGATTTGGAAAATTTTACTGCCGCTTTGCGTTTGAACTGGGGCGGAAATTATTTGTGTGCCATTGATTATACAGAGCAGGAGGAAAGCCGTGTGTAGCGCCCACGGGGATACCGAGTAGGTTTATTGGTAAATCGAACCACGTGTGGCACGTGTACGGCGGGTTTTAAAGTTGGCTTTAAGTTATGTGTCCTCTTCGAGTATGTCTAATTCAAGAGATGCCACAGGCACATACATCCTCACAGCCTCATGGCCACATGGGCCACATGAAAGCTGAGAGTATGCTGCATAGCTGAGGGAAGAAACCACGTTCCTTTCGCATTCCTTTGATCAACTTCGGGACCGGGGAAGACGAGGGTCTTAACCGACGGCAATTATGTGAAGGTGTGTGGATGGAATAGTTGTTGTTTTTGTTGTTGTGCTTTATGTTGTGGCACGCATGCCGCGCAGAATGTCCGCTAGATGGCGTGCCGCTGCCTCAGTCCTCCTTCCCGTCGCATGTCAAATTTTTCTTATAATTTCTCCGCGTGCCTGCCTTTCTCCACCGTTCTTGCCTTTTCATTGTGTTGTTTTTATGATGCTTAATTTCTGTCACCGACTTCCCCTCCCGACTCTCCGCCTCACCAAATGTGCCATTTGCATATTTGATAAAGTTTTTTTTCCCTTGCCATAAATAAATAAATTGTGCGTTTATGCGGGGAAAAGTCAAAGTTTTGTTTCTAAAATGTTAACAAATATTTGTGCTGGCCGTGACTGCTGTTTGGCTCTCATGATTGTTGTCATTATTCGTATTGTTTTGATGCGCCACAGCCAGGACATCAAGGACATGCCAGCTGACAACTGACAACTCACACACACCCTCACACAGTAGCACATAAACATTGCATGTGGCTTGGCATTTGTCTTTGAGGCTCACGTGATGACTTTTGCCCCAAGAAAAGTATTCAGGCAATTATTTTTGCTTTCAGTTGGTAGGTTTATTTTTGGCCAAAGCCAAAATATTAAGAAAAAAACTCAAATGCAGGCCCACACATACACATACCTTCGTACACACACAGCAGGTGGCAAGGAAAAATGGAGGTGAGAAAATAGGGGGAAGTTATCATCAGTGCGATGGAGGCAGCGAAAAAGGCCTTCGGATTTGCTAATGACTTTCCTTGCACCGCTCTTAATTTATAAAGATGTTTGCGGTTGACACTGACATGTACCAGCAGGCAACAACAACACCAATCAACAACACCAACAACATCGCAGAGCTTTAATTGAATTTTGCGTTTCGCAATTTTCCAGTTAGCGGGTTAAACAGCGACAAACACTTTCCGTAAATTATGCGATTAATGCGTACGCGAGGCCATGCAAATGGCAATGAGATACTTCCGCTGGGGAATGACAAGCACCACCCTAGGCACCAGGCAACCGCCAGAAAATAGTAATTGGAAGGGAAGGTGGCCTCATCTCTCAATTATGCCGCATATATCAACTGCAGAACAGGCCAGACTTAGGCAGGGACTGGGCTCTGTCTCTGGTAACTCTCTGGTATTGAGGGGCATGGGATTTGGCATTGGCATCAATTATGCTGTTGCCTGGCATCGTCAGCATTTTGTCGGCACTAAAAATGATGGCGAACGACACTCAGGGCCAACGCGAAGACGTGCAGCAATAAATTAAAGCGCTCTGGCCGTTAAAGTGCCACCAAAGATGGCATAAAGTGGCAGCCCAGCGCATAAAATATGACAAATAAAATGCTAAGGCGCAAGTGAGAGAAGACACAGATAAAGAGAGTGACAGAGAGAGACAATTTATTTATGCATATTATTAAAATTTATTCATGACTTTTGCACTTGCAGTTGGTCAAGATCTCTGATACTCGAACTTCTTTAAAGGCCGTGTGTAACAGTGCTCCATTAGGAAATACATTATCGCATACCGCAAAGGTTGCTCTGAGAAAATAGAGAAGATAACCAGAAAGCTTAACGATAAGCAAAGTTAAGTATAAAGCAAGCGAAAGCTTTAGATTTCCACGGGGACTTTTATTTGTTTATTAATTTATCGCAAAACTAAACTAAATATAAAAAATTTAAATAATGAGAACTATAAATAAGTCTTATACTGATTAAATTTCTTAATTTTCTTAAAATTATTCTCACATGTAGTATTATATTTTAATTTGAGGTGATAAGAATTTATCCGTAAAGATGTGAAAGCCACAAATGGTTTAGGCAATTGTATGATTTAGTATTAGAAAAGCTATGAAATATAATTAATTAGCATTGTTTTATAAATAGCAGTTGTCCCCATCAACGTTTCCCTCTTGGCTTTCACGCAGAGAACTTTTCTATGCGCTTCTCGCTTCACTTCACTTCACTTCACCATAGTAGCTGAACTGAACTGTTAGCCACACATTCACATTGTAGCTTTTGCTATTTAGTTGCAGAGTTAAGTGCAAATTAATGAACCAATCTCTGGCAAAAACAATTTGCAATAATTTCTAAGTTCGCTGGTGAGCCATAAAATTGCATTAGCTCTGTTTGGGCCATCATAACAATAATGCATAAGATTGCGAGTACCCAACAAAGTGCAGCACAATTCGTAGCAGCAGCGGCAGCTAACGTGGCTGAAACGACTGAAACGGGGCCAAAACGAAAGTTCAAATTGTCGACAAACGAACAAACAAAATTTCATTTGCAGCGCATCGTAAATTGAATGCACATGTGAGTATAAGTGTGTGTTAGTGTGTGTGAGTGTGAGTAACACAAATGTTGGCATTTGTGTGTTTGTTTGTATGTGTGTCAATGCCGTTGACGTCGAGTGAGCGTGAAACAAATGCAAGCTATAAAATCTCAACAGCTACAAAGCGTAATGCCAATGGCCCCAAGGAATGTCGAGGGGTGAAGCACAACCAAAGGACTGCCAGGGCTGCTTATTTGTGTTTGTAGCATAAGCAGAGCAATGGCTGCCAATGGCAAATGGTGCAAACATACACACACACACACACATACTGACACACTCATACACGCAGTTAAGCTGTGCAAACATTTTCATGGCGCTACTCGGAAACATTTCCGAGAGCAAATTCGATGCCTCGCAAATTACTAAGTTGAAATGCAAAATTATTGAGTGCAACTTATGGAAAGCAAAACTTACATAAAATAACTAAATATGATTAATGAGATGTGTCAACAAAAGTTCGAACTACACTTTGTTTCCATTCCTGCACTGATAAAAAGATCGATTTCTGAAATCAAGAATATTTGTCAGAAATTGTATTTCTATTGTAAGCCAAATTAAACAGAATCAAGCGGGAAAGGCTATAGTCGAGCTTCCGACTTGGGGATACCCGTTACTTATTTAAATAATTTTAATGTGTTTTTGCTTGAAACTTTAATCAGCCATTACCACATTAAAGTCCTTTGCGTTAAGCAAGAGGTTTGGTCCTAATATTAAATATTAAATTTGTTTTGGTTATGTGGCTTATTTGTATGTACGGATTCCACACTTACCAAATAAAAGAAATTTTGTTATTGTTTTTTTTAGCCATTACTTCCTTTGTATTTGTACGATCTTGTTGCGTTTAAGTAGGATAATAGCATTAATTAATAGATAACGTTAATTACCAAAAAATACGTAATATTCTAAAGGCGATGCATTTGGTGGCATTTCGCGATTTGCGCAGACGGAAAGAGGCGTGGCAAAAGTTTGAATCAAACGTGATCTGGGTGGGGCTTATAGAAGTATGTGTGCAAAATTTGGTTGGCGTGGCCCTCACACGGACGGACGGACAGACAGACGGACATGGCTATATCGACTCAGCTGTTGATGCTGATCAAGAATATATACACTTTATAGAGTCGGAGATGCTTTCTTCTCCCTGTTACATACATAGCAACGAATACAATATCCCCTTTTACTTATTTTTTTAGAAACGGGTATCAAAATACTAGCTAGTGTTAGCTTCAAGATGTTATCTCCATCTCGATAACTTGCTCGATGCATATTTAGATACAAATTCTTAGACTTTAATCAAAATGATGAAAAGCCTAAGAAAAAAATATATTACTGACCTCTTTTTTCAATCAAAGATCAACAGCACTTGGTGCAAATTTAATTGCGACCAGATTTAAAAATGTCCCATACATTTTTTGAGTTTAAGTCAACGTAATTTATAATCATTTGATTCATTTATTTATGTTATCTCTTTATAATAAACTGTGCGTCTAGGTCATAAATTCATTAATTTTCATTTAGAATACAAGTTGTTGCTAAGCTTATTTCAAATAACTTTCTCATAGTCGTTGCTTTGTTCTCAAATTATCCATGTTGTCGTAGTTTCCCAGAATACTTATCTCAGCATCTGATGTCAGGCGGCAGAGCCAGCAAAACAACAAGAAGAACAGAAACGACTTTGAATTTGCCAGCTTGTGGCCATGGACATGAAGTAACTTTACTTTGCCAGGGAGTTGAGCGGCAATCATGTAATCACTTGTCATCCAGCTAAGCTCTGACCGGCCTCTACACCCGCATTATTCCTCTGGCCGTGGCACAAACTAAGCGAGTTTTGTTTATTTGTAAACACTCGACAGTTATTGCTTAGTCGCTAAACACAAATACTCGAACAAGGACATACACTGAAAGCAAATGCTCCCTTCAGCTAAGCCTGACTGGTTTTGGAAAATATTTTGAATCACAAGTTGCGCAATTTATTGAGCAGATAAATTTCTTTGTCTTCTTGACTGTCGCTCAAAATGTGAAATTTATATGAAAAGTTAGTTCCCTACTGGTTGCGTTTTGTTTGCCTGCCTGCTGCCTGCTTGCTGTCTTCCCTTTAGCCAGGATCAAAGTAGCAAAATAAATTAACGACCGATAAGCGACGCTTCATGGCAACTTTCGTGGTTGTTATCGGGCGAGCTCGGAACAACAGATGCGGCACTTAAATGCGTGTCGCAATTGCTCTCGGTGGCATGTCCTTGGCGTGTCCTAATTGCAGACCAGCGAATGCATAATCCTCTCTCTTGTACATAATTTAAGTCAAAGCACAGGTCTTGCCAGTTCTTGAGTCCTTTCTTGACTGCATTTGAATTATTGCACGCCAATGCCAACTGGCAACCCGTCTGCATTTAGTGACGCGCTCATTAATTGAAGTGACTAACACTAAAACACACCACACACATTACACATACTCCGAAATGTCGGATACTTAATTTTTAAATCAAATCGAGCAATTCGTACCAATATACTCACTCGTATGTTGTTTGTTTTCATAGAATTTATGGCATTAAGGCAAATTGTCGGAAAAACTTTATTTTCTTTTCGTTTTTCCTTTAGCAAACGCATTTTTAATTGCGATAATGAGCCATGTCGACATGCCAACTACAGTTCAACTATTGAGCCAGGCCAATAGTTTATTTTCGCTGTCTCTTCTTAATCGCTTTGTTCTTGGGAACAAAAGTTGGTAAAACAAATGTTGGCAAGATTCAATTACTTTGATATGAAAATTGGTTATTGCTGGCCGAGGTCTGATATGGCAATATTTGATGATTTAATTTTTTATTACAAGCCCACTTTTGAATTCCCAGAAGTCGATTAGCTATTGCAAAATGTTGAATTCGAGGTATTAATCGATCGTTCTATCAACAAATTATTTTCCTTTGCAAACAAGTAAGTAAGTTTGTTTGTAATATAAAAATAGTTAACATCTCTGTTAAAGTACATCGAAAAATCGAGCACTCAATTTTCGCGGAAGCGATATTCGATGATTTTTTAGATTAAGTTAACTCAATCGGTTTTCGTGAAAAAACGACAACTCATTCGTGATTATTCAACGTAGTTAATTTGCAGTATAAAGTTAAGTTATGTTAATTATACCAGGAGTTGATTTAATGCAATAACTTAAGTCTTACAATTTTAAATTTTCGTCAAAGTTAAGCAAAGAATGTTCAACTAAAATACTTTTTTAAATATAATTAATAATGGTAACCAGGTGTGATCAAAGCGCTCCATTTAATTGCAACGCCCTGTTAAGAGCGAATGTCTCTATTTCCATAATTCTAACGTTGAATGCATCGGATTTCTGGTTTGCTAATTAAAATGACGATTCCATTGAGTTAAAGGGTTAATTAGACGGGGATGAAGAGGTCATTGTGCATGCTTGCTCATGTAGCGGAAATTGTTAGCTGATAACCCCGGTTTTGTTGACCATTAATTAGGCTGGGGTAACGTAATACATAAATAAGCCAACTCCTTTTGCCTGTGTGCGTTTTGCCACTGCGTTGTTGCATTACAATCTGACGTCCTGACAGGCTGCGTAATAAGCGCAAATATTTGCACATAATCATAATCATAATCATCCTTTTTTACACACTCGTGCATACACTTTTTCCGTTTGCTGAAATGCGGCCCATGAAAAGGTTTAAATATTTATGAAATTATGCCAAAGTTTCAACAAGTCATAAATCTCTGTTGATGTTTGACTTTTTATGCAAAATTTATTTCATTTGCATAAAAATGGCTGACAAAATATTTTGACAGGCACGGCCAGTAACAACAGCAGCAGCACCACCACCACCACCACCGTCAGTCAGGTGGTGCGGCAAGCGGGGCACAATGCCCAACAATAGCCACAGAGCCAGGACAAGCACACAAAAAAAGATACACGAAATTCAAACAATAAACCTTAACAGAATGCCTCAACCCACTCTGTCTCCTCCCCTCCCTCCCTGTCTTCTCCCTACACCCTTCTCAACCCGTCGCACACCTGGAAGTTAGACTGTCAGTTGGATGGCTTCCAGTGCCTTGGCTGTTGTATCATTTCTGCCGCTTCGACTGGCTTGTCATAAACAAGGAATGGAATTTGCCCAAAAACTTTACCACGTAATCAATCACGCTTCATTTATTGACACGCACAAAGGATGATGGGCCTAGCCGAAGAACACGAGCCCACAAATACAGATACAAACACAAGCACAGGCTGCGCATTTGGTTCTCTCTTGGTCAAATGGTGGCAAAAGTTTTGCATGCATAAATCCGACAGAGACTGAGAGACATAGAGTCTGAGAGGCAGACACGGACTGTTAGACCTGACAGCTCATTTGCGGTGCTGCGGTGCCTCTCACTCTATCTCTGGATAACCAGCTGCTCACCTGCCCTATCTTGCTCTCTCACCTGTGGAAAGAGAAAGTGTGGCAGTCCAAAAAGTGTGAACGATTTATGACAAAAATTTATGAGCGTCAGCAGCAATGCCGACATTCATATGCCATGTGGGCCATAGCTGGCAGCCGCGAATGAGCTTGACAAATATTTACGAGCTCAAGGACACACCTTATCAAACGGCAGCCACACTCACACTCACACTTACACACAAACACACACTTTCCTTTTCCTTATCCTTCGCTTTGAAATTAATAGAGCCGAGGTGCAAACTTGTGAAATTTACCAATAAATAGAGCATAAAATCCATTTTCCATGGCTGGCCAATTTGTGAGGTGGCAGCTCAGCTTAGTGGTTGCTTAAAATCAACCAAAATCAACCGAAATCCGCCTGATGATGTGCTCATTGTATACTTCAGTTTGCGGTTTTAATAACTTTTCGCCTGTCGACAGCAGATGCTCTGAGATATCGTTCATAGTGTTTTAAAACCTCATTTTGGTGGGCAGAAAAAGCAGATAGTTTTATTGATGTTCAACTACAATAAACTGCATCACTTGGGCTTTAAATGATGATAAATGAGTGAGTAAATGGCGGATGAATGGGTGGGTGAATGGATGGGGAATGGGTGACTGAGTGGTGCAAGTGATGCTCTGGGCGCTGCTGTGGTGTCAGTTGCCTGGCAACGGGCCAGGGACATGGAAAGCTTTCATTTTTCTAAAAGTGAAATTACAAAGCCACATTTAAGCATGGCATAATATAAAAGCCGCTGTCACAATGTCGGGCAACAGGCTGTGTCGGCCAGCATTGGAATGTGGCACAAAGGACATGCAATTAATTGCATACGCCGACTGCAGGATCAACCAGCAAATGCATCACATACAAGTGGTTTGTCGAGGGGGCATCAAAGGTCATATATGTAACTGCGGCTGAATGCCAAATCTGCCACGCCTGCCACGCCCTTGCACCGCAGGTCACATAATAATGCGTTGGCCAAAGCAACAGCAGGAGCAGCTTAAACCTCGAGGTGGTTGACGGTGGTGGTGTTTGGTGGTGGTCGGTGGTGGTGCAGGGCTTTATTGGGTCTATTGGCACGCCAATGAATTCGTGCCTCTGCCTGTCAATTCCATTACGAATTGTTGTTTAAACGGATTATGTAAAAGGGAGGTGTCACACACATAGACACAGCAATACTCACACCCACACACACATGCTGAGTGCCGTGCGTGACAATTGACAGGTAGTTGGAGGCACGCTTCAGTTTCCAGCTGCCATTGGGAATTCGATTAATTTTTGATGAATCAATGTCAACTACTGCTGCAAATCTGTGAGCTGTCAGCACACTTCACGGGGCAGATGGGGCGACGTTGGGTCAAGCTGCCTCCTGTTGCCGAAACAAAAGCCACTGTCACTGCCAAACTGACATTGATGTCTCTGCTCTGCACTGGGATAGAGACAGAGAGAGGGCGACAGGTAGGTTACCCCTTTAGAAACACGTAGTTTCACACACGCACACACTCACGCACATATCGATGGCATCTGTTAAGACAAGCACAAAAGGTGTACCTTGAAATATGACAAGCTGGAAAAACACACACACACCCACACACACAGGCATTACGTGACTGGGAAGTGAGGGGAATCCCTTGGCTGCTTTCTTATTTTGAGACAGAAATTGGCATATCTCGCGACGCATTTTATACGCATCAAATGAAAATGTTATGCCTTGCCAAAAAAAAATTGGCTTGGAGAGAAAGTGGCGAAAAGTATTTTCGATATTTTTCAATCAAATTTCCGTAAATGTCACGTATACGCAACGTTGCTTCGCTGTACTTATTATTAATGCCGTCGGAGAGCTGCGCCAGAAGCACTGAACAGCCAACTATACAAGTATCTGGCCTTAAACGTTGGAGTCGAAGTAAAAGCATCCAAGAGCAACTAAAGAAGGGTACACTTGGAGAAATAGTAGTAGTAGTAAAGAATTAATCTCAAGAAGATAAGTCAAAGCTTAGGCTGAGATACTCGCCATTCAGTAATAACTCCTTTACTTGTTATATACAAATATTCATTAACATGATACCATTTTCTTCAAATCAACCTACTATAGTATACATTTTTAATAAATCAACCTAAACCGCCTTTATAAAGTTTGTGAAAAATCTATATTTTATTTCTTAAAATCTCAGCTTCAACTTTTGCTAAATTGTTTCTCTCGATTTAAAACTGAATTTACATTAGTATATCCCCATTTTTTCCTTGAGTGCATTGAGTTTCAGGAAATACGCACATGTCCTTGCTCCTCATATATGTATTTGTATATGTATATATATGAGTACTTGGCATAGAGAGGACCGCCGCTGTGCTGGTTGCCCATTTAACTTCATTCTTCTGTCGTTGTCAGCGTCTGTTGCCACATTTATGCCCATTAAGGAGTTTTGCCCTCCGGAATTTAAGGCATCTTTGGCGTTGCGTCTACCGCGTAAATTTTTGATGAACTCAAAATTGCCGATGACATTGAACTGTGCGAATTTCATAACATCCAGAGAGGTTGCCGTTGCTTTCTCCTTGCCTTCGATTTTTGTATTAGGATAATGAAAATTAAGGAGACTACACGACACTCGCAAATATTTTCACCATGTTTACGTTGCTTGCCAAAGCTAAATATTTAACAGCTTCAAGCAATTTCATTAATAAATATTTCAGTCGCGTGCTTCATAATTTATGAAATAAAATACGTATTGGATTGGGTTAAATTCACTGCATAATTCAAGCAGTTTATTCGGCCCACAAATTTCAGTATTTTTCATTCATAGAGACAGAGTCGGAGACAGCGCGCAAATATCTGGCAAATTAGTCTATATATTATGCCTGTGCTTTATTATGCATGCGCCCCAAAGTAGGCAACATATTTCAATTGCTGGCATTAAAAGAAGCCCCAAATAAATTGTGTGCGAGTGAGTGAAAGTGTCTGTGAGTGAAGAGGGTGCCACAAAAAAATGGCCACCTTCAGTTTTGAAGGAGAGTGAGGGCAGCCATCAGCACCTTTGTCATTTATTTATAGTTGTAGGCGTGTCACTTTCTCTCCTCCTTCCTCCGATAAGCTCGGAGTGCTCGTGGCGTTTGCTTGTTGTTATCCTACGTATGTATTTGTTGGCTGGTCGTAAATAACCACTGCGTAGAAACATGCCACTTTATGTCAATTATTTTGACAGCTAACAAGCGCAAATACTCAGCCAGTTCGCAGTTATAACATCACACTCAGTGCGTCTATTAAAGGCAGATCAGACTGTAGGCCCAATTAAAATACCCTCTGATGAATGTGAAAAAGGCAAAGCTCGACAACAAGAAATGAGCTTATTAAAAGCATTTTGAATGCATACATTTTATGATACAATTTAATATAGGAAAATATAGAGTTAAATTAAGTTTTGAAGACCTCTGTTTGAGCAATTAAGCAGTTTCATTAATAAGGATTTAAAGTGAGCTCAATTAAGGCGCAAGCAATCCGAATTAATGATGACCGCAGGCACAGGACCAAGTGGTTTTTAACCCAAAGTGTCTGCCAAGCTCGTATATCCCATAAACATATACACACGCACTTACACACACTTACATGCATACACACTCAACTACAAAAGGCCGAAATCGTAACGAAATTATGTCATGGCCTGAACCGACGATCTCGACCGTGGTCAACGGCAGTGGCAGTAGTAGCCTGGCTGCCTGGCAGTCATGTTGCTGTTTGGGGCATATCAAAAGGCGATTTAATGAAATTACAGTCAATATTAATCACTGTCAAGGCTAATTGAGTATGAAAACAAGCAGAAGAGCGACTGCATAAAAGAAGCATGACTTCATGTCGAGTGCTCGCGCTCGCTCTCTCTTTTTCTATCTCTCTCTCTCTCTCTTTCTGTCTCTGCCTGAATCAGTGTCATCGTTCATTAGACGCGGCCGGAAACAAAAACTCCACTTGACAGCTTAAAAGGGTTTCCTTGCCCGCCGCCCTCTGAATTGCACGTGTGTCATCGCAACTTACGCGTAACCAAACGTACGAGCTGATGAATTGATGCACAAGTGTGTCCCAGTCTAATTCTCAATCTCTCAGTCTCAGTCTGTCTGTCAGCTTGTAAGCCTCGTGGCCTTAGCCAACTGGTGAAAGCCACAAGGAGACCCCTGTTGATATGACACGCGCATAATTTGTATTATTTTTGATGCCAGCCGACTGTTGCTGCTGCAGCCCTCATTTGTTATGTTCCAGCTGGCATTGAATTACTACGAATACGAATACAAGTACGAGTACGAGCATTGTCCCATTTAAAAGAGGGGGGAGAGAGAAAGGAAGAGGGGAGGCAACTGCCGCACATCGTTTGTCAATCGTAAATTGTGTGCTGACAAGGACAAATGGCATTTGAAGTCGATTTTATTTGCTGCCGATTGTGGCAAATGAAGTGGAACCTGTTTTTTACGACAGTCCAACACTGAAATTATTACCACAACGTGCAATGGAAAATGAAAATGGAAAAAACTAACTGAAAAGGCGCACATTTTAATGGTTAATGTAATCAATGCTGATGGGCGATGCAAAATCAAATTAACTGCAATTGACAGCGATGTCACGTTCTGACCCAGCTTGCAGCTGTCAATCGGATGATGGCCATGCCCGGGCATTAACTTATTGAATTTTAGCCAATTTACCAGCTAGCACACTTAGCTGATCAAACAGCCATAGAGAGAGAGAGAGAGAGAGAGAGAGAGAGGGAGATGGATGTGGATGTGGATGTGAAGAGCAAAAGAGTTCAGGCACAATTACCCGTGAGCCCGTGAGCTATGGATATGTTGCATGTCTGAAGCTGGACTTAACTGGACTCGACTCGAATCGCCTCTGTGGCACGTCAAGTGGTGCCGACGTTTGTTGCGCTCCCATTTAATGTGGCAGCGTTGGCTGGCCAGCCTCAACTACATCCAGCTAAATCAAGTCCTTCGCTCTAGCTGCTGGCCACCTGTCAAGTGCATGTAGATAAATTTCCAAGCTAATGGTGCCGAGCTCTTGGTAAGCCGCAAAGCAACGTGGCTAAGGCTACTGACTATGGCTGTAATTGGGATTTGGATTTGGGTGAGGAGCAGGGCTCGTGCATGTTGCACATAGCAGCTGTTTAAACTGTTGCAAAAATACAGCATGCCTGTCAGAAGACAGACGCTTCGTCTCTCACCCTATGACTCACTCTGCGCACTTGTTCAGTTAACTTAATTGAAAATCACAAAAATTGGTCATTCCGGCACAATGAGCAGAGCAACTTGGCAGCCGGCAACGATAAATGTTACCAAAGTGCATGGCAGGAAACACAAAAAACAAAAACAAACTCCGACAAATTCAATTCCACCATTGAAAGCCTTTCACTTTGCCACAGACAGAGAGACAGAGAGACAGAGAGACAGAGAGGGCAGAGAGCTAAAAAGGGTAAAAGGGTGAGTGAAGTAAATTGAAGTTAAGTTAAGTAAAGTTGGCTAAGCAAAACACACTCGCACTTTTTACTTAACTCTGCCTGTTTTTTCCGGTTGTCTGCAAATTTATACAAAAAAAAAAAAACAGAAGAAACTTTTTTAAACACAAATCCAAGTGAGATGGAAAGAGAAAGATAGAGGTGCTGCTGCTATTTCTGACGCGACCATTTCGCCACGTTCCGGCTTTGATTCCGGCTGAGACTAGAACTGGCTTGTTGTGTACACACTCACACTCACACACACACGCACACACACTCGCATTCTCAGGCGGGGTAAGAGAGAACCACACATTAATTCATTTAATGGCTGTAACGCAAAGTAAACAAAAGACCAAAAAAAATTTCTGTAAAATAAATAAAAATTAAAGCGAGAATTAGAAGCAGGAGTAACATACCTAGCAATACATATACGAAGCATAGAAAATCGATGTTGTGTATACGCCGGGTGGTTCAACTGGCTTTGGCACTGGTTTTAACGTTAGCTTTGGCTTTGGCTTTGGCCAACACAACAGCATATAACAAACATGCAGCCAAGTGTTCATAATGCCATTACAAACAATTTTCAAAGAGACAGAGCAAAAACAAGCATAAAATGTGAAGCTAACTCGACGCTGATTACATATAAATAGCAGAAAGTGGGCGTTGCGGTTGCCCTTTTGAAGGCAAAGGGGTGTATTTTTAATTTGCCCCAGACTTCAATAGCTCGACGGCCTTTATGCTTAATAACTCTGCATTGAAAAAGGCTGAAAAGTGCGCCTATTTTATCACACAGTGAAAGTCCAACAAGAACCCTAAAAAAAAAGAAAATTCGAAATGTCTGAATGAGTCGAAAAAGTCTTAAAGTCCAGTCACGTAAAGCTTATAACCCAGTTCAGAGGCATTCAGTTTCAAATCTGCAAATATTGGTGAATTTATGAGGTCAAAAAATGAAAACATAAACTTGTCAGTCACACGTAGGCACATAAATTAGCCAAGCCAAAGCCTGAGCTTGTCATTATTCAGCTTGGGTCTCTGGTAATCCGAGCTCATCAAGTTCAATAAACTCTGGAGTAAGCCTTGTGGTTAGGCTACAATAATTCTGAGATGCCCCTCCGTTGGAAATTCATGCAGGAAGTGCACTAATTTATGGCTAAATCCTCCTACTTGGACCGCTATCTATTCTGGCTAACCTTTTGCAAAGGCGTGGTCGACATAAATAAGATAATCGCACTCGTATCACATATCCCCACTGGGTGACTGATGCCAGGTGCTGGCAGAGGGGAGACGAGAGAGATCCACAATTCAAATTAAATTGAGCATGCTGCTGATATGAATGGTCAAGGATCTGGTTTGGTCTGTTCTGTTGTGGGATGCGCCTTTTTTAAATAACATTATACTGAAAAGTGCGCTCATGCGTGAAAATTAGTAGCCGGCCATGGGGAGGAAACTCACACTCGCATTCACATTCACATTCAGATCGACTTGAATAGGGGACACATTTTTGGGGCAGTGTTTGTGTGTGTGTGTCTGTCTGTGTGCGTGGTCAAAGTTTGGCAAGGACATGATGCCGCACAATGTGTGTTATTTTGAATAAATTAAATTTCTCTGCAGTTTGGCATAATAAGCACTTCTGAGCATGGTGTGTGGGATGGATCTGCGACAGTCTCACGCTCCAATAATTTTATTACAATGACAACGAGAGCACCCTTAAAACAGGCACTGCCATTTGGGGTCAACGGAGCTCGCAGCTAATTAGGCGTTTTAAATGTCAGCCCGGTTAAAAAATCTTGTAGCCAACATATGCTGCATCCTCCCAGTGGCCAAAAAGCCCCAAAAAGAATCGCTGTAAACGACTCTAGCTACAATATGGCCACAATGCTCAATATGCTCATAATCAACAGAAAGACACAAAAGCCGGCCATTAATTATGCATATGTAGTGTCGGGATGTGCCTGTATGTGTGTGTGTGTGTGTGTGTGTGTGAGAGAGTCCTTAGTACTGATAGCATATGGATGGACAGAAAGCAAAAAAGGGCATGAGGGAGAAGAAGAGAGAAAGGAATATCGAAAGCGTTGGCCATCTAATGAGCTTAATTAAATAAACAAATGGCAACGCGTTTTTGGAAAAGTCGCATTAAAAGTTCATGAGAAATCAGGGAATACATATGTAACTCACGTTTACACACTGTACACACACATATGTCGGTAACACACAGAGGATTATCAGACTGCCAATTAGTGCGATGGACAGAAAACTGTGACTCCAACTTAACGACGCTGATCAATACCCTTAAAATGTTCTTGCAGATTTAACTAATCTGATACTTTTTGCCGAATTTATTTTCCTTAAATAAATTTTATATCAAAATTCGACATTTTTACGTATCGCTATACTATACTATTCGTCACTATTCTTGGGTCAGTCATCAGAAACTGCCGAACGACAAGATAAATACCTTTTTATGCAAATCAGCATCGTTTTCATCGCTCGAATTTAGCAGTATCTGTCATTAAAATATTTTCACAAAACATTTTTTTTTATGGCTAAAAACTACCCCCATTGATATGGCAAGCAAATTTGGATAAACGTTTGCAATTCTTATATGTTACACAATTCATGACGAGCTTTAAGTACACTTTCAACTCGTAAGTGTATAGAATGACTGTGTTGCCCTTTTGAGTGTGTGCTCTGCATAATGAAAGAGAAATAAAAGTATACACATAATTTTAATGGATTTGAATTTATCAGTAGGTTTAAGTGCGATTTGAGCTTTTGTCTTTGCCTTTTGCTTTTTGCTAATCGAATATTTAATTAGTTTAATTCGATTGCAAATGAAATTGAAGATTACCATTAAAATTGTTAAGAAAGCCAATGCCCGAGATTTTTGATCGGGCGGACAAACAAACAAAGCAAAAAGGCAACAGCAACAGCGGTGGTAATTGGGATTGGTTGACCTGCACTCCCCCTCCGCTAAATTTGACCCCAGCACCACAGTCGGAATGACCTCAGATACAAGATTGAGAACAAGAACTAAATTTCTTAAGTGCTTTCATTTGCCAAGTCAGGTTCCGTCTTGGCCTGAGTCTCAATTGGCAATGCCTACAAATTCTTTTGAGAATGACGAGCAAAGGACGACCCTTCGTCCTTTGCTTTGCTTTATTACACTCCAATCATTTTCAAGAGTCAACTTCGGCCCTTCCTTTACCCCAAAAAATGGGGTTGGAAAAACAATTTTGAAAATTTATTTTCATTAATTTTAATTTGCTGCAAAAGTTTTTGCGTTCCCCTTTCGCCATTTGTATAAATCGGACGTGGACACAGCTGAAGAGCAGGAACGGGTGGCATCAAAGGACTAAGGGGGGGCAGTTTAGGCATGGACCAAATAATTACTTTTTCAGATTTGGCCAGTCTCGTCCCTTTTTAATTATTTGCAAAGGCTTGTCGCTAAACTTCACTTCCATTCGGCCAGCCAGGCGAGCATAATTAATTTATTTCATTTTTTTCTTCACCCTACAGTCGCGTTGTTGTTTTAGCCTTGTTGTTGGTAGGTCTAGAACATTTCCAATAATTAATTGAAACACTCGCTAAACTGAAGAAGCAATCGTTAATATTTAATTAAAATTGCTATAGCTGCTAAATTATAAAGATTTGTTCATCTAGGCTAAAACTGAGGTTGAGTCAAAGGATTAATCCTTCTTTCTCAGACCCAAAGCCGATGACATCGCAAACTCCTTTCAACTTCCCCGATGGCTGATGATGATGATGGAAGTGAAGTGAATGATGTGAGTGATGGGCATGATGAGGGCGTGACGTTGATTTAGTCTCGTGTTCGCGTGACTTTAGCAGCGTTGATTGCACTTAAGCCCCGGCAAAGGCACAAAACAGATTCAGATTCTGATTCAGATTCAGAGATTCCCGTTTCCAATGTCAATAACATGCGATCTGTTGTTGATGTTGTTGTTGCTGTTGCTAACTTGGCTGACTCAGCAGGCGGCAATCAACGAGCTGTTCTCTGTTCAATGTCAATTGATGTGTATACGATGTGTGTGTGTCTCTCTCTCGTTTTCTCTCTCCCTCTCTCTCTGTGTAGGCACAGCTGGAGCCAGAAGCCAGCAGACAGACAGATATACACAACAAACAGATAAACAGACAGACAGAGGCCTCTGCTTTCATTTGCATTTGAAGGTCCTTTGAACAGTTAGTGAATTAAAGATAGTACTGTCTAGCTGTATTGAATGCACGTATCTCTGATAATATGCTAATAATGACTTCAAAATTTCTCATCTTTGCAGACATTATCAATATTGACAGCATTTCAGGAACCATCACAGCATTGGGGTGAGTACTAAATTAATCGACTGTCTGGCCATTATTTGGCAACAACCATTAGCCCTTAAGCATTAGCCCACATTTAAGCTAATCGATCTTGAAATTAAAGCCAAGTTGGGCGATGAAAATGTCAGTTGAATGATCTAAATCATGATTGACAATGCCAGATAACCTGATAATTGTGTTTGGCTGCGGTTTTGTACAAATTGTTTGCCACATTGCGCATACGCCAGGTGTTCGCACGTCTGAATTGTCGTCGCGCGTGTTACTGGGTCATTTGCATGTCTCTCTCGTACTCTCGTACTCTCGCTCTCTCCCTCTCTCTCTCTCTCTCTGTCGGTCCCTCAGATACGAGTGGTGTCTGTCATTAGGTCTGGCATTTTGCAATTAATTGCAATTCCATTGTTAATGAACTAGTTGAGCAAAAAGAATAATAAAATAAGTAAATAAAAAATAGAAACACACACAATTCAGCTAGAGGGTGAGGTCATGACACGACCGTGGCGCAGATAAACAGAGGCAAAAAGGACAATTTGCAAAGTGACGTCAAAACAATTACGTGCAGAAATACGCTTGATAATAAAATGAAGTGAAGCTCTGACGAAGACGACGACGGCGGCGCTAGTTCTCTCTCTATCTCACTCTCTTCTCTCTGTCCCTCTCAAATGGTGAAACGTGCTCAAGTGTTGACTTTTATAAATTGTGCTGTCGTTTTTCTTACCTGGCCATCAGCTCTCTTAGAGGCAGGTGAGCTGATGTGGTGTCTGTGTGCATGAGAATGTGTTTGGCTGTTGGCATGTGCTCAACTTGGTCAGCAATTAATTACACACAACGACTGGCAGTCTGAGCGAGACCATATATAGGCGAATAAAGAGACAGGGCGAGAGAGAGAGAGGAGGGCGAGCAGTTCATCAGTCGTTGGATAAGTTTAAAGGCGCATTTAAGGCAAATTTAGTTGGTCCAATCAGCGGCCGCTGAACTGAGCTAAGCTGAGCTCTCAATAAGAAGAGACCGTTGTCCCTGCCGCAGATTTATATTTGCCTGCCACGCTCCACTGACTACGAATGACAGTTAAGTGCGAGCTTTTCAGCCAAACAGCAACAGCAACGGGATGAGGATGATGATGAGACAGGGGCGACGGCAGGAGGAAAAGAATGGGACCTGGATGCAGTAGTGGCTCGTTCTCTCGGTCGGTTAGTTTATCTCGCTGGCTGAGCGTTAAAATAATTTCAGGCTTTCTTTCATTTGGCGCCCTCGCCTTTCTCTTTCTCTCTTTCACTTTTCTCTCTTCTCCTTTCGCTCCTCTTCAATGCTGCGTGCTGGCGTTGCGGTTTTGCAGCCTTTGCCGCAATTAATGCTAACAGATTAATTATACGCATCGCTGCATAATTTGCTGTCTGTTTTTCAAATTTATTTTATTTTCATTTTTCTTTTTACGAGCTATACAAAAAACAAAAACATTGACAACGAAAAAGGACCAGAGCCTGGGACTCTAATGAGTGCACATTAGCTTGACTTTGGCATTAAGAAAGGGCCCCAATTTGTCGGGATAATCAAGCTGACAACAGTCGCAGCTATATATACTAGAATAAGTGTACACTTTCCTTTTTTTTAAAGAGATTGACTGGGGCATATTTTAAGTGAGTGCAATTTGGTATTGATAGGTCGGCTGATAAAGCAATTTGATCAGGCTCTGGCAACAGCTGTCACTGACCTATTATTTATATGACTTTTTTTAGTTTGGGCAGCAACTTTTTCTTTTTTGTTTACGCTTTGAAGCCATAAATCTTACGGCGTTGCCTGTATTAATGTGTCAACTACACGAAAGTAACGCACACACACTTCAAAGACCTTCAATCACAGACCCGCCAGAGGGCAGGAGAGAAGTACAGTTGAGCACTTCAAGACACATATGCCGAGTTTGGTAAGAAAAAGCCTTGGTCCGCGATAATTATAACTCAAATAAGGCCAATGGGATAAGGGATTATGGATAAGGATTGACATTCGAAGGGGTGTCAAGAGTGCAAAGACAGTGACATTCATGTTGATTTATATGCTTTTTGGGGTCCACGGGGCGTATGATTTATGCCGCAACTGTCGCTCTATATTTATGAAAACAAATAAATATATTTCGAGCTGTCATTAAAGTGTACAAAACACATTAATTGCATATTAAAACGTATTAAGGATACATTAGCCGACACTATCTGTGTGTCCCCAAAAAATTGCCATAAACAGTTTCCTCTATTAAAAGTGGCCCCGGAAAACATTGTAAGCAGCTGCTGGCAACAAACGGAGGCCAAAAGGCAACTGGCAACTGGCAGCCAAGGCGACAATTTGCACCAAGAGTGCTCGTATTTGCTTTGCCATATTAAGTAATAAAAGCGTTGTAAAAATCATAAAATGAAAGTACAAAACTGTGCACAGTCAACCCTGGCTGCCCTTGCCATCGTACTCGTATTAAATATTATAAAAGGCAATTTGCAAATCTCATATAAAAGCCACACGGCATAGACCGACATCTACACACAAACACACACGCACACACAACCTTAGGGGGGAGAAAAGGAATTCCAGCAGCCGACTGACGGCAATCATTAGCAACAAAAGGCAGTAAACAAACAAAACAAGAGCCGTAACAAGTAAACAGTATGCCTGTCGTGTTGTCGGTGGCAACCGCAACCTTGAGGCCTACAAATGCCTTGGCTTCAAGCTGTTGCCACGCCCCAAAACGACCAAAGCCAAGACTGAGGCCAAGGCGAAGACATTCAATTGCATATGCCAGAGGCGTTGATAATTGTGCTAGAATTAAAAAGATTTAGTAGTTAAGCTGTTGCTACCAGTTTCGTCCTGGCTCCTTAGCCAGGATTCGTTATGTCTTAGGCGCATCTCTAATTAAAGCAGCTCTTTGTGTCATTGCCACTGCCATTGCCGTTGTATCCGCGTTTGTTTACCACTCATTTTGATGAATAAAGGAACTCTGTCTGTCTGCAGGTAATTAACATTTTTATGTACTTTTTCTCAGCTGAGCTCTCCATCCAACTGGGCCAGGTTGGACTGCCTTCGCTGTCACATAATTAAAACGTTGATTTATGCAACAGATAATAAATTCAACAATGCCACACTGTGCTTCACACACTGTTTTCCATCTTCCACTTCCCGCTTCCACTTTTATATACATATATATTATTATTTTGTAGGCCTTGACGTTTTATTTATTTAACGCCCCTTCGATAACGATGCTTAAAAGCATTTTAAATAATCCAATTTCTTGTCACACACTTTATAAATGTGTCATTTTCAGCGGAAGATAAAGACAATAATGTGAATCTGATAAGCTCCAGACTGAAGTAAATATACTAACTTACTCAACATAAATGTTTTAAGAATATAAGTAAATTATTGTATAATACTTATTACTTTAATTCATTAATTTCAACTTAGCAAATAATCTAAACAAATATTAAAACAGAATTCGTAATATATGCGATGTTTGTTTCAAGTCCTAATAGTTTCTTAAATTAACTTTGAGTTGAAAATACTGTGAATATCAATAAAAAATTTATAAGAATTTTGATTAAAAGTCCTCTATATGTATACTAAAATTACCTTCTGCAGAGATTGTCCCACTTACTTAACTCTGAGTGCATTATTATTAATTTTTAACATGTATTATTTTTTAAACAGCTGCAGGTTCATATGCGTTTCCTTACATACTCGTATACATACCAGTTATTGATTGAGTTCCCTTGAAGCAGGGTCATTCATTTTTAAACATTATTAAATTGCGCCTTTTTGGCATGTGCATTTTTGATTTATGAGTATGGCGAGTTGACGTCAATCAGGTTCGACGGTTGTCCAATGGATTTTGACATTAAACACAGAGCAGAAAGTAAAATGAAGCAATCAAAGTCAAAGCAGGGCAAGGAGGATGGGTGAGAGCGGGAGCGTCAGCTCCCAATCAAACTTTTCCAATAAAGTCTTTAGCCTAAAGACGGCTGATAAATCAAGCAATCAGAGCGAAAAGGGCTGTGCCGACAGCTTCGAACACATAATTTATAGCAAGTGCTTTAAAGTTGCCGGCCCAAATTACTCTCTGGCGTACAAACAAACAAAAAACCAAAAAGAGATGATAATATGCGGCTGGCCAAAATCAAAATCAAACCCATAGCCGAGGTTCTGACTGAGGCTGAGGGACAACCACAAAAGTTAGAATTTGGTTGCTAAAGTGCGAAATTTAACTTTGCCGATTACACCGTCGAGACCAGAGAGAGAACAGAACAGACCAGACCAGACAACGTTGCGTATACGTAACGCAACGTATACATAATAATGGGCACAGCCCAGAGAGGAGACGTGCTTAGTTTGATGCGCAGCTTTTGGATACACAGCGAGGCAACGAGTCGGTTAATAAAAAGGCCAGTCAGCCAAATGAAAAATACTTTTCGTGGGTTAGGCAAATTGACTTAATCTAAAATAAAAGTTTAGTGCGTTAGGCCACACACACACAAAGTACAAACAGAACAGCAAGAGGAAGAGGTCTAAGTTCACAAACGATATTTTTATGGGTACGTGTGTGTGTCGATGAGGTAAACGAACCAACAACGACTTATACACACATACAGGAAGGGAAGTTTGGGAGGGATATGGCTGCATGTTAATTTCCCAGGAAACGCACGATAAAGTTGAATGCTTTTTCGAAAAACTATTTGACTTTGAGCAAAGGGTAGATGCCAACACCAGTGACTCACACATACGACAGACTCAAACACTCGTTACATATATCACAATTCACGTGTTTGTGAGTGTGTGTGTGCGAACATTTACCTAGCACATACATATACATTGGCATTGCCAGAAGTCGAAATTGGGACTGGGATCGGGAGCTGAGAGGCTGGTCGGACTCTGACTCTGCACATGCGCCCGAATTAAATCAAATAAAAAAGTTTTAATAAGGAAATAAATTTTGTGAAAATGCTGAAAAGGCAGCAAGATTTACGATGCACAAAAGATAAATTTACAAATGCGAATACACAGACAGCAATCGAAAGGGAGAAGAAGCAAGAAGGGGAAAGGGAATCGAAACACATATGCTAAATGGGCATTAGAAGAACGAGCAAACTTCAACTGCAAATGAAATGGCAATTCATTTATTGCCCCTTCACTGTATTTATGGCAAGCAAATAACTATATATAAATGTGAGTGTGTGTGTGTGTCTGTGTGTGTGTGTGCATACACATCTGCATAATGTGACGCAATTACATTTAAAAGCTCATAAAACGAGAGCAGCATTTCAATTGAAAAATAAGCCGCAGATAAAATGCAAAGCAATTGCCAAATAAATGAAAGCACAATCAGCGCTTCAATTTAAGAAATATAACAAATACCAAAATTCAACAGAAACAATAACAATTTTTCGGAGACGAAAATAAAATAACAGCGAGGGGGATAAAACAGAACAAAACATATTTAATTTCCGCTATATAAGCACAACTGACTTGTGATTATTTCCGTTTACGATAGTTGCGCCATTTTGGCATTTGGCTGCATCATCGTGCGTATCCTTGCCAGCAGGATACCCGTATAAACACACACACACACACACACAAACACTCACTTTCAGATACAACATGTAGAAGTCGAAAGCTTGTGCCAATTTTGCCGCTCGTGCAATTTCTGTGTGTGGTTACCATGACATCGACAATTTCGAGGGGTTGCATTTGTGTTTGCCATTCATTCATGTCAGTTTATTTATTTAAATAATTTCTTGTTTATATTTATTAGAGATTATAGTGGCTCGGAATTGTCAAGGCAACCTTTATTAAAGCCAGTTTATCATGTTTTTTCTTGGGTTTCTTCGTCGTATTCGGGCTCGGTTGCAATTGAAGCAGTTCTTAAAATGATTGTTTACTTTGAAGATTAAAATATTTTTGCATTTTTTCCTTTCGTTCGCTTGCATTTGAATAATTACAGAGTTGAGCTTTTATATTTCTGTTTGTTTAGACATTTGCATTGCGATTGCGGCGCCGACTTCATAATTAATTAAAATATTCAAAGGTCAGCGGAACGTATACGTAACGTGGCCTTCTCAATGAGCTCTGACCTGGCCCTGACGGTTGCCAGTTGCCAGTTGCCAGTAGAATAAGAAGTAGCTGTCCCGGGGGCACTTAGGACGCTTTATTGCTGACCCTTGGAGTTTATCATGATTTGTGCACCAGGAAAACGAGTTCTTCAAAATGTTTGGCTCTGGCGTAAAGGATTTTTTGGCAAGAGACCGTTGTCAGTCTTAGTCCCAGTCGGCCCTTCAGATACTCAGCACACTTTCTCTCTCTGTCTCTCTCCGTTAACCTCTGTGTCTACTTTATTCCTAAGTAAGAACTCTATCTGTGTGGGCGTCAGATGTGTGTGTGTGTGTGTGTGAGTTTGTAAGTGTCCTGACAAGTGACTTTTGGGCTCTCCCCTTCAGAGCACTCGCAATTTTTATGCGCTGCTCCCGAGCGTTTTGTCAGCTTTATAATTAAAGCAAAAGTTAATTTTTTTCAACTGTGTCATAGTGTTACCCTCCCTCCGTCCCTCCCCTCGAAATATTACCCCTACCCTTCTGCTGCTGTTTTTCCTCCCGCTACTGAGCGTTGTTTTGCATGCGCCCTTGCCGGAAAAACTCATTATTTTTTAAATGAAACTCTTGCTTTGTGCCGTCGCTTGCACCTCGTCCCTCGCCACTTGTCCTCCATTCCCTAGTCCTTCGTCTGACTCGTGTGCTTGTCTCCGCCATTGTGCTCATCATGATCCCAGTCGCAATTAACTCAGGAAAATAATGTTGCGGCAATGACTAGCGAGAAATGTAATATTTTTGCCCCATTTCTTCCCTTCATCCTCCATCCTCGATCCCTCTTAGACAACCAATATGACCATGTTGCATTTGTAATAAGCATGTAAATGAAAATGGAAAATGGAGTTAAAGTTTCCAACTGCAGCTGCAGATGGAAGTCGATGGCAGCTGAAGCTTGTTTCTCTCCGTGTTTGGCATCTCATTTGTATGCCAATTGCAATTGCTGCTAATGCGAGACGACGACAACGACGACGACGTCGACGGTGCTCGGATCTGTATCTGGGCCAACTATTTGCAAAAAGCATGGCCAAATGCCTGACGCTGTTTTATTGTCAGGCAATAATTATAAATTTTGAAAATGGGAATCCTCAAACGACGCATTGACAGCGCATTCCGATGAAGAGCAAAAGCAATTTGAAAGTTTGCATTGCCATCATATGGTATGTGTGTGTTTGTGTGTTTGTAAATATGTGTATGTGACGCGTTTTCAAATACTTGGAGTGAATCTGCTGGGAAACGCTTGAGAAAATGGGAAAGAGAGGGAGCGAGAGCAGGTGAGGGTAATTGAAATGTATGTGAGAGCATCCCAGTTGAAGGGAGATGGAGTTTAATGAACTTTGGCATGCATGCACATGGAATACGAGTATGTACTCGTACTCTTGCTCGTGCTTGTATTACATGTATTACGACTATTGCAAAGTATACTCACACCCAGTTGCCTGTTCGACTGCCACTTTCAGCTGCCAGCTTGGCTCATAAATGCTTGCATGCTTGTAGGAATTGCTTAGCTGGGATTTCCTTAATTTCAACACCACGTCTCAACATGCCGTGCTCCAGCTCCAACTCCAAGCTCAATGCTCGAACTGTGTCTGCCTCCATCACCAGTTCCATTTCCCACTGAAAGTCGGCTTATGGTCGTCGAGGGAATTGCGTCACACGCGTCAGATGCGCAACATTTTTGGCCCATTGCTTAGACATTCTCATTTCGATTTTCGTTTTCAATTTCACCCGGGCACATGCAAATTGAGCATGTGGCCACTTGTCAGTCAATCAATAAAATGCAAATATTTGTCTGTTTCTTAGCATTGTTTGGCGCATTTGAGCCACATTTGAAGCCATCGACGGGCCGTCAATGGCTGAAAGCAGCCGACGCTTTGAACTTCAAAGTTCTGCATAAACACTTCACAAAATTCAATGACAACTCCAATAAACCGGCACTCAAATGCCGGCGCAACAGCTGCCCCCAAGTGGGTGTGACCCACATATACTGAGTGATACGGAGTGAGCGAAAGAGAGAGAGAGACAGAGATAGAGATAGATAGTCACATATGACTTGAATGCTTATGTGACAGTTGTGTTTGATGTGAGCACCACAAATTGCTTTGATGGTCGCCAACGTCGACTACTTTATGTGTTTGTATTTGTGCTCTTAGCCTGAAACTCATTTCGAGGTACCTGCGAAGCTCGGTGAATAAATTCCATGAAATCTGAAAGCAGCCAACACTTTGAATCCTCCTCCTGCTTTCCTACAATTAAGCTGAATATGTTGATGTTGGAATCCTCTGCTTACTTTTTGTGTTCGGCTAATGTAGAAACAAAACAAATAGGCAAAAGTCTAGTCATAAAATGCTCAAATTTGTGTCGCTTGGGGAGCACTTTACATGCTCAGCTGGCAGCCAAGTCCAAGTCCAAACTCGAATCCAAATCCGATTCGAAATCCTCAAGCTCACATGTGCCTCGATAATGGTTCAATAGCCCGGCTGCCAAATCCTTTGAGGTCAGCCAAAATGTTGGCCAAAACTTTTCGCAGTCACAAAATGTACATACAAAATACACACGCACACTCAGACTCACATGTGGCGTGTTGTTGTGTGTAGCCCACTTCGATTCCTATTATTTGAAGCGCACTTCAGTTTCAGATTCAGTTGAGTTCAGTTCAGTTCAGTTCAGTTTCGTTCAGTTCTGTTCAGCCGCAGTGCATATGGAGGCCACTTTATGGCTTTCCACTGATTTGGCCGGCAATGGGACGATCGGTTATCGCTTTTCGCTCTTTCGGGTCGCTATTCGGGGGCTTTCACATATTGCGGATAGAAAAATATATGTATAAAAATCGTTGAATGTTTTGCGGTTATTTGCCCGTTTCTGAGGCTCGCACGGAAATCGCCTTAGGAAAAATATTGATGCCGCCGGCTTTTTGGCGAAACTCAAATCCAAAAACAGAATGCCCAATGGCCCAAACCAATAACCAACCCCAACCCCAACCCCAACCCCGACCCCAATCCGAAACTCAACCAAAGCAAAGCAGAACAGCGCAAACATGTTGGCCATGTTTTACTGCAGTTTTTGTTTGGGAGTTTTATGTACAAGGCACATCTATGGCCATTTTGTTGTTGTCTGAGTAAGCTGCCAACAACAACAACAATAACAATAGCAGCAATAACGGCCAGAAAGAGAGGGAGAAACATTCGCGCCGAACGTTGTAAAAATCATTTTATGAGTTTGCATAAAATTTTGTGGTTTTCACGCCCATGTTTATTGCAAGCGTCGTGGCACATATGTTACCATTGTTGGTTTTCTTAGCAGCATTTTAAACCATACTTTTTGTGCGGTTTGTGCAGTTTTCTTTGTTTTTCTTTTTTATGGCAAAAAGCGACGCTTGTTTGATTTAATTAAGTTTGTCACTCGACGCTGCATCAACACTGACTGACACTCCTTGAGGACCCATCGGTTGATGTCCGGTTGGTTTTATTGATTTCACGCCAATGCCAAATGGGTCGAGCACATAATGCAGCTCATTAAATGATTTTCTCATGTCAAATGACCATCAAATTTAATTTGGCAAGAGCCAATGCCAAGTCGAGCGTGCAATTAAATGGCCAATCGTTGGTTCGGTTCGGTTTGACTTGGGTTTGTTTTGGTTCAACACCTGCTCCTGGCTTTTGGCCTCTGGACAGACCGAATTTCCGTTCATTTTATTGTAATGACAGCCGAAATTTTAATAAGCATGCATTAAGCCAAAGCCAAAGTCAAAGCCAAAACCGATGCCAACATTCGACCCAAAAGTTAGCCGTTGTATTTTGTGTGTGTGTTTTGTAATTATCCTGAAAACAGCGGCAGGAAGCCGCCTTTAGTTTATCTAAACGAGCGAGATTTTTGGGTTCGCCTCTTTTGCTGTCACTTGCCAAGCCCTGGCACGTACTTGGCGGCTCTCCGTCTGCCTATAAAATGCCACTTAAATCCGCCCGAATCCGCCAGACGACAACGAAGCCGAAGCAGACGCAGACGCCTTTCGGCTGTCCAGTTGTCCGGCTGTCCGACAGGCAAAGAAAAACAATTAATATTGCCGTATGCAACAATAAGCTTTTGTTTTTAGTGGCAGCCACAGCGCTGTCGTCCGCGGGGCACTTCAAATCCGCCTCCTGCCGCTTGCCGCTTGCCACATGCCACAAGCCGCATGCCGCATGCATGCAAGCGTTGGGGCAGTCAAAACGGATTCTTGCCCTGCAGGTGAAATAAATTATTATTTATTACGGTCATTAGGGCTTAATGGCGGCAATGATGTCCACCACGCACAGCCAACGAGCGATCCTGTCGCGGACATAGCCACGGCCACGGCTTCAACTCCAACTCCAACTCTGACTTCGTGTCCGTCTCCGCCTCCGCCTCCGTCTCCATCTCCATCTCGGACTTCCGCCGCTTAATCGAAAACGAAAGAGAAACATTTGCGGCCGGACAACCTTTGTGGCAATGGACCCTTTTTAACGGCAACCGGTTCACATTATGCGGCCACAGCGTATTGTCCTTGAAAATGTTACGCATAAACAAAAAGAAATCCGGCGGGCAAAGCGTTTATCGTAAATTCAGAGGCATTATTATCTGAACGGGCGTGTGAAAATATATTTATGCATTGCCAAACTTCTGGCCCCGGTCCGTCATAAATATGCGGCAAAAGGCCAAAAATCGTAGCATAATTTAGGCTCATAACACACACACTGACACTGACACTGACGCACACACTCATACTCACACACACATATGTAGAGGCATATTAATGGTGCTTCGAGCTGACACATTGTAAATTCAAATGCATTTCTATGGCAGCTGTGACTCAGCTGAGAGCCAGCGAACTCAGGCCCAAAAACTTGGCTCAAAGCTTTTACCGCAAAGTGAAAACAATCAATCAAAATATGCATATGTGTGAGTTGCTGTGAGTTGTGGCCCTGTGTGGCCTAAAGGGAAATGGAAAATGTGAAAGGCCTTCTGCGGGCGAGAAATTAATCTCATGCATTTATGACACATACTCACAATCGTACTCGCAAACGGCAGAAGGCGACAATTTCCATAAAGATTATTTCGTGCTAAGAAAAACGCAAGAAATCATGTGAAATATCAAGTATACGCTGCGGTGACTTGCAACATTGGTGCACGGTGCTACACTGATTTATTTACCACGCGAGAGTTATTCTTTGTGTTATTATTATGCAGCAGCAACAACAGTTGCAATTGCAACTGCCACTGCAACTGCAGCAGCAACAACGACAATTCTGAGGCCAAAACTTTAACTTGAACGCCTTTTGCATCTCCTTCTCGCTCCCTGTGAAGTTTGCAATTCCTCGCACAAAATTACATGCACTCTATTTGCGAGTGTGTGTGTGTATGTGTACATGTAATTGCGCTTGTAGCTGTGTGCGCAGTCTTTGTTGCAGTCGCCTTGCCTCGCCCCCCTTTTAAGCTCTCCCTTTTCTTTGATAAATGCGCATAATTTCAGTAGTTTTTCTTGAAGTAGTGTGTGTGTGTGTGTGTGTGTGTGAATGTGATGTGTGGGTGTGTGTAATATTCTCCCATGCTGCTGTGTTTTATTGTTCACAGCGCCGCGTTAAACATTATGCCAGCTGGGTGGTTTGTCTTGGCGGAATTATGAAGACGATTACATGACTTTATAGGTGACTATAAGTTAGTGTGTGTGTGTGTGTGTGTGACACGTGTGTGTGCGGGGTGTATGCGGATGGGGATAGGGGTGTGTCACTGGCATGTGTATATTTATGAGCAACGATGCGCTGCGACAGCGCCTGACGCAAGTTTAATGAAATACCTGCCAGGATTTATGAGCTAGTTGACTACGGCAAAAAAAAACAAGAAAAGTAGGTGGAAATTAATTTTGTATGAAAACAGTGTTGTCTAGCACCATTAGTCATGCTGTGCTGTGCAAGTTCACACCTTAAATCGAATAGTTAAAGGCTCTGTAAAGGGGCCAATATGCTCCACAAACATCAACATCAGCTGCAAATGTTGTTTTATTTAATCTTTTGGTTTCGTTGTAATCCAGGTGACACCATTTCCACAGCTTATAAATGTGGTAGCCATTTAAAAAGCAGTTTTTTTGTTTCAGTTGCAAGTTTGTACCCGAATATTTGCAGTGATTTTGCTATTGAATTCAGCTGCTGTTGTCGTCGTGGAAAACTGTTATCCTGCGTTTTCCTGTAAATAATTCAACTGAAAAATTCATAAAGCTGTGCCACATACCTGTCGTATCTCTTCCTCACTCCCCCTCTTTCTATCTTTCTATCTCTTTCCTGCACGTTTGTTGCTGTTGTTGTTTTTCTTTAATTGTTTAGAAAATAAATCAGCGAACCCCCGAAATAAGTTGACAACACCACATGAAATAAAAAACGAGAAAGCGAGTTGGCTAAATGGAACATCGACTACGGTGCACGTAGCGAGTGGTGTGTGTGTGGGTGTGTGTGTGTGTGGTGCGAGTATTGGTGCCGTGTGCCGAGCGGAAACGGAACTAACAAAGCACAAAACGAGCAGTGCAAAAACAAAACAAAAGCAACAAAAAAACTCGCCTAGAAAAAACTATAAAAATTTGAAAAGAAAAAAGGAAACGAACGGAAAGCAAAATTGCCAAACTAAAACTGCAGTCACGGAAAAAAAACCAACAGCACAGCTCCGCATTGGGTGTAAATATGGTTGTACACACCCCTCCACACACATTCACATACATAGCTAAAGTTTCGTTGGTGTAACAAGCATGGCAGAGCACAAAACAATTTACGAAAATTTGTACAATTTCTAAACTTAAATAAACACCGAGAATGGTTTTATTTTTATTATAACTGCCACCATTTCACTTTACACACATACACACACACGCAAACACATATATTTTTACAAACACACGCAGACACTCACAGAGGAAGTGGAAGAGGAAGAGGCAATAAAGGGAACTGAGCTAAACCAAATGACGTCTTAAATATTTTGGTAAAACAGTTTGAATCGCCTGCAAAGTAAACTGAAAACTTAATGAGCTGTTGACGTTTTAGCCATTCGAACCCATTCTGGCCGTAATTAAAGCGCTCCGTCTACGGTTATGCGAGAATGGTTGAATTAAGACCCGGCACGCCACACTTTTTGGCCAAAATTCAACTCAAGTTCAACAAACCATCGCTGGCATGCAATGACATCAAATAATCCAAATGCCATTGTACTTTTTAGTAGTAAATTAACAAGCGTCGCCTGGTGACGTGACACCCACAAACACAGCATGCAATCCGACCTGAGGGAGAGAGCGAGAGAGACAGAGACAGAGAGAGAGGGAGAGAGTGGACGGTCTGGCTTAAATTGAAAAACTTTTGCAACTTGCAAGTTCTTTTTCAAATCCTTGTTTTTCTCGTTGTTCAACGCTGCTAACAACTTGGCAGGGATTCATTGCAGTCCAGCAGGCAAACACACACGAACCACAACAACACACACACACACACACACATACGCACACACGTTTAAAATGCATATGCGTGGCACCAGGCGATTTTAAGCAGCTTAAAGTCCTTTTAAATGCGTCCATTCGGCGTATACTTAACGTGACAAACTTAGGCAACGGCAACTAATTGAGCACTGCACAGGACTTTCAAATGCAGCAGAAGCTGCCAGTGATTTACTGTGCAAAGTCCTTTTAACAAAGGACAAACTTAATTAAGAATGTATAAGTAAATATTGAAAATATAGAGAAACTAAGCTTCACAATCGAAGTCTCTTTAAATTGGAATAATGATAAAGTAAAAGACTTTAATCTGTTATAATTTGCTTTTGAGTCGCATCAAAGCATCAATGAGCTGCTGAGAAAATCACTGCGAAATTCAATTTCTCATTGAGAGAATTCTTGTTTTTTTTTTGGAACAATTAGAAAACGTTATAAACTAAAGGCATTAGGTACGCAGTGTCTTGCATAGAATTATAGTGTGATTTCAAATTAGTTTTTAGTCCGCTTAAAACATTCACTTCAATTGCAACAATATGATATGCAGGAAAGGCTTTAAATAATAAAATCAACTTAAGTTCTTTAAGGAAACTCAACGCTTGTTAACACACTTTGACACACTTTGATTTAATGTCCGTTTGATTCGCTTTTGGTTAATGCAAAATGGATGGCAATTTTGTACGCACCGCACACAATTGCTCAATTATTTCAAATTGGAATAAAAAGTGCGCCCAAAGACTGTATATATGAAAATGGCGCAAATTAAAGTCATTCGAGTGCAGTGCACCGGAAACGGAAATGTGCGCAAAACAATTACGTGAGAGTGAGCAAACGACAGATAGAGGGAGATGGTGAGGGAGAGAGAGAGAGAGAGAGAGAGAGAGGTAAATGTGCAGTGAGAGGGAGGGAAATAGGCTGACACTTATTCACGCACACTCTCACACATACACACGCGCATATGTACTTATGTATATGTAGATACAAGCACATTACAACTGCGAGAACAACAACAAGAACATCGAGTGGTCAGCACTTTGAGTGAATTTATATAATGCGCATTTTTATGCTGAAGTGTAATCAAAATGCGTTACGCGCAATTTCCCATTTGCAATCGGCAACAACAACAACAACAACAGTGCCAACAGAGGGGGGGGACATCCACAACATAGGCCACAATATGGACATTGTTATGTCCTCTGCCTATTTATGGCCAAATGGCAATATAGTTGCCTATAGTTGTAACATGGCAATCGAATTGCATTTCGCATTTAACTTATGGCTAATGACAGGCTCTTAACATGGCTAGCATGTAAGTAGTGTGTGTGTGTGTGTGTGCTTGTGTGGAATGCAGCGTGGTTATCTAATTTAACCGACAGCCTTAATTGCGTGCATTAGCATGGCTAATTAAAAAGCCAGAGCAACACCTGCGGGTCTCAAATTGATAACAGAAAAAGTTCTGCAATAGCATTTAACAATAGAAACTTTTAGTGGCAGCTCACTCACATGTGCGGGCACATGCCACACGTGCCACACACACACACACATGTTCCGCCCCTGCCACACAGTGGGCCACAAAATGCCCTTAGCAATTTGCTGCAACAACAAATGCTTTTAATCAACGAGCATTTGTTGCGAAAGCCGGCGAAATAAATATAAATAAGGCAAAGCTATTTGTTTGGCTTTAGCTAACGACTCCCCAATGCAATTGGGGCATCCATCATACGCACTGTGGTCCAGTCCAGTTTTGGTTTCAGTTCAGACAGTTTCTTATGTATGTGCGCGCCAAATGTATCTGGAAATCCCCAAATAAACATTTAAATAATTTACTACGGCCTCTCAATTACTGTCAACAATAATATGGCGCACAGTTGCATATGAAATATTTATGACTGTCTTAGTATGTGATTCTCTCTGTGTGTGTCAGAGTGTGTATCAGCGTGTGTGTGTGCCATGAGGCATGCCGTTACATTTCCGACAGCGACAGCGACAGCAACAACGACAACGACAACGACAAAGGCCCAAGCTCAGTGCATTATGCAACAACAACAACAACAACAACAACAGTCGCATGCCATGACAAACAAATGCTACAAAATGAAGTATGAGGTCAGCATACAACAAAACAAACAACAACTACAACAAAAACAACAAAAGAAAAGCACATGATTGTCGCTTGAAACTTGAGCCACAGCAACTAACCTCATGACATCAGCTTTTTGGTTTTCAACTTATTACAATTTCCATATAACCTCCAACGCGCCCGAGGAGCCTGCAGCAGGACACCATCCCCCCTCCTCCCGCTCGCTCGTCTCCGTTTACTAGGACCCCCTCTATGTGTTCCAGCAAAATGCAAACAAATGTGCATATGCACTGCGAGGGCTTTGAAAAGAAAGCACAATGAGCACAAATACAGCAAAAAGAACCAGAAACAGAAACAGAGACTAAGATCGAAAGAGAGAGAGAGAGGGAGAGAGTGTGTGAGTGTGTGAGGGAGCAAGTAAAAGGCTGTTCGGCAGTGCCAAATGCCATGTCCTTCATGGAAAGGGAGAGGAAAGCATTTGCCCTTGTCGGAGGCGTGGCAAAGGCGCAAGGGGGTAGAGGAAGAGCAAGAGCAAGAGAAAGAGAAAGAGGGAGCAACTGCTGTGGGGGTCTTTAAGTTTTATGGCACCATTGTGTCAAGATAATAATATGTACGACTACGAGTACGTCTCTGAATGTGTGTGTATGTGTGTGTATACGTGACTGCATTTAAGTGCATAGTTGTGTTGTACACAAACTAAGAGAGAGAGAGAGAGTGAGAGAGAGAGACACGCAGCCATTGGAACTCGTAGACATTAAATAGCATTCCTCTTGCATGACATTTGCCAGCGAATTACTCTAAACTGCTGCATTTGATACGAAAGAAGCAAAGTAGCAAATAACTACAACTGGCAGCAAGAGACGCCGCACCACCCAATAGCAACACCCAAATGCAACCCACTCACCATCACCATCAACAGCAGCTACTTTTATCAATTTAAATGAATTGCACACGAGTGTGCCATAAATTCATGCCGCATGACATTTGCTAATGTTGCCTTTTGGACGCGTCGCTTAATTAAATATCGTAGCATACTTATACACAAAACACAGATGCACAGACACTCACACACACACACACACACACACACACTTAATTTTGTTTTGTAATTAAAATGAAAAGTGTCCGCAAAGTTTGCAACTTTAATACTATAACATTATCTGTCTAGTCCCCTGTCAGAGCCATGAAATTATAATACTTACAAGCACCTTCCACATAACAAAAATTTTTGATCCATAGACGACAGATGCGAGTGGCACTTGAGACCAGACTTCTCTTTGTAGCAAATATATAACGAAATAAATAAAAAAGAGAACAAAACGCAGATAAAAATTACGAGTTTTCTGAAAAGTTTTGACCAAAATTGCTAGTTGTAGCTTTTATGCGTTTACTCGTAATCGTAAAAATGAAAACTATGTTCACAATTGCGTGTGGGAAAAATGAAAAGTATATACAAAAATATGAAAAACAACTAAGCTTGTAGCAATCTCTACAAGAAAGTGAAAAAATTGTTGGGAGATTCATTAGACGCGATTCAAAATTGAGAACGAGAGCAACAACTTTAGAGTGCGATGGCGACTATTTTCCATAAACTGTGGCAAGTTGCTTTCTCTTGTTGACCTATAAATAATGTGGCGAATTTGCTAGTACAATAAATAAATTCCATTTAGTATGCAAATGAATGGAAAGCTTACAGTCTGTATACACAATGAGGTCGACGTTGATGTCGATGCTTTGAGCCAATGTCCAAGATCCCCAATTACTATAGAAATGTTGTTTAGACCAGCTGGCAATTCAATTAATTTCAGCTGAAACAAATCCGCTCAACGGACTCATAAAAAGCAGCAACAACTCCAGGACATTGCCACAGTCGCAATCTCAGTCCTCTTGCCACATTCAAATTGGGTTAATTGGCAGCTCACAGTCAATACCAAGCAACTGGAAATTTTCAATTCAATTGATTTTCATTTTAAAAACAAACTGACTATTTCTGAACAATTAACACGGTATGAAATGCATGTTTAATGCAACATAAAAGAGCTTAGCAGAAAGATGGAAATAAAAGAGAATTGTACATTGCTGAATAAAAGAATAGAGGAGACAAATAATGCAATAATTGGAATGAATAATAATATTGTAACATATTTTACCGACTTTAATTTATTTTAATCTATTTGCAATAATTTTAAATATTTTAACCAATTAATTCTTAGACTTCAAATAATTAATATTTATGCAATTGTGAAGATAGGAGTCCTTAAGCTTGTACGATTGCCATTGAATATTAAACCTCATATCATATATTTTACTTATATGTGATTTTCTTTATTTTTATTTCTTTGCAGAATGCATTAAAATAGCACGAAAAAGATCTCTTCATAGGCAGCAGCCGGATAAAAGTTGATGCTTGAAAAGACATTACACATTAAAAGTGATTCATCATCGACGTGACGCAAATGTTGTTGTAGTTCTTGTTGCTAGGGGGAAGGAAACAAAAACAAAAGCAAAAGAAGCACAAGCAAAAAGAGCCACTACGGCAAATTGAATGTAATTTCATAAAAAGCGAGTGTTAATTTTTTGCTGTGCGACACAATAGCAACAGTAGCA
The DNA here is from genome assembly GCA_037043405.1 of Drosophila subquinaria. Taxonomy (NCBI): domain Eukaryota; kingdom Metazoa; phylum Arthropoda; class Insecta; order Diptera; family Drosophilidae; genus Drosophila; species Drosophila subquinaria. The sequence goes on along the minus strand of JBAMBL010003196.1, from coordinate 99,216 downwards.
ACAACAGCCACGTTGTCACAATGGCAACAATACATACTCGTGGCTTAATGTGCTAATGCGCAGTGACATGAAAAATGATGGAGAACATGCAAGTTTTGCCCTGTCGCCCAGCAGCAGCAGCAGAAGGAACAAACTAGCCAACTTATAGCAAAAGAAAGCGGCAAAAATATAGAAGGAGGCGAACAACAAGCTGCAAATTTGATACATATAGAAAACTAGTGTGTATCGCTGTCACGGGGCCATAGAAAACGAACACAACAACTGGCAACTAGCAACTGGCAACGGGCAACTGGCAACGGCAACAGGCAACAACACATTGACAAGCGACAACAAAGCGACACAAAAATAAAGAAAAGGCTGCACTGCACATCGAAGAAGTAGCAACAGCAAAAGCAACATCAACAGCATCATTTATCAGCGCATCAGCCAGACAAGAACAACAACAACAACGGCAACAGCAACAGCAAGAATAAGAGACACAACATATGTGTGTTAGGGTGTTGTGGCATTGTGAACGCCATTGCTGAAAGGAAACAGCGCGTTCATTCAAAAAGCCATTAACCCTAATAAGCAGGCTACACAACAACAACAACAACAGGAGCAAGACTAAGAGCAACAGCAGCAACATTATCAGAAGGCAACGCATTGCATCGCATCGATGTGCCATTGTGTGCTCTAGTTGTTGTTGTTGACGCCAAGACGCGAGGTAGGAGAAGAAGAAGAAGAGGTAGAGGTAGAGGAAGTTGTTGCTTCAACACGTAAACACGCAAAGAGAGGGCTGCCACAAATGTTGCTGCCACGGCTGCTGCGACAGCGCCTGCAGCGTGTGCCGCTGCATTTAATGGAACTGCGCATATTGCTGCTCTGCCTGCCAACGCTGCTTTTGGCCACCACATTAGAGCCAGGTAAGTCTTAACAACATCAACAACGCACAACAATTGTTTAATTAATTCAAACAATTGTCGAGAGCTCGGCTCGGGTTTTAGTGACCTGGCAATTGAATTCAAAGTGGCAAATGAAATTTTCACGCGCTCCTCAAAGTATGCACAAGTTTATTTTATTATTTGCATTCAACAAACTCTTCGTTGAAATAAGCTGAGTGCTTCCAGCACCATCGCCCAACAATTAAAAGCCTAATCTCAGACAATGGTGGGTGGGGGCATAAACAACTTTACCAATTTACGGATTTATTATGATAGAACATTTTATTATGCTGGCAGCGCGTTAAATTCCGGTCTACTTCAGCGCTAAGTATTCACCTGCGGCTAAAACTTCCACTCCAAATATACGTACTTATATTAATAGAAAAGCGCGATGCGACGCAGACGTTGAAATATTATAGAATACTTTAATGTTTGCCATTCATTTTGTAAATGGAATGCGAAGGCAAACAGCTAAAACTGACAGACAGACAGACACACGGACAGACAGGCTGGAAGGCAGTTGGGACTCTCAAGTGGCTCCGTTACAGTTTTGTCGAGTTTTCGTTTACGTTTCGGTCTTCGAGCATCTTTTATATTTGGCCAAACGTTTTTTTAGCATTTTATACGGCCAAAACCAGCGTCCAACAATGCAGGTAAACATTTTAAAGCCGCAACGGCAATTGCTTGGCAAACAATTATTAATTTTTCATTAGAGTTCGCAGCTTTTAGAGCTCGCGGCATCGCTGAGTTTTTGACCTTTTGCTAATTTGCTTTAAATGGACGAAGGCGCCTAAAAGCATGGCACACCCAAATGCTTTTGTTTGTTGTGCAATGTGTGTGAGTGTGTGTGTGTGTGTCAGAGAGTATCAGTGTGGGTGTGAGTTCTGTACGGCGTCACGTATACGCATCGTTAGCCCCTCTAAGTTATGGCCAACACGTAACATTCACAAATAATAAGGATAATGAAAAATACACAGGGGAGAGATTAGCGTTAAGGGCGACCCGCCATTTCTTGTTGTTGTTGTTCCAGCTACTGCTACTGTTGCCCTTGTGGCTTTGGTTTTGACCTAAAAGCCCCACGCGGAGTTAGAGTGTGTGTGAGTGCCACTTTTTCATTTTTTTCCGGCTTTGTTGTTGTTGTTGTTGGCTGGCCAAACGCGTTACGCATAAATTATCAACGTAGCAACGGCGACACCTTATCGGGTCGCGGGCCGCTCATTACGCAGCCTCCGGGAACTGAGAACTGGGAGCCGGGAGAACTGGCAAGTGAGTGCAGCTCGCGTGACAGCGCAGAAATTGAAAATTTATTGCCACGCCTTGTGGCCGGAAAAATCTGTACAAAAACAGCGACAGCTACAACAGCAGCAAAAAGACAACGGAAAGCAATGAGCAACTTTTTTAAAATGACTTTTAAAGTGCGTCTCGAGTTATGCAAATAATGCTCAGAATCAAATAAAAGGCGTGGCAAAAAAAAACGGAGCGTGTAACTTTCATTTGCAAAAAAGCCAACGAGTTTAACTTCATTTGGCAAATATTGTAGCTGGTAAACAAATTTCCCGAAATATTCGAGTTTTCTCTATGTAAGCCCAAAGAAAATAAAATCAAGAATGAAAAGTTAATCTCGGCACGCAGAAGATTTGATACCCTTGTATTCAATTTATGACATATCGTTCCTATGACAGCCATATGATATAAAAATGGCAGGCTTTCGAGGTCTGTCACTTTCCTTCAACACCTTTCGCGACGAATTTATAGTATCCTCTGCAAGGGTATCAGAAGATTGAAGTCAGCTAAGCACCTTCCAGTTGACAGGCAACAAGAGCAGCTAAAACACACGTGTCAACTTTTCTGTGCTTCCCTGTCTGTCTGCCTGTCTGTCTTCCTTTCTTTCTGTCCGTCTCTCTGCATATTTGCCGGCTTCAAGGTCGCAGGGCAGCTTCACACGCACACTACAAGCAAACAGACACACACACAAACACATGTGCAGATAAACAACTCACATTTGCAATATTTTGTTTTGCCTTTCTTTATTTTGTTTTTGTGCTCTTTCGCCCTTTGCCTGTTACTCGTATTTACGCTCGCGCTCATGTTTCAAGTGCAAATGAGTTCGCTTTTCCAGCTACCGAGATACTTTTCTAATGCGTCGTAAAATTTCAGCTATTTCGCAAATTTCCTTAGTGGTTTTAATAATAAGCCGGTGGCATTTGTAACGCTAGACGCGCGATCTTTAGCTTACCGGGTTGAGCTCAGGTTATTGCGGAGAGACTGAGATGGAGACTGAGACGGGGACTCCAACTGAGGCAGGCAGCTTAAAAACTGCTAAGCACTTTGGCCACGCTGCCAAAGAAGCGTCGGCTTAAGCAGCTTTCGGGCTTAGCCCTCGCCAGACAACACCAACATATTGGCAGCGCATTAAAATATTACGCATACGCCGTGGGAAGTCAATGGGTTGCATACTCGTCGTAGACAAAGACAGAAGAGGCATAAAAGCGCATAAAATGAAAAAGTGTTTTGCGGGCAAGTAAAAGACAGATAAATTAACATGACAAGTGCGCAGCACGACAACAACAACGACAGCAATAACAATAGCAGCGCCAACGCTATCAGCAGTTCATGTGTCGTGTCAAGAGACCATACAACTTAAACGCTCGCTAGATTGACAAGAAATATTTATTATTAATAATAAACATGCAAGCCACGCCACTCGCACTTGCTGACTTCATTATTTATCGCTTTTTAGTAGCCCAGCCAAAAGGAGAAGACGAGAAGGCGGAAAGGAGAAGGGAAATTAAATGAAAAACGAAGCGAAAGCGACTTCAACATTATTATTTTTCTTCTGCTTTTGCTATTTTTGCAATACATCCGGTTGCGGGTGGCCGATGGGCGTCGTTGGTCGCCATTTTCTATTGCCTTTTGCGCAAGTTTTATTACAGTTGCCTACTTTTCAGGCACAATACAATATAATTCACACGCCTAAGCCGCTGGCAACTGACATGCGCACGTAGAAAGCGAAGCCAAAAGCAGCCAAAAGCGTCTGAAAGCAAAGAAAGCTGAGAGAAAGCGACGCGTTGAAATACGCGACTTTAGCCATTTTATTAGTTGTGCGTGTTTTTTTACTATTATCGCATTTAGACTCCCACACACACACACGCTTTCATAGTGGGGCAGGCACTTGACCTTAGACGCTACTTAACGCTGGGCGGGGCAAACGTTGACTCTTGTGTTTTAGTATTTGTGTATTTCTGTATTTGTCTGAGGCATTTACATTCCTCTTTACATGCGCAATATATTTTGACATGTCAGTTGCGCGTGTGTGTGTGTGTGTGTATGTCTCTGTTGCTGTCATGCATACAAATGCAAAAGATAAAGAATTTATATTTTTGGCTATATGTTTGTACCATACATATTTATTTATACATACTTATCTTTCTTCTATTTTGTTATTTGAATGTTTGTTTGTTGACCACAAAAAATTGACCTGACCCATCATAAAGTGGCCGAGTGTTTGAGTGGCTGAGTGGCTGCCTTTGTGGTGCTGTTGGCATATTTCGTTTGTTATTAATGGCGCGTTGTTATTGTCTGCATGCTTTTAATATCCTGGCACAGATAAATACTCGCATACATGATTCTCAACGAATTTAAGCTCAATGCAGCGTGACCGAAAACTTTGACGTCAGAGGCCAAAACAGCCGCATAAATTATAAGAACAATGCGCATGTACTCAACAAATAGGAATAGGAATACGAATACGAATACAAATATAGATTCAATAACAAATACAAGTGCAGGGCAATGGCAAAGACGTTCACACAGACAACATACGAATACTGTGTTTGAGGTTTGGTTTGGTTGTAGGGATTCGGATTGCATACGCATGCCTAAAGTATGAACTATAAAAATTTACGAGGCAATAAAAGTGCGAGGCGAACTCGCTTCGCTGTGTTTTATGGCATTTCAGGAAGACGCAAAGGGATATGGGAAAGGCAGACTATGGAAAGGGGGAAAGGGCAAGTAGTTGCTGTAGACACTGCGCATTTTCAGTTTCTACTTACTTCGATTTTCCACACAACAAATTGCTGAGTCGGAAGGGGAAAGGTTGCGGCTCAAGGCCAAGCTCATGTGTTGGCTGCTTGAAAGTTTTCCTGTATTACGCACCGCTGATTGATTGATTGATTAAATTCCATTTTATAGTTCACCGTTTTACGTCTCCCTCTGCAACGTCACCGAGTTAATAATACGGCCCGTGATGAAGAGCCAGTCTTTTGGTTATTCATATTCCAGCTGCTTGAGCACGCAGCGCATTAAAAATGTATATATATAATCGTCTTCAAGTTAAAGACGGCGTAAATTTAATTTCAGCTTCAGGTCTGACCACTCAGCAGGGTTGCCAGGGCAATCAAAGTTTGCTAATTAACGTGCACATCGACTTGAGAATTTTAGTTGTCTGATTAAAATTAGCATGGGGCGTATACTTAATAAATTGCCTTACTGCCTTGCCTTGCTTTGAAATTGTAAACTAATGGCCAAGCACAGTTGAGTTAATTTGCAAGTACTCGACTAGTAGTTACTTTCAACGTACTTTTAACTTCAAGAATGACAACTTAGTTAAAAGGTACAACATTTATTTTCAGCTTATCCAACTTCAAATTGTCTTTGATTTTCGCTTTGCTTAATATTTACCCTGGGCGTGTCATTCCTTTGGTTAATTCTGTTGACCCAGACAAATTGAGCGATTCCCTTATTTTTATTGATCCTAATTAATAAGCCGTGCCCAAGGATTACGCACCGAAAGTAATTTTCTTTCAACATACGCAGCTAAGCACGTCACTTTGCTTCTTTTTGCTCAAAGGATTCCTATTTTATGACCACAAACACGATTTATTTTAAAGAAACAAACATAAAAAATGCTATGGCAAAATTTGTGCAGGGAGTATTTCGGAAACTTTTTAAGCTTTTGAACAAATTCATTGTAACTGAAATAGAATTATTAATTAAAAGCTAAAGTTTCCACGAACTTGGCTGATGTAATTATAGGAGTATTTGATATGAGTGTACCACATTGCGTGATCAACAAAATAGACAAGGACAATAAAAATCATTTTCTGCTTACTTTATTCTATTACTGAGCATGTGTGCGTGTGTGTGTGTGTGTGAGGGTGACAAGCGACAAGTGAAATCAATAAATGCCATGTCGGGGCAATAATCGTAAATAACACGCTGAGTTTGGGACGTCAATCAAATTCTGTATTATTTCAACAGTATAAGCTTTTCGGAGGGGCAGCAGCAGGTGAAAAGGTTAAAGGGCAAGGATATTCGACAATTGCAGTCCTTTCAAACGATTATTGGGCAAAACACGGCTGCCTGCATTTGCTGATTGCGTTAGCCAACTCAAAGTCGGTCTCTATCTTAAGCTCAAATACAATTGAGTGCCCCGAGTGACCTTAAATGCAATTTGTGCTTGCAGCTTATTTGTCAGTCCCTTGTCTAACGTTCCCTTTGTCATCTTTTCTCTGATTACAGATCAAAAGTCAATACTCACAGATAACGATTGGAAGAAGCTATGGATGCGCGGCGGTATAAATGCCGACTCAAAATTGGATAATAATCTCGACTCGAGCGACAGTCCCATGTTCGAGGACAGCGAGGTAAGTCGACCCAAATGACAGATTGCTTAAACAGACTGGCCCAACATCTAGAACCGCCTCAACTGCTGACTGCATCAATGAAGTGCAACGAAGTGTATTTTAAATTCAAATTGATTTGACTTGAAAGCAGCCATTGCAGCAACTATGTGTGGCAAGTGCACTTGTGTCGGCTGAAGGACAATCGCCAGACGATGGTGTTAGCCAGAGTTGAAGTAAAGAATAAACTTTTAGTTTATCAATATGTTAATTTGATGGCACGAGAATCGCGAAACCAGAAACGCACGAAGGACATGCAAATAGCGGGTCAGGATAATGCTAATTACCATACAACATGAAGACGAGCCAAGTCTAATTAATCTTTAGTGCTTATTTATATTTCATTCGCACGGGCTTCGACTACGAATCTAATTATCCAAATAGCAGAGGCATGCCGCAACCGCAATTGCCTCCCCCTGGCCAACCATTCCCCGACTCTGTCTCAGATCGAGCATATCCTAATATATTTTACATGCCGTCCTCCTGTTCCTGTTCCGCTGACTAATTGTGCGACGTGGCTGGCATTTGGCTTAAATATTCTCTCTTTTTGTTCACATTACATTCTACTTTTTTACAGGCAACACATAAAAAATGAACTTTTAACTTTTTGTCTTGTCTTTTCTCTCTCCTCTCTCTCTTTCCATCCATGTATCTTTCACTCGTTGCTTTATTCCAACAGCTGATGGCGCACAACACGACTGTCCAGCTGGGTGGCACCGCCTTTCTGGTCTGCAAGGTCTCCGGCGTGGATAGAGTGGGTGTAAATTGGGTTTGTTTTTGCCTCTCTATTTGTGCCGCATAGAAAACGCGGCTTTTCCCATTCCTTAGCACTTAGACTAAGCGTAGTAATCGTTTTCGTATTCCTCGCACTAGTTTTCATGCATGCAACAATATTATGCTTGCCAGGCAAATGCGTTACCATTTTGTTTAGACACTACAAATTGAATTTATTCCACTCTACACTGTGGCAATTTTAAATGCATTTCCATTTTCAATCTCATTTTTTAATTATATGGCATTTTAGTTTAATCATTTTGCTATTCAGTCCCTTGCTTGTTCGTAGTTTAGTTCATTTCTCGGGCAAAATGATCGGCAGAGCACGCAAATGTCCAATTTGTTTGGCAGAGTTGAGCACGAAATACAAATACGAGCTTAATTTGCAGCTGAAAGGCAGAAAACGTTTCGGCATGACATTGTGTACACTTTGTTTGACATTCAGCGTTTGCTAACAAGCAATTAAATGCTAAAATGTGACACGCAACAAAACACAACACAACACAGTACTACAGAGCGGACGAGGCCATAATTGGGCCAGGAATGTGCTAAAATATCAATTAATCAAAGCTCTGTCCATGGCATAACCATAGAGCTGCTGCAATACTCTTCATTAGTTCATTTCAATAGTGTAAACAGACATGAGATGAAACTACAGAAATCGATGAAATTCGATGCGATTCAGCAGCAGTACCAAACAGAGGTCAGAGGTCACTTGGCATGCTATTAAAATGCAATTAAATAACAACTTACTTTGACCTCAACAAGCCGCACACCAGCTAGTTGTGTTATGCGACATTTTAATATTTTTCTATAATACACAGTTGTGGTATGACTGCCACACACACACACACACACAAACAGCCTGTTGAAGTGCTTTTTATAATCACTATTATTGTAAAATGGCGGCCAAGGGATGACAATATGTTTCGCTAATTGCATGAGCTTGTTCGTGTACAAACGTGTGGCTGCAAATTTGTTGTTGCATACTTTTATGCGCTTTTGCAATTAACATTTCATTCGTTGTTGTTTTGCATGCTAAAATGTGTGTATTCTCTCCAGGCATTGCGAAATCGATAATACGTACAAATACAAATGCGCTGTGCAAGTGTGAGTCTATTCATTTCATTATTTTATACCTCGCAACAGAATCAAATTTCTTGGATACGCCGACGGGACTGGCATATATTATCCTCCGGCGCCCAGCTCTACACAAACGATGAGCGTTTCGCGATACTGCACACGCCCGGCTCCAACATGTGGACGCTGCAGATAAAGTTTGTGCAACGCCGGGATCACGGCATGTACGAGTGCCAGGTGAGTGCAAAAGGGACAGCAGGGGAATCGTAAATGGTAAATGGAGAATGAAGAATGGAGAATGGAGAATGGGGGATTGCGGGGCTGGCAATTCCATATTTTATGCATGCAATGCAGTTGAAATGAACTAAAGTGCATTTGCATATGCTCCGTTTTGGGGCGTCTGTAATATGTATGGAGTGTGTACTGTGTATATGCGTCGTATACGCAATATTGAGGTTTTTGGGGCTTTTCGGTTTCGCTGATTTCACATCACTGTCGATTTTTACACGGCGCTTGATTTAATTGTAATATGCAAATGCACTTACACCACATATATGAATGTGTATATACATTTGTATATGCAAAATTTCGATTTAAGGCAAATGCTGGGCGTCTGCGCATCTCTCCAACAACTGCATCCGCATGTCTCCAAGTCGAGTCCATGTCCACGTCCATGTCCATTTCTAGTATGTTCATGTGCTCTGTGCCGTGTCACATGTTCGCTGACGTTGACAGGCTCGCCGGCCAGCCGAAACCATGTGGCTGTCAAGCGCAGACGCCAAGGCTGCCAGATAAACTGGACATTGACAAATTTAGCCAGTGACTTGCACACACGCCCCAATCACTGAGGATGCCAGTGTGTATGTGTCTGCTGACATGCATGCAAAGTAATGCAAAAGTAACCGAACAGACAACAGACAAAGCCGAAAGTCATGCAGATATACGCTTTTGGTAAGAGGCGTGCTTCCCACAAAAAAGAATAAGAGGAAGAATGGAACGAAAACAATCAAACTACGACAGCAACAAGACGGAAAGCAGCAGGAAGACAACTAACCGAAAAGCAACAAAGTTGGGAAAACGCCTGAAATGGACACTTGACAGTTTACTCTCTGTTTGTGCAGTGCAGTGTAGTCCCGAGTACAGAGAGTCCTGAGTCCCTGAGACAACTGCAGTTGCAGCTGGCCAGGATTCATACTTCGACTGCAATCTCAACAACGGATAAGGACCAAGGCAGCTTCAGAAACCTAGCTTCAATTTCAAAATTGTTTGCAAGCAATTTCAATATGGAGAGTCACATGCTCAGTCAGTGTCAGTCTGGCGGACAGTCGGATGCTCGGATGTTCGGGCTACGAGGACTGCATGCAAATATGCCAAAATGATTATTTTTCCTTTTGGATTGCAGTTGCTGTTGCTGCTGCAGTTGCTGCTGCCCGCCGGATATTTCGGACTGAAACGTGTAGGAAGCGCCGAGCACTTTTCCACTTATATAGAAAATACTCGTTTTTGTTTCATTTTGCGTGCCAAATTGAAATTGTTTGATTTGCATTTCAATGAGTGCAACATTTCTGGCAGTCAAGCCATTTCAACTTGAGGGCAAGAAGAAAAGGGAGGAGTGGAGGGAAAGGAAGAAACCTTAATGCTAAGAATGACTCTGGCGCCTGCTTGTTCAGAGTTCACTGATGCATTAACATTCGAGTTGATTACAGCCAATACGAATACGAATGGCAGTATGAATCAAATTCGTCTTCATATTGGTATTCGTATTCGTATTCGTACTACTCCGACTCGCACTCAATTGCCGAATTTGCTCGTTTCATCAAAAACAGGTCTCGACACCGACTGGCATTATTTCTCACTTTGTGAATCTTCAAGTGGTTGTGCCCGAAGCATTCATACTTGGCTCCGGTGAACTGCATGTCGACATGGGCTCAACAATCAATTTGGTTTGCATTATTGAGAAGGTGAGTAAAACCACAAAATCAAAAAAAAAAAAAAAAAATACTGCTTCCTGTCGCATGCCACATGCCGCAATTCAATCAGTGCTACTGAAAAACTGCTGTGTCGCAGTTATGAAACCCATTTGCATTTAAAGTCATACACTGCGTATGCGTGTTATTTGCATCTCATTGCTAATCTCTCGCTTTCTCTTTCGAACAGAGTCCAACACCACCGCAGTACGTGTACTGGCAGAAAAACGATCGTCTCATCAACTACTACGACTCCAGGCGAGACATTACCATTGAGACCACGCCGGGGCCACGAACGCAGAGCCGTCTTATCATTCGCGAGCCCCAAATCACCGACTCCGGGAACTACACCTGCTCCGCCAGCAACACTGAGCCAGCTAGCATTTATGTCTTTGTATCAAAAGGTGAGAATCTCGCAGCAGGTTGCACTGAGCGCGGATTAAACAGCTGCTGCAATTTTTGCATTAGCGCGCAAATTGCCAATGAAACGATGAAGAAAAGGGCAAGAAAGGAGGAGGGGACTGGCAGGTTGAAGTTGCATACAATTTGCATGGCTACCTCGCGGCCAAATTGAATTTCTCGTGATTTTAGCATTTAAATAGCCATCCCGGACACTTGATGCCAACGATAAGAAGTGTAAATGCAAATATGCAAATTGAATAAGCGACGCAGCGCCTGCAGCTTATTAAAATGATAATGAAAATTCGCGCTGCAGTCTGTCCTCTAGTAATTCCGAACAAATTCTAATTTATATCTATATCTACATCTATAACTATATTTCTATTTATACATATTTTCGCTGTCATTTGCAGGCGACAATATGGCGGCAATCTCACGTCGCAAAACCTCCTCGGCCGATCGCATTACGCACATATTTAGGTCGATGCTGGCGCCCTGTCTCCTGCTGAACACGGTCGTAGTGAGGTAAGTACTGCCTCCCCTCCCCCCTCTAACTCCTTCTTATCCGATTAAAGCATTACTAACGCGAAATGCAAATGGTTTTTCTTCGACTCTTTTAATTTCCTGCCACAGACGCATTTTCTTGACCTAAGAACCTACGATACGATACAAAATCACGGCGTAAGCGAAACAAAAATGGAAATTTAGTAAAGTACTCGTATGATGATAACACAAAATCCTATTTAAGCTATTTCAATGTTAGAATTTAAAAAAGAACAACAAAGATTATATAAATACTTATACATACAAATAGTTTATTAAATAACAAAACACAAAAAATAATGAAATCGAAGCAAAAAACAGAATTAAATTTAACGTAAATCTTAAGCTAAGTTCAATAGAAAATGTGTAAAAATCATATTTAATCCAATCACAATATATACATAATCCAATTGAAATAAACTTATGTGTGTGTATATGCAATGCATTTATAACAACAAGAACAACAAAGGCATAAGCAACATAAAAATAACAAGTTTAGATACAGTTAAGTTTAAGTTTATTTTCAAATAATTTTACATAAATCTGTACAGTTTTTATCACTTACGAGTATGTATCTAAAAATTAAATAAATTAGTTGCTGTTTTATTTATTTTATTGCCAATTTATGTCTTTATTTCAGTTTGTTTATATATAATTAATGCTTTGCCTTGCCAAAAACCAAACAAGAAATACAATCATTGGCCAATCTCTGCAACAGTTTTATTTAATTTTAAAAGTATTTTTGGTTTTTAGCAAACGTTTGCATCGCCGCCAGATATAATCTCAATCGATCAAACCTGCGACTATATATTTAAATACTCGTATGCATATACTCGAATAAAAACATTTTGCATAAGTAGCCAATTTCAGTCCATACCAATCGTTACTGTAACTGTTACCAATTACCAATTGAACAAACCAAAAGTATAGAACAAATAAGCAAAGAGAGAGCAAAGGCCAACAACAATGGGAGGAACCTATGATAATTAATTGCGTTATTAAGTTTGTAAATAAATTGTATTGCAAATGGCATGGCACACAGGAAAAACACAGACAGAATAAAAGGGAAATTATTCATTTAAAGTGTAAATACATAAAAAAGCATTCAAGCACAACAACAACCAAAACAGACACAAATGACTGAAGGGAAAAAAATGGCATCAGCTGTGTGTAAGTAAGAGTAGCTGTCATTTACAATTAGTAATTAATTGCTCCAGCTGAAACATTAAAAAAACAAGAGAATAAAAATAACAACATGAGTCAATGCAGAGAGACACACAAACAGATTTTAGCTAAAGCCATGAATCTAGCGTAACTTTCAGCAATCAGCCAAATCAGAGAGACATGAGAAGAGGCTTACTTTAGACGTTGCGGCTTGAACTCAACTAGAAATAGGAATAGCAAAGACATCAGTTAGACATCATAAATCCTTAGAGACATAGAGACAAAATTCCATAAATTTGAATCAGATTGCAAGTTCAGATATTTCTAGAAACATTTCTTTACTTCTTGATTCGATTCTCTCAATAAAAAACACCTGAAGACTAGACAACATCTACGTAATTCAATATGTACAACTTTTTGACTGTCTTGCACAATCATTAACATCCATAAAAACTTTAACAAAAAACAAAAAATATTTGTGTGTTATGGAGTTAGAAAAAATTTCAACGTAAGCAAATAGATAAAGAAAGAAACCAAAAAACATTCATTCCCATATAAGGAAAAATAACATAACAAAAATCTATTAAAACACATAAAAAAACTGTTAAAATCATGATATTTGAATAAAATCATTAGTGTGAAAAGCAGAACACGATTATAATTAATAATAAAAAAAATACTTATATCAATAATTCGAAAACAAAGCCGAAATCATCGCGAAAAAAGCAAATCCAATAATACCAACAGTAAGTTTCCTTGATGTGTATAAGCGTGTATGTGTACTATGCCTAAAGCCCATTTAAAGCCAGCACATTGATTTTAATTTTATATATTAATAAATAAAATTAAACACAGATACTAATGAAATGAACAAATATTCGTTTGGTTTCCACTGTTAAGCATTTCCACTGTAAATATTTTAATTAAAGCATATTGAAATGGCCGATAATGGCCATTAACTAATTAATGGAAAACATGCTAAATAATAAAGTCAGAAAAAATAATATAAGTATGTACTTTATTCGAAAAATAAAACAATAACAATAACAGAACCTTTTCAATGTAAATGCTTCTGCGCATAACTGTAAAATTTAACTTTAAAAACAATTTCGAATGAATATGAATTTAACAAAATTACAATTAACACTTTGTTCATAAAAAGATAATATTATGAACAAAGTATAAAACCAAAAACGGAATAGCCATACAATGATTAATTGAGATTGCATTGAAACCAAACCAAATTGGAATGCATTGAAATAAACCAAGTGATTATCATGAGAAAATAAATGTAATTTAAATAATAACTAAAAATATCACAAGTCTTTCAATTTTTGGTGGGTGATATGGGATGGAGAGCCTAAAAATAGGCTACAATGTCATGTCTACGGTGCCAATCAGTCAGCTGCCGGCAATTGAAACTCTCGAAATGACGCCAAATCGACGTCCATTGTGCCACACTGGCGCTATAATTGGACGCCATTGTTGGAACAACGAATACACACACAAGCTCCCACCCACCGTCTACCACACTTACTCTCACACACACACACACTCTTACACTTATAAGAAGCATTTTTTAACTGCGCACCAATTATATTTCGGCATTCTTCGAAGCTTTGGCAGTTTGCTTTCTGTCAACGTTTTATTCAATGGGCCGCCGTTCATTTCATCAGCAAACATGTTGCACTCAAGCACACACAAACCCCACTCGTACACACTTACAAACACACCCGCACATACACACACATACTTGCACACATTCAATTCACTTTTCTTAAAGGAAAAACTTTGGATCGCGTACAAAATCAAATGCATTGAACGCTTCTGCTGCCAGGGCCAAGAAGCAAACTTTTGTGGCCACCAAAGTTTCGGGAAAATCAAATGAACCCCGAGTAAATTTTCCATGCACAAGTGGCAGGCGGATCCAGCAGCAAAAGCAGCAGCCAGCAAAGAGCGTAGAAGTAAAACATTCAACTGCAAAAGTAATGGAGAAATTTCAACAAGAAATTATACTGTACACACATTCCCACACACAAAAACACACAGACATATATAGCGATGGGTTTGGGTCTTGGCAACTTGGACATGAAACGGCCTGTTCTTAGGCAAGAAACTTTATATTTATACCCTACCAGAGGATCGTAAGAATTTGTTACCGAAAAGACAAGATATTGATGAAACTTTAATAAATTTTATTATTTTAAATATTGTAATCACATTTTATGTTAACTTTTTTAAAAAATATTTAAACAAATCCTACCATAAAAACACCCAAAGTAATATGCCAACAAGGGCATTGAGTATTCGGTATTCCAAGTTTTCAGCTTTCTCTATTTTCGCAGAAGCAGCCAAAATGGCCAAATTGGCTGTTGACAGCTCCGAGTTGAGTGTGTCGAAATACTTCGACATTTGAGAGATTGAAAACTTTGCGATTTCTATTTTCGATTTGCTGTTTTGATTAAAAAGTTTGGCACGTTAACTATAGTACAGTAGAAACACGCAAATAGCAGACTAATTTTAACCGTACCTTGTGCCCTAAAAATAAGACAAATAAACATTTAACAAGTAACATATTTAAGCCAAGTTACTGGCGGCTAACTAGTCCCGTTGGCTACAATTTGTGCGTCATTACGAAAATTGTAAGTAATCGAATTTTGCAATGCATTAACTTTAATGGCATAACATAATGTGTACTGCCAATGCACGGCGCCCATCAAAAATTATTATAAAATTTATTTGGGTAAAGAAACAATTTAATTTTTGCCGTTTTTCGGATAACCTACTGCAACATTTTTGTCTTTGCGTGCGTAAAAATATGTCAATGTAATTTCATAAAATGTGAACGCATTAGCATTAGCTTATGTCAAATAGGTAATTATATCTTCTAGCTCAGAATTGGGTCAGCAATTACCTCAGCTACAAACCAAAATTAAGCAGATGATATTTCCATGATGTAAACTCTTAATAAAATTTAAATATTCTACTAAAATCAAAACCGACCATTTTGATCAATATTTCATATCGGTGCTATTGATTAGTATGCAATTGTCTGTCCTCATAGCATAGCATTTGCATTTAGCATTTACAAAACATTTGTGATTTCTTCACAAATTCGTTTGACAACTGAAATAAAACAAGCGGATCAGTCGAGTGCACTCGACAGTAATATACCCTGAGCCTAGGCCCCGGCACGCCGATGATTTGATGCCCATGTTATTCCCATAATTATCCTTATTTATCGACCTAACGTTTTTTTGACAGCTACATACATTTAAATTTTAAAATATAAATGTGTGATTTTAACCAATTGGCACGATATTTTAAAAATGTATTAAAAGTAAAAATGATAAAAACAACAAAAAAAAATTGGTTGACCAATCCAGGATTCGAACCCACGACCCATTGCGCATGGGTGCGTATCTCTATCATTAGAAAGAAAATTTAAATAAATGATAACATTTAATAATTAAAAGTCATCTGCACCGCACCCATAGCGAGATTCGAACCGCGATCCCCCTGGTTGCTAGTCGAACACTTATCACTTATCAAAACGAATTAAATCATTATTAATTCTATTTATAGAATTGCATTTAAAAAGGGGTTTGAAAAATCGTTAATATCTTCACTACTTATGGCCCAATCGTGTTGAAATTTGGTGATTAGTCTCTAAGCATGACAACATAAACTTGTCCTGCCTGACATAATAGGGAGTCTTCATTCCAAATTTGGTGGTCCTAGCTCTTACCATCTCTGAGATCCTTTCGTTTACACGGACCGACGGACAGACGGACAGACAGACAGACGGACAGACGGACATGGCTATTTCGACTCGGCTGTTGATGCTGATCAAGAATATATATACTTTATGGGGTCGGAGATGCTTCCTTCTGCCTGTTACATACTTTTGAACAAACTTAATATACCCCTCAGGGTATAAAAAATACGAAAAAACAAGTAGAAGGATTTTAAGAAAATTTCGCTGCTTAGGCAAGAATGTCTGATGTTCAGGAGATCATCCAACTTTTCCAGGTTGGAAAACCATTCAGATAAACCATTGCAAAGGGAACCTCATGTGAAAAAAAGCCATTTTAACGAGCTCTCATTGAACACGGGGTTGCGGTAGCTCTTTATGGGTTGGGATCGTCTATGGATTAACCAAATTTGAAGACAACTTACTTATGGTGTCAGCGCAACTAGAGCAAGATTCTGGAATTCTTTGATTCTGATAATTACTATTTGGTAAAAACAGCTCGTAGCGCCCTTATCAGATACTTCTTGTACAATTCAACGGATACTAATAAATATTAGAATAATTACCAATAAGCACTAATTTTTTATCTATTCCATTTTTATTAACTTCATTGCGAAACTATTCCATCTAAGATTATTTGTTGCGATCGACAATATGTTATGTCGACTCATGTAGCCATAAGGAACAGTTTTTGATTTATTTTGTTGTGAACTGCAGCATCTTATCATTACTACATTCTTCAATAAATTTAAAATAAAATACATATTTTTATCGTTTGAATTTGGGCGCCAGAAGTTGAGAAATCTAGGGATAGTATGTTCTCGAATTTAAAAAAATTCCAAATATCGAGTGAATTCCGATGAATATCGCATTGTTTTTCTGAAAATATAGTTTTCTAAAAATGTAGTTGGATTTCTCAGAAATGTACTATTCCCCCCCCCACTAGCCCCCATATGAAATGTATAGGAAGAATGTAGGATTTGCTCCAAAAATGCTAAAATACTGATATGTACATTAGTGAAGAAAGAGCATAAAACTTCGAATACAATACAGTCGTTTATTAGGCTGTTCTTTAATAAATAGTGAGCCTTGCTTTAAACGCAAAATTAAAGTGTACTTCAATCAAAGAATCTTTTATGCAAATTGCATAAACAACTACAGAGCTTAACAAAACTTATGCAAGTTTATGGATGGTTCTTCAAATGAAACGGGCCAACATCTTGCAGTGGCAATCGGACCATTCGATTGCAATTGCCATTGCCTAGGTACATCAATCAAAGTTGTAACGCCAAAAGTGCACACAATAAATTGCAAATAACTTGAAATAACTGTAATCAACACACACAAACAGACAAACAGACAAACACAAATGCACTTAGAGAGGGCCGTGCAAACAAACAGAACGCAAAACAATCATTCAAATGGCGGCCACATTGCGCATACGATCCGTGGACACACGGGATTGGCGGAGAGAACGGGGTGTCACAGGATCGAGCGGAAGGTGGCATTAAGCTGTCGCTGTCATGTTCTTTGCTGCCAGAAATTATTGTGCATTTGTGGAAATCTATGCCACGTGGGCGTGTCATTTCGCAGGGCTGCACATTTGTGGTAATTGATTGGAAAACATCGTAACCCCTTTCCTTAAAACCGCTCTCCCCCATCAGACCAAATAAAGCAATTGTTTAAAAGCTTTTACAATATGTTGCTACAATGTTTCATTGTGGCAGGGAGAGAGAGAGAGAGTGTAAGGAGGAGGGACAAAAGTTTTGCGGCAGAAAAATGCGCGTATCTCGTGTTTAGCACTTCATATTTATTACCTGTCGAGTGCACTCAAATCAGTTGCACTCGCTGTTCGTTGGCAGTTCGACAAGCTATGCGTTGAGGTAAGGGGTGAGGGGCAGGGTGGTGAAAGGGCAGAGCCGGCGGTCAGCGGCCAAAGTTTACCCCTTTTCTGTGCTTTGATAAGCATAATTGATGATGCAACCGTGCACAGCATTGGCAAAGGCAAAACAACAACAACATGAACAATAACCACAACAGCACGCCATAAAATAAAGCCAAAAGCCATTTACGTGCTATGCTGCTACTGCTGCCACAACATTCC
The DNA here is from genome assembly GCA_037043405.1 of Drosophila subquinaria. Taxonomy (NCBI): domain Eukaryota; kingdom Metazoa; phylum Arthropoda; class Insecta; order Diptera; family Drosophilidae; genus Drosophila; species Drosophila subquinaria. The sequence continues at coordinate 80,827 of JBAMBL010003196.1, read as the reverse complement.
CCATTGAAGATATATTTTTGCTCATATTTTATTGCACATTTGTGTATTGAGCGCAAGTGCTGAAAAAAGTTATCATCAATGCTGGCAACGCAAGTGCATCATCACGTCCCAAACGCCGTAATGCACTCAAAGCGTAGGGCATCCTTCACCTTTACACACAAACACACACTCGCATACACTGGCACTCGGACACAAGTAGCACTCGCCGGCATGGAATGAAGGTCAACAAAAAAAGTATAAGTTGCATTTTCATTTTACCTCGCATAATTAAAAAAGTTAGCCACATGTACAGCAGCTTTGGATTTAACTTTGACTTAACTGCGGTAATGTGCAAGTACTTTTTAATTTCAAGCACACGCAAAAGTTAAAAGTATTTCTTAATTTCATCAAAATCCCAGCCAAACAGCAACTGAATTAATTTGTAAATTTTACTGAATAGCCTTCTTATTGAATTAAACAGATATGAGCGGGAGAGAGTTTAAATGTTTCCTTGTGGATTATACGATCTAACATCTCACTTCACTCTAAGCCGATGTCAATGTACTCCTAAGATGACACACTGATAAAATACATCAATTTGTAAAATCAAAAATCAAGTTCTTAAAGAAATAAACGAAAATAGAAACTGAGTTGATTAGTGGATTTAATAAATGATATTAATGGCTTCAATTCCTTTTACCTCATACAAGTTCCGACATTTTTTTAAGGAATTTCAAAAATAAGAAGAAAATAATACAAGAATAAAATTTAAGGAATCCAAAATTGGAAAAAAAAACTTAGGAGTCATAAATTAGGAATTTTAACTAAGAAAAATATTCAGAGTAAAAACAAAAGGAACACAAAAATGAAAAAAATATTGAAATTTTATATTAAACGGCACACACATTTAGACCCTATTGATTTTAAAATAAATGGTTCACGCACCTGACCAAATAACTATCACATTCGCTGGCAATCGAAGTCCTGATTTTGAAATAAACGTTGTCTTTTTGCTAAAGCTAGGTACTGACGTGAAATAAATTTTTAGCGGCGGAAAATGCTCAATATTTAGCTGTCAACGAGCGTAAAGCCAGAGTTGCCAAAGCAACACGAAAAAATAACAAAAAGTTGAGTGGTAACTCTATGTGGCAACAGCGGTTTATTTTAAATATGAACAAAAAAAGAGGAGATAATAGGCAATGAAAATGTAAATTATAAGTAGTTAATATAGGAGAAATATGCGACGTCACAGCGCGTATGAGTGAACCCATCGCCTTAGAACTTTTTACGTGGATTCTCCCTTTATATTAATGAAAAAATACAAAATTATCTAATTAATGTCTATAAAAACAATTTTAGCTTTCGTTCTTGCTTATAATCTACCAATATTGTCGTCGTTATTGACCAAATTCAAAAAGTCTTCATCGTTTTCACTTGTGTGTCAGGCATTTATCTCCAATATACCTAGCGAAACTCTAAACAATTCGATGTTTCGCAAGGCCTGTCAGCTAAATGCATAAAGTGCTGGATAACGCCCGTTCCTTATCTGGCAGCTCCGTTTTTAGTTTCAGTTTAGGTTACGTCCGGACCGACAAGCGGAGATAAATCTCGTCTTCTTCTTTTTCAATTTACGCCAGCGTTTTTTTCATATGGAGTTTGACTTACGCTAGGCCTTTTATCTCACGTCAGTACCTAGCTTTAGCAAAAAGACAACGTTTATTTCAAAATAGCTTAAGAAAATTTAAAAGTTATTGGCGCGGCAAACAATAAAAGTTACTCGACAACTCTAAAGTCAAAAATTCGGACAAAAAATGTGACATTATTCTCATGGCATCGGATGCCAGTGAATTTAGCGAAGATTTCGTTTCACTCATAATTGTTCAAGTTATTGGACTGTGGCACGGAGAAATGAAATTGACGTGAAATTCAAGTGGAAGAGATTTCTGTGACATACCTGATAATTTTAAAGCTGCATTTAAAATTTCTTTGATATCTTAAAAAAACAAATACATTTTTCGTTCACGTTTTCTTGTTATTGTTTTGCTTGGGAAACTCGATTTATTTTAAAATTTGGACAATTTTGGTTCACATCATTACTTTTGGCTATTAGAAGGAATCTGGACTTGGACTCAAATGAAATGTGACTAAAATTAAGTAATTTAATAACTTAATCAATTAGCAAAATTGCAAGTGCAGCTCATGTCAAAGGAAGCAGTTGGAACTGCATACTTTGTGGCACACCCAGAAGTTGGCTGGATGATGATAATGCAACTATTTGCTTTCACCGGATGCATTTATGCATATATCTAGTATTCGCATTTGGAAGATAATATTCAATTCTCATTAGAATCAAGTTGAGTGCGTCAACCTTGGAAGTGCAAATGTGTGTTGGGGTGTATGTGTGTGTGTGTGTGTGCATTTGTGTGCAGGTTAAATCGAAATCATTAATTTTAATGAACAGGATATTGTAGGTACATCATCACATTGGGAATACTTGTAAATATGCCGCACACACTCGGCAACGTAACCAACTAATGAGCGTCTCCAGGGTGGGGCCTATATCTGTGAGTGCGTATGTGTGAGTACGCGTGTGTGTGTGCATGGCTTACATTTGCAGATTACATGTCGAAATGCAACATAATTGACACGCTCGGCATCAGCTCAACATCAATGTCAGAGCACAGCTCAGAGGTCGGGGCGTGGCATTTGACATTTGTAATGACCTTGCCTAGACTCTAAGCTAGTTGAAAATGGTCAATAAAGGCATCAGCTAGCGAAGCTTCCCGTCTGGTTGACCAATTAAAAGTCACTGAACCTGACGCTGCTTCCCCTCCCCTCGTTTTCGCTCTCCCCTCCTTAGAATTCCTCGCCAGGTTATGCTCAATATTAACAAAGAAACAGGCAGGGTTTTACTTGTTTTTTTAAGGCTCTCGACACGTGTTTGTTATGCAAACAAGTTGCCAGCATTTAAAGGAGCTACCACTCCTCGGGGAAAGGGGAATGAATCGGGAAAGCAGAGGAAGCCTTCGACATGCAGCACTTTTAATTTGTTACAGTCGCTGCAAATAAATAACAATAACACTGATTCTTTCTGTGTGGGTAAACGTGTGAATGTGTGTGTGCGTGTGTGTAGGCATTCGTGTATGTGTGTGTGTTTGTGAGGCTGTTGAGTGGTGGACGCAGTCCAAGTAGCCAACGGCGGTTGCATGCAACTTTTATCAAATACTTTGTGACATGCAAGGGGAGCTAAATAACAGAATCAAATATGCAAAAGCACACAGAAACAGAGTGGGAGACAAAGGGGGAGCGAGCGAGCGAGCGAATAAAGAATATTTATACGAGGTCAACACACATGCAATGGCGTTTCGAATTTCCGCTTCCGGCTATTTTAATATTATAAGCAAAGGCATTTTATGCTGAGCGCTGCAAAAGCAGCAACAGCAGCTGACGACATTTGGAGACACAGTCTTAGTCGGAGTCGGAATCGGAGTAGTAGTCCAAGTCTGTCATTTGGCAAGATATCGCATGTGTTTGGGCTAAGCTTTGAGCATATATATATATATTGAAATATATGTAAAATAAATGCTTAAGCAAGCAGAAAGCGTTCAAGAATTATGGATAAAATAAGGAAAACAGCAAGTGCTGCTTCAAGCTCATTTTTTTTGCTGCTCGCAAAATTCTCTGGTGCTGTGTGTTTTTTGTGCATTTCTCGTTTACACATTTAAATTAATAGGCCGCCGGCATTTGTGTTTCATTTTCGCATAAAACATTGCAGTTTGAGTACACGCTCGCCTTGCCCTTGCCCTTCCCCTTAATTGCGAGTGCGAACTTTGCTTTTATGTTTGACGGAAAAATCCACTTTGCCGTGATATCCGGACCCTGAGCGCTGTTAAATTAAGCAACGAGCGACGGTCCGCTCGGCGGTCGACGGTCGAAGGGCGGTACTTAAAAATTCGCAAGCTTCAAAGTAGTTTAAATTCATTGCAGTGGCTTTTGGTTTGCCATCGTTGCAAGTCGCTTGTCCAGGATTTATGGCCAACGAGGCTGCAGCTTGTCCTGCTCGTATGTGTGGCACGTTGCTGAGGTGTTAAATTTGCCATTTGCATAATTGATCAACTTGATGGCCAAAGGGACACGGCGAGTCAAATCTTAAACTGTCCAAGTGCTGGTCAGAAGGACAAAGGAGGCTCAGCTCCAGAAGTTGGTGGTTGGCGGCAAAGTGCTTAGCATGCTGATTTTTGACCTGATGTCGGATGTCCGCATGTCATTTCCATTCGCTTGCGAGTCTCCCATTGGCGTCTTTCATTCGCCTGGCCTCTTTGCTTGCCTTCTCTCTTTCCGCATAATTCAAATTTGAGCCATTATGGGCCACGAACTTCCGCTCTACCTGTGAGTGTGTGTGTGTGTCCGTTCCTTGGCATGCGGTGAGTGCATAAATTTTTAGTACTACTTTCGCACGTTCATACTGCAGGCAGTCAGGCAGAAGTCAAAGTCGAGTCCAAGTGCTGCGCCCTGGACATTGAGCTGCTTTCTTTTACTTTTGATTTAGTGTCGAGTTGGAGTTGAAGTTGCAGTTATACTCCGTTTTACGACTACTTTTTGTTATTTACTTCCACTCTCTATGTGTGTGTGTGTGTATGTGCCTGGTGTGTGTCGCTGCAAACAAAGTTTTATTAGTTTCTGCATTGTTCAGCAACCGGATAACTGAGTTTCTCTCTCTCTCTATCTCAAGTGCACAACTATTTTAAAAGAAATCAAGCCTTTTGGTTTATATTACTCACTTTACTCGACCCCATCACAGTGACCCTCTCCCCTCCTATTGCTATTGTCATCAACATTAGAGTATATTTCAAGCACCCAAGTCGCTTTTGATATACCTTAAATGCAGGCCAGGAAAATGGCCTTTCCCCCTACGTACACTCTGGAGAGGAAAGGTTTGGAATTTCAATTCAACTGCTTTGGGAATCATCCAGTAATGGATTAAAATAAAAAGAACTGATACCAATGTTTAATTAGCGGAGTGCGTAACAAGAGTTAGGTTCATTTGAAGCCTTTGAAAACTGTGCGTTAATTAGACTAATTACCTAATAAACTGTGTGTACCAGCTGACCGTGGAAAGCCCGAGGCAAAACCCAAAACGGATAGCAAAATATATTTCTACAAACAAGTATGCGTAACAAAAAAGCAAAAGAAACTAACAATATTGCACAACAAAGAAGAAAAAGGATAAGAATGTTCCCAAATGAGTCATCATCACAATTTATCATCTCAGTGGAGATTCGTAAAGAGAGAGAAGGGAACAGAGATAGAGACTCTGTGGACAGATAGAAACTCTGCAGACAAGACTTCTTCAGAACTTTATTTATGGGTCCAGTGTGAGTATGAACCTGACTAGAGAAATAAACCAAATTTCAAGCGGAAATTGTTTTTGATCATGATTTGGCGGCTAAATTTATCCCTAGCCCAAAGTTGTCAAAATTATGTTGCAATTACTTTTCTTTTTCTAGACTCTCGATTTTACACAAAGTGTCTATAATTATTAAGTTCTTTGCAAAACAATTGCAAAATACTTATTAAATATTCATATTTATTAATAAGTTACGGAACAATGACTATATATTTTTTTTTCAATAAATATTAAAATTAGCACTTGTTTTTGAATTTTATTATTATATACAGAGTTCTAGACTAATAATCTGTTCAGTATTTATGTGAAAATAACCTACGTCAAGGCGACGTGTGCCATATGAAATTTGTCAAAATTGAGCCACAAGCTGACTGAAGAGTAGGAGATTGGGCATGGGCAGGGGCTGGGGCCGGCGAGGAGTGTGGACTGACGACATTTCGTGGTGCGTGCCGACGCCTAATAAACTTCACGCACAGCTCAACTCAACTCAGTCTGTTCAGTTCAGTTGAGCTCGACTCGTGGCAGAAGTGAGAAATTATGCTGACTGTTGAAATGTATGCAATAAAAATTTTTCAGCTCACGCACACACTTGAGCGCCTCAGTTCCCCCAATGATGGCCGCCATGGTGACGTCTATGCGAGCTGGTGAGAAATGGCTGTCAGCTGACGCAGCAGAGCAGCGGCAGAGCAGAGACAGAGCAGCAGCACGTTGGCTAAAGTTATTAATTTTCTAGCTGAATTTAGACGCGCTAAATGAGGCGAACTGCTCTTCGACGTTTAGATGTTCGTTTTGCCACTACAATAGCAACAAAAATAATCAGTACACAGAAAAAAAAAACTTTATTCAAAAAGTCGAACTCCCGACTATAGGATACCCGTTATTATACCCTGTGCCCGTTGAAAATGGTCAAAAAGGATATATTAGATTTGTGTGATATACAGTTTGTCAAGTAATTGTTTGCAAAGCCTTAAAAATGTAATATTTCGACTTTAAATAAGAAAATAATAGCTTATTATATATATTTGGAAAGGTCATTTAATTTTCGTTCAAATGATGCAACAATTTCCTTAACCCATTAAGTACCCATTAAAATATTCGAATTTTAAAAAAGGTCTACTTTTTCAACTTTTTTCCTCGATATTAATAATTTCAAAAGAATGTGTGGGATGCAAAAAGTGTAATGTCTGGAACGTAATGTCTGCAAGAGTAACTGCAAAACTAAAATTTTTAATTAAGGAGACTACTTTTGCTAGTATTTTTTGATGATTGTTTGAAATGTCCTAAAAATTACCATCTTAACCCATTTTTCGTCATTTTCATGCAGAAAGTGCCTTTTGTTTCAGTTTTGCAAAAAATTCGCTAAAAAATGCTAGCAAAAGTACGTTAACCTCAAATCGACTTTTGCAGTTACTCTTAGTAATTGCTGCCACGAATCTTTCAGCAATCCCAACATTTTTTGGAAAAAATCGAGGAAAAAAGTTGAAAAAGTAGACTCTTATCTTAAAATTCGAGTGTTTTAATGGGTACTTAATGGGTCAAGGAAATTTTTGCATTATTTGCACGAAAATTACATTGACCTTCACCAAATCTGTATACGCGAGCTGTTATTTTCTTAGTTTAAACGTCGAAAATATTGCGTGCAAATGTAACGCTCCGCAACTCAGGATTACTTGACAAACCGTATGTAACAGGCAGAAGAAAGCATCTCCGACCCTATAAAGTCTATATATTCTTAATCAGCATCAACAGCCGAGTCGATATGAGCCATGTCCGTCTGTCTGTCCGTCTGTTTGAGACAACCGATCTAAGAAACTATAATAGCTAGAGACTTCAAATTTGGTATGTAGGTTGCTGGATAGCGGACGCAGATCAAGTTTGTTTTAAAATTTGGATCGGACCACTATATCATATAGCTGCCATAGGAACGATCAGACGAAAATCAAGTCTTAGTATGAAAAACTTTTTTGTTGTTTGAGATAACTGAACCAAACTGACGGAATATGCATATGTGATGGTTTCAAACATTTTGACCAGATTTGGTTAAAATTTGACTACTATATAATATGTATTTATTTATGTTTTGTATGCTTTTATACATATTACTAATTCTATTATAACCAATATTCTATTTTGTGGAAACTGGCACAGGGTATCTTACAGTCGACCAATCTCGACTGTAGCCGCACCTCCTCGCGAGCGAAGCAAGCCGGTGGTAGGCGAGCGAAGCGAGCAGGGGACGGAGCCCCCTTGTTTTTTAAATATATATACAATATTTTTATTGCATACTTTTTTATAGAGTCTGTGTGCCAAATTTGGCTGCTCTAGCTCTTAAAGTCTCTGAGATCTAGGCCCTCACACGGACGGACGGACAGACGGACATGGCTATATCGACTCGGCTGTTGATGCTGATTAAGAATATATAGACTTTATAGGGTCGGAGATGCTTCCTTCTCCCTGTTGCATACATTGCAACGAATACAATATCCCCTTTTACTTATTTTTTAAGTAACGGGTATAAAAACCTGATTTTAGCATGTACATATGTTTTAAGTATGTATTATTGTTAAATTAACACAGTAGCAATTGCATAAAATAATCAAAGAAGCCAAAAACGTTTGATTTCACTGAAAAATTACTTATGGACTTCCGATCATCAAAATATTTGAGGAGAAGGGATTGAAAAATCGTGAATTTCATGCTTGGTTCAAGAAAATTCGGGACATCCGAGTTTGGATTGATTTTATCATGAAGTCCCTGTTTTTTTTCTGTGTACAGTCACACACACACATACACGCACACACACACACACATACATAGAAAGATTGCTGCATAAAGCGTCTTCCCATGCGACTGCAATGCGGCGTACAATTTCATACTTAATCTGCGCCGCCGCCGCTTGAAAATTTAATTTGCTGCTGATTGATTACAAGCGATTTTGTGTAATGTCTCCAATGGCCCAAAAGACTAACGGATCTGGGTACGAGTCCTGGCATGGCTAAGGATTTAGGAATGGGAATGCGAATAACATTGCCGGACCATCGTCATGGTCACGACAGCAACTGTTGTTGTTGGTGCTGTTGTTGTTGTTGCTTTTGTTGTTGTTGCTGGCAGTGCTCATTGTTATTGCTCTTGTGCGCGCCATTTGACTTTTAACTGCTCACTCTCCAGCTCATTCCCTTCCCCTCTCCATGTCGAGCTTGGCGTCAATGTAGTGTCCCCACAGTGGGCTGATTGAATGCTTTTTTGGTAGCAACATTAAATTTATTTGCTTGTTCAACTCCATTGAATATGCGAGTGCAACAGCAACACAAAGTTCAGTTTGCCCATGATTGCGCTTTTCTTAGCAATTTGGGAAATGCTCTTTAGCATTTTCTCTAATGACAACGCTCCAAATTAAATTCCTTGGCTGCGCTTTTACTCTGCACTTTCATCCTTTGTTCTGGCGCACAACCTACCCCCGCTTCCTTGATAATTTATTGTCTTGAAATCGAAGGGCATTTATATATCTTTAAGTTTGCCAACTTCTTGTCATTCATGCAATGGCTTTATTGAGTTATTTCTTGGCATTTCATTGGATTTATCTGCGCTTGAACAGCTCCCAGCTGCATTTTTTACTCCTTAAGTTTTTCTCCCTTCGTCGTTCCCTCTTATAAATTAGCTTTAGAATCAATAGTTTATGCAGCGCAATAAAAGCATGCATTTAAGAAATTCCAGAAATTAAACTAATTCATAACAAATTTCTGGATAACTGAACGATAACAATTTTTATGCAAGTTTTATTTTGTTCGAGGTTTGTCCTTGGACATTTCTCTTCAAGCTCAGGATTTGTGTAATCTAAAGCGTAAGAGTATTTTGCTTCCAAGCCAAGTCATAAAAATCTAAATTATAATACATAAAAGCAGATGCTTCATGGCAGATCCATCAAACAAGAAAAGTTTATTTCCATGCGAAGTTATCAACTGAAATTCCCATGTTAACAATTCTCACTCAATGCCATATTTTACGATTCTTTTTGGCCAAGGATAAGCATCGGAAATAATTTGACTTTCGCAAACGTTTTATCCATCCCATTTTTAATTGTCTTTGAGGTGTATTTCCCATATGAAAGACACTCAATATCCTTTGTCAAAACTACATTTAAAATGAATTTTATTACTCCCTCATGATTCTGCTGCTGCTTCTGCTGTTGCTGCGGCTTGTGCTTCTTCGTTTTCTGTAGCTGGCCTGCCACAGCAAAGGAAACATGTTCGCTTTTATCACAAGGAAATGGGAAAACGTAATGCGTAATTCCGGCATCAATATTCCATAATTGAAAGAAAAATCCAGCAGTCAGTCTGCATTTAAATCCTCTTTCTCTTGTCTCGATGAAATTGCGTGTTGCAATGCGCCCTTTGGCCACTTAAGAGCATCAGAGCCTACTCAAAGCAGCCTGTAGATACCAATTGAGGTATGTTTTAAAGCAAATGAGGGCTAATTTACCTCACAGCAGATGCACATCGTATAATTGAACTAAAAGAACCCGAGTATACTGTATTGAACTGACTTCAATTGAATACGGTCTGTTTTCTAAGTAATGAAATGTGAGCTAATATCACTGAGATGCAGATGCAAATTGTATGACATTAACACTAAAACAGACAATGTAAGTAAAATATTACAAAGTCTAGCTAAAAAATGGCTAAAGTGCCAACTCTTATGTATCTCTCTACTGCATTTAGAACAAAGTAAAAGCGAGCCACATTTTATGCAAAATATATCTAAAAAGAGAGATATGATTGTGAACTTCGGAGTTGAACGAATGCTAAATAAATTCACTAGCGCCACACACAAAAGGCGTCTTATTATCGTGCTCACAAGTGTATGCAAGTGAATAAGGCAAACTGTGCGAGAAATGTTCGCTTTGTGAATCATTTTGTCTCTGGGGAGGGCTGGAAAATGTGCATTCGATGCAGCTAAAACGACAACGACAACGACAGCGATAACGATGATGATCACACTGATGATGAAGGACGCAAGGAAATAAAACAAGACTGAGGGGGCGAGAACGGGAGATTGTAACTCAGCGACGATACACGCAAATAGCTTTCTTGTTCAAGTAACTGAGCAAATTGCTTACTGGAAATAAAAGGTAGTGGAACAGGTATACAAATCGATTGCCTGTAAGCTGCATTAGACAGTTGTCAGTTGGCACAAGCAGCCTTAATTGACAGGCACAAAGACACATTGCGTATACGCACCGTATTAACCAGCCATTTGCCATTTTTCATTCACCTTTCCCTTTCAATTGCTGATGCAGATATTTAGATATTTGCATGTGGTCTGGTCACAGCAATGCAATGAATAACGAAATAAAGAAATAAAAAAAACGACCCTTCACCTCCGTCAGCATATGTCGAGCTACAAGCATTAATGTAAGCAAACAAAAGCGCGCTTGCCGAGCACATATTCCTCCTTCTTTATAGATGAATTTCCCACACATGTAAAGGCGACTACTCGCATTCACATTCACATTGAATGGCATATAGCATGCACTAATTACGAGCACTATAGACGGATGGATGCTATTACGGCTGGAGCGTTGAGGTCATCTACAGTTTTCCCTCCCCCAGCACATCCAGCAGCCAATCAAGTCTGTTTGCCCAAGCAAAGGTAAATTTCAAGGCACTGAAGCTGCGGCTTTGTGGTCAGTTAACTCTTTGGGGGACTAGCAAATAGTAAAAAGCAAAAATAGTAAAAAAAAAAAAAAATTAAAAAAATCTAAAAAATTAAGCAAACGCTGGCTTTTGAATTGAGCCAAGTGAGCATTGGAGACTAGAGAGTCTCTTCTATTTTTTTTACATACTTTTTTGTTTTTTGTATTTGTATTGCATACAATCAAAAGGGTCGCCGTTTATTTGCCAGCATGCAAAATGCAATAAACATGAATTTCAGCCCCGTTGCCATTAAACGAACCATGCATTTTTGTGCAGCGACAACGGCCAACGGACGGACGGACATACAGACAGACAGAGCCAGTTATAACACGACGAACCAAGGCAATGGCAAAAGGAAAGGGATGCCATTGGAAGGCCAAAGAAAAATGCAGCTGAGTGCCGGTCTTTGTTGTCCATTTACATCAACAATTTCATTGAAGCTGCACACACAATCACAGATACAGATACAGACACAGATAGAGATGGAGATAGAGATGCAGGAACAGAGACGGATACATTTACAGATACAGATACGAATGTGAGAGACAGATACAAAGGCAAAGCCAGTGCTAGAGAACTTTTCCTCCTGCCGCTGCTGCTGCTATTTGCCAAGTAGTTTCAGATGGATACATAGATAAAATTGAACTGGGATTTGGGGATTGCACAAAAGTAACTGAGCAAATTTCCGCAGCTAGTTGAGCTTTGTGAGAACCAGCTCTTGCTTTTGCTCTTGCCCTACTCGGTTACTGTTGCTATTGCTATTGCTAAAAACCAAGCAAATTGAATGCTGATGCAGAGCAACATCAACATCCCGAGGACGAGGCCACTGAAAGTTGGCCAAAACTGGCGCTGAGTGTGTGTTAAGTGCTTGCAACGCGTTCAATTTAAAGCATCGACCATAAAACAGCGCCATGTTCGGCAATTAAAGGCAGCACAAGAATTGCAGCTGCTCTGACTATAACTACAACTGCTGCTGCTGCTGCTGCTGTTGTTGTTGTTGTTGTTGCAGCCAGTTACAACAACAGGAAATTGCATGTGGCACTCGACGCTAATTCACACCGGAAAAGCAACGACGCACAAGCTGATGTCCGCGTTCGCTCGTTCGCCGAGCAGGACATCTTATTGTCCATGAACTGCGCCCTGCCATGCTCACTGGGATGCACACACACACACACACATACACACACAAAAACTCATACACATACAGTCACACAGACTTGCATAAATTGCAATCTACACGCGCAGCGTTTTCATTTATTAATAATGCATTTGCCACTGGAAACTGAAAGCTGCTGCTGTCGTTTGGAGACTTCGTGCTCCTTGGACACCGTTTCGTGTGCGTTTTGTTTACATTTGAGATTTGCAGTTGAGCCGCAAAAACCCAACAACAACAAAAACTACAACTACAATACCAACTACAACTAGCAAGAACAAGAACGAGAGCTGTGGCAGCCACAGACACATTCATTTGCCACAGATGCAGCTGCTTAAATCTTCATTAGTTGTGATTTCAAGTTTCAAATTAGCACAGATTCTTCTCATTTTGTTATTGCGTTAATTTCTCACACGGCACACGTTTCCCTGCGGTTTCTCAATGTTAGCTAACGCTAATTAGACGAGAAAGAAGAAAGGAGAATAGAGAAGGAACAACCTTGAACAAAAAATCGGTGAATACATTTTCTTTTGTATAAAAATACAATTTCAAGTATATGTGCGCTCATTTAAATAAATGCGAATACAAATTAGAACTTGTTCGTTTGTGAATGATGTAGTAAAATATTTATAATACATCTAAATTCATATAGAAAATTTATTAAGTATTCATGTGCTGAGCTTCGCGCAAAATGCAAATCTCATGCAATCAAATATGTCTGATTAAAAATTAACAACTCGCACAAAGTATGCAAATGAATTGCTTAAAAATCTTCTAATTAATAATTGTACAAGGGAATATTACAAAGATAAGTAGCTAAATGAAAATTCCACAAAAGGTGAATCGGAGATAGAGAGGGAATAATGTACAGTGTACACAGATCAAATACAGAAATGAATAATTATGGAACTTGCATTTGACATTTATGTGCTTTGTGGTAAAACAGAGAGGGGCCAAGGACATCGCCCCTGTAAGACACGCCCACAAAAGTGTGGCCAGCAAGTGACAGCAAATATGAGGCCACAGACATACCGAAACACACAAATAAAAGGGAATAGCTATCCCTAAAGGAAGGAAGACTAAATACCCTGGCAATTGAATTAAGATAAATTAAGATAACGTATAAGTAAATACTCGTTTACCTGTTACACATTTGGCAACAAAATCCTTATACCCATTGCAAAGCGTATCGAAAGCCATCTCTAAGGTGATTCAGCTGTTGGTCAGAGAGATTTATGCGAGTCTTGCCATATCAATTTAAACAATCTGCCAACAATTTTTGGCAACTTTCTAAATGACGATAGTTATCTTTTTTTTATTTTTTTTTCTTTTTTTGCACTATTTTCATTCGTTTACAGAATACAGATCGATTTTCTATTTCTGTTCAGAATTAATTTAAATCTTTTTTGTGGCTTTTTTATGCTGATTTTAATTTTTCGCTTAAGTGAACAAATAGAGCTCATTTCACTATTTAACGAAACCACAACTAATCCAATTTAAGTTTTAGTGTTTTTGACTGAATCGAATGAATGTATTCTTATTTTCGCTGCGTTTCTATTTCATGTCAAATGATTATTTTTATTTCCAGTTTCATTTATTTTTCTTTTTAAAATACAAGCATGACAAATTGTTTATTTTGATGTTTAAGTTTCAGCTTGCCAATATGTGTGTGTGTGTGTGTGTGGGTGTTTTTTAATACTTTGCATTTCACTTTTATTTCGGCTGTGCCAATCGATGGCATTAGTGGAAAATCAATTGAGCGATGGCAGCAATCAAAACCGTAAGCCATGAAACCAAAACCGCACATCAGTTGTTGTAGCTCTAGTTGTTGTTGTTGTTGTTGTTTGGTCTGCTGCCTGCCGCAATGTGTGTGGGGTGCGTTTGTGTGTGCATGTGAGTGTGTGTCTGTTTACGTTTCAGCTTAAATTGCCTTTGACAGCTTGAAATATACGATTTTTATTCAATCTAGCACTTGTCCATATTATTTTTAGACAAAATACGCACACACATAAATATAACGCATACGCAACGTTGTCCCCGCTGCCTAATCGGCCCATCAGCTGGTCGATCAGCACTTTGGCTGAGTGTTTTTCATATTTGCTAAAAACTTTAGTGACACTTGAAAACGCAACGTGCGAATGAAATAATGAAAGGCGACGACGAGTGTTTAGCATTTCTAATTGAGTCTTCAACAATGAAAAACGAAATTAATTATGCACTTTCGATTTCAATGTCCACTTTGAAGACTCTAATTTTGGTTTTTGTACATTTCTCATGCACTTGGCCCACGACAAAAACAAACTCAACGCATTTGCATTAAGTTTTTCACTTTTTTATTGTCTGGTCGCATTTACCAACCTTTCAGGTATCCGTTGCTATTGCCGATGTCGTTGTGGTTGTTTGTGTTGTTTTGTACTAAATTACGTGCAACTATTTTTTATGCGCATTTTGGTTGGCTTTGTTTTATTTTGTGTGTTGTTTCTGGTGAAAATTCTCACTGCGTATCACAACAAAATTTATCACTTTCATTTGAATGGGTTCCAAACCAAAATAAAAAAACAAAAAAAATAATAATAGAAAAGACTAAAAACTGTGGCAATAAATTGAACAAGTTTACATATAGAAATGGAAAGCTTCATGAGTAGAGGTTACTGAACTTGGAGTGGAAACAATTTCAGCCGATGAGTGTATAGTAAGTTCTGGGCATAATTTGTGGACACTGGTTGAAAGTTGATAAAGAAATATTTAAGTAATTTCATAAGCCAATAACTGACTCATTTATATTGCCAGTTTCACATCAGATTGTTAATTTATTTTAATGAAAATAAAAACACGTTCCAACGGCATTTGGAAGAACCAAAACTCGACAAAAATGCTTGCAAAACTGAAATACAAACATGTTTATATGCGCACTTAACATTAATTTCACTTTCTTTCACACACAGAGACAGAGACTAAGACTGAGAGAGAGAGACATACAGGCAGCTTTAATAGCATGTAGAAAGAAGGGAAAAATAAAACATGTTTGATATCAACATAATTAGTCACGTAGTTGTTATGCTTGTTTTAATGTGACGACGAACGCGTTCATAATGTGGCATTATCATTATGTGAATAGCAACAACAGCAGCATCAATAGAGGCGTGAAGGTAGCGCGTTAATCCAAAAATGTTATAAAATAAACAAATTACCCATAAAGATGTGTGGATGTCAAATATAAATAGACAATCAACCACATCCACAACCGCACATGGAAGACTATTTTACTTTCAAATATTCGGTAAGTGGCAAAAAGAATGCTGTACCTTGTCAGTGATTGCGGTAAAAATAATTCATAGGTAATTTTATTGATGCACAGTATTTAATCGCTTAACAGTGGGCAAAATGTCAGCTGAGTGAAAAACAAACGCCACTCGCCAGTTGTCCAGAGTGTGGATAATCGTGGAGAACTTTGAGTATTATTAAAATGTATTTCTGATTTATTGTTATTAAAATTATTATAATTATGTATATGGCGCAGCTTCAGAACAATGCTCAGCAGTACGTGGGAAAATTGCAGAAGCCGCTAAGTAGTCAGAAAAATATAAGATTCAAGATTGTATCTAACAGATACTTGCAGATACAATGCAAAGAAAATATGTGTGTTGAAAGATTTATGCAGTCACCAGAGCCACAGAACTTTCACAGAAAGTTCGCAGACCAGCAGCAGCAGCCACAATTCAAAGACAGCCAGAAGGACTGAGAGACTGACAGACAGACAGACAGACAGACAGAATGACAGACTGGCTACGTGAGACGCATGCGCATGCGTCTGGGAGTCTTGAAGAAGTCTTGAGTTTCAATCTGTTGCCGAAAGTAAAATTAGCTGCAGCAGAAAGAGGCGTGAAAATTGTGCAGAGCCCAGTTGTTGTTCGGGGCGTGCAGCATTTGGTGGTATAATGAACGCCGAGTGACTAACAACTTCAGCTTTTGCATGCGGCAAGTTAAAACGCGCATGACAAACTCGTCGGGCACGTAATTTGTGTCGCTGGAGCAAAGCGCCGACTTGCCGCAACGGAACTCAGCTCCAAAAAGCGAACGTTACTTATGAGTCTGAGTATAAGTATGAGTATGAGTATGTGTATGAGTATGTGTGTTAGCAACACGAGAACTATGCGCTGACCTTGCGCTAAAAAGATAAAAGCGTATTTTGTGGCCTAAAGCAAGGTACTCCGTCTGCAGCTCAGACTGGATCTTTGGCTTGTCATTGTGTGGGGAATTGAGACTCAAATGGGCGAAAGCTGTATGCCATTTTCGGTTATTTTCACCCACGGTCGTCAAATGTAGTGCTCGTCTGGCTTAAACGAATGAAAGCGCTCATCACAACAACAACAAAAACAACGACGACAACAACTACAACGGCAACAACAACAAATGCTGACACTCAGTTGCTGGCCATTTATCAAAAGCTGCAATTGAAATGCCCAACGCATTTGACTTAGAAAACAACGCATACTAAATTAAGCCAAACAAAATGCAGCACATCATCAAGTGCTTAACTAAGAGATACCCTAGAAAAGAGAATATTGAATTATTTGATTTTATGTCATATTTCAATAATATTACAAATCTAATACAAAACAGACAAAGATAATAGAAATGGACGGATTAGATCTTACAATACACAAGCCCATTAATAGATTAAATAAAATCAAATCAATGACGAATATATAAATATCATAATTTTCATAGAATAGATATCATACACAGAAAAAAAAATCCGGGATATTTAGCCCGAATTCAATCCGAAACGATGTCAGAAGTGGGGTAATCTCGGATTTACTTAAACCAAGTATGAAATACTTGATTTTTTCAATCCCGAATTCAATCCTAAAAATTCTTAAAACAAATCAAAATAAAAAAGTTTTTTTAACTTTATTTTTTTTTTATTTTTTTGTTTTTATTTTTAAATTTTTTTTTTATTTTTTTTTTGTTTTTAAATTTGTAAACTTTTTTTTAAGTTTATTTTTTTTAACATTTTTTTTTAATTTTTTTTTTTTAACATCTTTTTTATATATTTTTTTTAATGAAGGGAATGTTTGACTGGGGGAATCGAACCCAGGTTTTTTTCAAACAGGTCGGCGACTCTAACCACTGAGCCACCAGACCAGTTGAAATGAGAGAGGCCGAGAGAGAATCAAGTAATTTGGGCTTATTTTCCATTTTAATCCCGATATAGACTTGATTGTTCAGCTTAATCCTGAAACATACTAAAAAAATGCAGGCTTAAATTAAGTATTTTAGGCTTGATTTTAGAACGGCTTTTTTTTTCTATGTAGTGACCGAATTGTGGCTGAGGCTAATTACTCAGCATATAAAATATATGTGCTCATTTTCCTGCAGAAACAAAGTATGAAAATGTATTTGACTGCTGTTCCATATTTGCTTTAGGGCTAAGCTTACTACTCCAATTGGTCTTTTCCAACTACAGTCTTATATATACTGAAAGCTATTCCGTTTTATTCTGTTTGCAGGTATATTCTGCTTCTCCAAGGTACGGCTGGGAACATATAAAAAACACTAGATAACTTGGCCAATTCGGCAGATGTCCATATAAGATGTCTGTCATAAAAAGGAAAATATATCTCAATAAAAACGAAATCCCGAATTTTTTGTTGCTTTTTTCGTTATTTTTGTTTTTTTTTGGTTCTTTTCTGCTGTTGTCTCTGGGCACACACATTGAAACACTAATGTAGTGAAATAATTTTCGTTAATCGAAAGTAGCGACGCACGTTTAACAACTCCGTGTGGAGGGCCAGCGACACGCTGCGCTCATAAAAAGACAATAAAAAAGTGACATTTTGGCCGAAATATACAGTTGGCCATAAAGTGAGGCAAAACGGAAAAGTCAGTGGACAGCGGTCAGACAAAAATCAAATCAGAGCCAAAGTGGAAAGCAACAACAGCAAAACAGGCAAACGGCCAAACGGCAAAATGGCAATATTGACAATTTATTTGGCTACCAACTTGAGTTTGGAATCTTTATTTGGTGTTTGTGCCCACACACGCAACGTGCTCGTCTTCCTCTCTGTGTGTGCGTATGTGTGTGTGAATTAAGAAAAGTGCTTTATAAGTGCTGCTCCATCAAAATCAAACTCCAGAGGCTCGACAAAACGAAAGTAGTTCTATGCTCGCCTATTAACTTTGAGTTTTGCTGCTGAAATGAAAACATAATTACATGGCCAAGATACCGTCGCACATTCACTCTCCACACCACAACAACAACGAAAGCACAACACGAACAACATTTTCATAATGCCAAATCGAAAAAAATGCGCGCCATGTCAACAGCCTGCGGCTAAAGACGTTGTCGTCCCGTCGCTCCGTCTGTCTGACTGTCTGTCAGTCTGTCCGTCCTTCCGTCAGTCTGTCTTGCCGTCTTGCTTGTCCAGCTCGGAGAACGGCAGCAACTGTTTTAACACGGCACGATATGAAGCGTCGAGTTGGCTTCATTAAAGCCGCATGAAGACATAAAACTCAACTGAAGAAGATTTATTTAACAGTAACAAAATTCGCAGGCTGGCGACAAACTTGGCTAAATCGCCAGACAACAACAGCAACAACAACAACGACAACAACTAGTCTATGCCAGCTTTCATGCGGTTTAGATTCTTTCCGTTGTTGTTTTTCTTGCTGTCTTTCATTTAGGCAGAATATTTTGTGGCTATTTCTATTTTTAACATTTCTTTGGCTTTTTATTATTACTTTTTAATTTCCGTGCGACGAAAGAAAGAATTTTAAGCAAGTAAACGACATTTCTTGCATACTAAATATTTATCAATTAATAATACTTAATACATTAATACTTATGTTAGTAAATAAAATTTATAATTTAATAAACTTAATTATCATGTAATAATAAATTTCGTTTATTTTAAATAACTATAGCGAATTTTGCTTAGAGCATTGCAGCTTCGTTGTTAACGTTCTGCGCTTCTTTGTGCTTCGTTTCTCGCGCGTCTCTTTCTATTTGATTACTTTGTTATTACTCGATGACACTTTAAGCTTCAACGTTGTCGCCTGTGTCTTCGGATTCGGTTTATTTGTTGCTCCATGCGATTTTTTATTAATTTCGCGTTTTCTAGGTCAATTCCGCAAACGGAAGCAGTTTGACCAGAATAAACTTTTTCCACTTTTGGCATTTTTTTGTGAGACACAAACAAACTTACAGATCGTCGTCATAGAGCGCATTTGGTTGGGCGCCTTTGTTAGCGGCTTTTCTTAGCACATTATTTATTATGTGTTTTTTTTCCTATTCGCCAACTTTCTTTGTCAAATGATTTTTGGTGGCCAAATGAATGGGTTGGGCAAGAAAAAAAACTAAAAAATAATAATAATAAAAAGAAAACTATGCATAAAGAAAGAAATGAGTTATAAGACTTTTGCAATAATTAACTTTGTATACTCGAGTCATTGTGAGATTTTATTGAATAGAATTTACAAAAAAGAAAAATAATAATAATAGATAGAAGCTGATGGACGAGGGGGTTGCCTTTACAAAAAGTGTCAGATTTGGCAGCGATTAATGCCAAGTAACTTAAATTTGGCAAATAGAAAATGAAATAAGCTGATCAGAGACCAGAACAGAGCAGAGCGAATCGAATCGTATCGTATCGTATGGAATGGAATGGCAACGAAATCAATAAGAAATTAAGATGAAGAAGAGAAAAAAACAGTACAAAGTACGAGCAAATGGCATGCTGTACTCGTATAAGCCAAGAGCCAACGCTAGCCAATAAAGAGCTTCTCTTTTTGAGGTCGAGCAAATTGAAGAAAAAAACACATTGACAAAATAATTAAATAATAGCCCTGGAGCGCAGTCAGGCGTTGCAGTCGCAGTCGCAGTCGCACTGCACACAGAGCAAAACTAATAGAAGCATATTTTCCTCCACTTGGAAGATAAAGCTATAACAACAACAACAACAAAATAATAAAAACGAAAACGGAAAATGTCCAAGCCAAGCAGCGACAGCAAAGCCGCTTGGCTTTTAAGAACGACAGAAAAAAATAAGATATAAAAAAAGAAACTATATATAAAAAAGAACATGAATAAATAAAATTAAATGCAGCATACCCACTTAAGAGATGAGCATGCAATTTTAAATAAGAATTAAAAGCACAGAACTGTTAAATGATGTTGCACTGCCAAGAGGAGTGAACAGAAGCAGAGGAAAGCAAATGGAAGCAAGGCTAAAGAAAGGTCCAAGGGAAAGCAAAAACTCGAAACGACAACATTCTGGGACTAACTGAATTTCTGACTATTCACTTTTAAGTATTCAGTTCACAGTTCAGCATACTCGATACTCGGTATTCCATTTGTTCACTGAACGAACTTCTGATGCGATAACTCGAGGGACAATACGAGTACTCGTAAACTGACAGCCTCCAGCGGCATCGGCATCGGCATCGACATCAGCAGTGGAAGCGACAACGGCAGTGGCAGCAGTAAATGAAAATCTCTAGCCGAATGTTCAATTACAAAATTGATTACCATTGAAAATTGAAAATTAAGTACAGTTTTGAGTTTTCAGCATAATTGCAGTTGATTTGTGAGCTTGGCATCGAACGGGAACAACAACGACAACAACATCAACATCAACAACGGCAACAGCAACGGGGCGGGGACAATATAAGAACTTGCAGTGTCATTAGAAGCAGCTTGATTAGGGGTTCTCTCTTCTCCTACCTCTCTGTGTGCATGTGTGTGTGTATTTGATTTTAGATGGTTCTATGAATGATTAAGTGAAAAAGACAAAGTCAATTGTGAACCGACATTGCTTGGCCTCTAGAGAGCCAATCAAGCCGAACGTCAGCTTAATTTCATTTAACGTTCAAGTAGCATTATACACAAGAACCAACAACAATAACAACAGCAACGACAACTTGGACCCTGGCCAAGCTATAGTTGATCTAAAATCTGCTAGAACTTGTAATACCCTCAAATTGCGCATACAAAATAGAACATAATTCTTTCGAGTTGCGAATAAAGCGATTAAACAAACAACTGAAAATGTACACTACCTACGCAGAGATTACAGGGTATTAACAACCAACTGCTTAGCAGAATTACATTCTAAAAGACGACAAGGCGAACGCAAATTCGTTTTGCATTATTTCGTTTCGATTGGTTTTCCTTTTGCATTGATTTTTGTTCTTTTGCTGTTTTCTGTTTTCGGCTCGGCTCTGTTGATTTGGTTTATCATCAATTTTATTGTCACTAGGCATTTACGAGCGATTATTTTAGTTGTTGGTTTTTATGACCGCTGTCGCTGGTTGTGTTGTCGTTCATGTTTATCGTTGTCGTTGTCGCTTCCAGTTGTCCACTGTCAGCCAGTTGCCTGTGATTATGTCTAAAAGCTTGGCTGAAAGCAGCAATCGCTGTGTATTTAATTTATAGTTAAACCAAACGCCAAAATTTGATTTATTGGTCAAAAGGTTATTGACCATTATGTTTCCCATTTAACTTGGCTGTAATATTTGCTATTACTCTTGTTATTCCAGTTGTTGTCGTTGATCAATACAATTTCATGTGGGCGTAACATTGACAATTGCATCGTTGCAACCCCTCATTGAATTTGTTATCGTTGTTGTTCTTATTCTTCATGTTATTGTTGTTCTTGTTGTCCTTTTCGCTATTGTTGTTTTTGTTGTTGTTGTTGCCACTGCCAATAAATTTTCAGCGCTAAATGCATAAAATGTTTACAAAGCCATTGGCAAGTCATAAATCAAATTATTGGCCAGCCAATTGCAGGGACAATTAGCAAAAGCAACTAACTAAACTGACATTTTGTTACTCTGCAATTAATTGAAACTAAGTATACATTTAGAAAATGAAAAAAATAGAAAAATAGATAAGAATACATAAAAAAATAAAATATTTCAATTTAAAGGAAATGAAAAAACAAAATTTAAACAAACTGTTTTGCCTTTAAAATCGCTTAATATAATTTGAGTTTTCTTGCAATTTTCTAAGATTTGAGTATATACTATACTAAATTAATAAAAAAAATGTATGAAGTATAATGAGCAAATTAACATAATTATTAAACTTTTTAATGTAAAAATACATCGAAAAATAGACAACTCGATTCTCGCGGAAGTGATTTTGAAGTACTTTAACTCGATAACATCAATCGATTTATTTAAGTTGGGTTCATAAGAAATCGATATCTTGAGCCAAAAAATTATTTTATCAAAATTATTTGAAAAATATTTGAATGCAGAATAAATAAAGATTAAAATGCCATTCCGCTTGAAAATGTGTTCAGTCTTGGCAAAGTTATCAAAGTTTGAAGTTGGTTACAACTTTGACCTAGCAACTTTGCAAGTCAAAAATCTTGTACAATTGGCATGTTTTTCTTACAAAAAAAAATTGACCTTTTCATAATAAAGTTAATATACTAATTATGATTACGAAGTTGATTGCAAGGTAAAACTTGAGGTTTCAAATTTTAAATTTTTAAAAAATACAAGGACCGTTTTGCATAAAAATCGCATTTGGGAGAAAAGCTATTATTTGAACGAAATAATTAATATTTTAATGCAGAATAAATTTAGACAACGATTAATATAACATTATCTTGGAACTCTGTTCAGTTTTGGCAAAGTTGTGAAACACTTTATATGGTAGTTTTTTTGACCAAGATACAAGTTTAGATTGTTATTATTTGGAGATAGATCGACAACTCGATTCATTCTATGTCAATTTTTTTATATTAATATTTAACTCGATTCACTGTTTTCGAATTTACACCACTAGTTATGTATTCTGATAATTGTAGCTCTGTTTGTCTTTTTATTCTTTTCAGAAAATTCATTTTAAATACAGTCGAGCTTCCCTAACTCGAATCCAAGAAAAAATGTTCCATTTTTTAATATAATGAAAACTGTTTTCGACGAGATACCATATTTTTCAGCCACTTCAGATTTTTCGGTCCAGTTTCAAATTTCTTAACAAATAATTTTAAATATTTGTTGAAGCGATAAGCATTTTAATACACCTGCTGGTGCCATGGTAAATAATCTTGCACTAATGCGCTGACAAAGAAGTACATTACGAACATCTTTCCTATAGCAATTTCACAAGCCTAAATAATTGTTGACGCAATATTCTATCATATTGCATCTCAATATGTTAATGTACATCAATATTACGTATCAAAACGAGCCGGTAACAAAACCATAAAATAGAATAGAAAAACAAATTCAAACTTTATTGGGGATTTTCACAAAAAATTCGACTTACAGATGTACGGGCCAATATTTTTGTTCGAGTTAAGGAGAAATTCGACTTATGAAAGTTCGAGTTAGGGAAGCAGCATTGTATAAAATTTGCTCAGTAAACGCTATTGCCACTCGGTTTTGTTCGAGTTAGAGAAAATTCGAGTTAGGGAAGTTCGACTGTATTTGCTAATATGATAATAATATTTCTTATCTTTGCAGAGGGAATATAAACAAAGTTTTGAAGATGTTGAACTATGGTAACTATCATCCAAAGAGTTTCTAGATATGAAGAATACCAGAAATATAAAATACCTCATGAGAAGGCAAATGTTTCCTTCTCATGACATACTTTGTTGCCAGCCAACTCTCTGAAAGTGTTGTACAATAACAATAACAACAACAACAACAACAACATGCAGAAGAGGAAAAACAACAAAAATTACAACTTGAATGCAATTGTTGCGCATTTATACTTATGATACGTTGGCATATTTCTTTCAGTTCTGTTCTGTTGCATGCAGAGATTGCGGTTAAACATGCGGCAACAAAAGCAGCAGCAACAACAGCAACAGCTACAGCAACAACAATAACAAATAAAAGAAGAGCCTGAAGAGGCATGGTGAGAATACTTATTTAAGGCCCGGCCCAAACACGCATCACAGTTGCATGAACGATTCTCAAACGGTAAAATGCGTGCTCAGATGGTACGACCTCCAGTTGAAGTTGAAGTTGGAGTTGGACTCGATGATGGAATCGGGAGTTGAGGCTGGGAGCTGGGAGACTGCATCCCATTTGTGTTGCCGAAGAAATCGAGTCACACAAGCGGGACAACTTGGCTGGAAACTTTTGCTTATTTAACTGTTTCCGCTTCTTTATGTTGTTTCTCTGTTGTGTTCTTGTTGTTGTTGCCACTTAGAACGAGCCAAGCGCTGCGCAGGCGCGACAGCATGCAACATCTTTTCATTTTTTAACTGTCAATAGCAAGTGGCAAGTGAGAGACGAGGAAGACTGTCTCAATCTCGCAGTAGTTTACTGTAACAACATCGTTGCAAGTGCAACAACAACAAAATTCACAATAACAACAACCACAGCAACAACGAGAACAACGTTGCTCGCTTTAACTGTTGCTCCAGGCATTCAGAGCTAGAGATTCTTAACCAGCTGGCTAACTGACTTTGACTTCAACCACAGTCAGAAAAAAAGATCTAGATTTTCGTACTTCAACAGGGGATATTCAAGTACGAACGATCTCAAAAGCTAACAGAGTCCGGAATTTAAATATCTAGAAAGTAAAATCTGATTTCAAGTTCACTTTCGCAATCTTAAAATACGATTTTCCTGGGATACTTTGGTATTCGTTTAAGTCTGTAAAAGATCGAATCATACTAGATGAAGTACACACAAATCTTGAACTTATCCCAAAAAGTACTTGTTTCCAGCTCAAAACAGTTCAACTCAAGCTTGAAACATGCTAGATTAAGTACAGAAACTTATTTTAATAACAAATATTTAATATTAAAAAACTCTTGGTTCTGGATTCTTTTTCAACCAAACTTTTGGGTCTTATGTTTGGCATGGTCCGACTAAGTTTGGTTGAAATCAGACTTTAAATCAAATCTGTTAAATTACAACCATCTTTCAATTTAAAAAACAAAACGATATAAATTCAAGTACATACTTTATGTTAGGATGACATATTTTTCTAAGTGTACTTCAACAGCCAGTTGAGTGGCCAGTCTAAGACTCTCTCTCTCTTTCTCTCTCTCTCTGTCTCTGTGTGTTGCTTTATCTTTGTCTATCTTGTTGTTGTTGTAGTGATTGAAGTGTAGCATCGATACAAGTGCATTTCACTTCTCCTCGTACTTCAACGCGTATTCTTGCAGCAAATTAAATGGCTTCAACGCTGCCCCGCGGCATTGATAATATTGATGTTGACGTTGATGTTGATGTTGATGGTTGCCGTTGTTATTGTTGTTGTTGTTTTTACTGCTGTTTAACCAGCATTTAACTTAAGCCGATTTACGATTTATATGAGAGTCTTTTCTGTTTACCTGAAGATTACAAAAACGTTGCTGCTCTTTTTTATTTCCTCTGTCCCCATGACTCTTTCTCTCACTCTGTAGCTCTTTCTCTGTCTGTTTGTGCGTCTCATTAGCATGTGGGTGCCTCAGGTCTGTGTCTGAGTCTGTGAGTGTGTGTGTTGGCCGTTTATGCTGGCTGGTAACAAGATGTGAATGCCTTGGTCAATCATAATGATGACCAAGCTGTTTATGTCAGAGTTTTGTGCGTTTCCTTAGAACTGGCCGTTCTTATACTGTGTATTGTGCAACAGAAGCTGCAACGTCAGCATTTAGCAGTTGCAACCATTGTCTAGCCATAACGGTGCATGCAACTGTGCGTAATTGAAATGTCACTTCAATTCGATATTCGATCATGCATTATCTATAAACGAAAATACAGTTGTTAGTCGTAGTACAACAACAATAACAATAAGTGCATATTAAATGCACATCCATTAGGTTTAAATGCCCTTCGGCCAAAAATCCAATTACCAGCCACAAGGGGCGACCGTCATAGACATTATCAACGGGGTATTGGGCAAGTGTTGGTCAGGTCAACATGTTATTATTGACAAATGGAAATGTCAGAATGAAAAATTAACCGAAAATCAACAGTCCAGCAACAGCAACAACAATAATGACAATTGAAAATGTCAAAATTTGCGCTTTCAACAACAACAGCAACAGCTCGAGGTAATGGCCAAAACAAGCATCACATTGCTGCAAAATTGCCACCTCACACCCCCGCCTGCCGTGCCACGCCCTCTTCAATGTATGAATGAAACGGGCAACCAAATTGACACTGGCCAACACCAAAGGCGCTACAACAACACGAGCAACAACAACAACAACAACAACAATGTTGGTGGCACTGCCTGTCGTCGCTGCGATGTTGCGGACACTCGACGCGACATTTGAATGCAACTTGCCGCCTGCCACTGTTCTCTCTCTCTGTGTGTGTGTGTGTGAGTGTATGGCTGTGTGTGTGTGCCTTCTGTTGCCGCTGTTGCAGTTAAGTTGCCGTTGTGGCAATAACCACTTGATAAATGATAAATTAATTGAGCACCATTGCCAAATATTGTTGCTTTTCTATGCCCTATGCAAATCAGTTAGTTCTGTTAACCAAATCAACATGTTTATGATCTCATTTGAAGAACTGAATAATAAACTTTGAAACTGACAGTGACTAAGATGTTAAATATATTCCAGAAAAAGAGCCGACTGTTGATTGTTAGAGTTTGATTAAATCTTGGATAAAGTTTAAACGATAATAGTCCAAGTTATTTTTCAATATTATTTGATTACCTTTGAATTATCTTAAATTTTGATTTTTTGATTTAATTTTCTTGTTTTTCTCAGACTTGTAAGTATAAGTTATTTAGTACTTTTTATAGTGTATTCTTAGTTCGTAATCACAGACAGAACCTGCAATTAATTATATTTTGCGTTTGGGTGTAAAAATGTTGCTGTTTATGCTGGGAAATTTCGCAAGATTTATCTTGAAAAGTCGTACGTGTCGACTGTGGATCACAAGGACGTGTAAATACAATCTAAATTCAACTGCAGGTGAATGCGAGCCACGCTTTGAGTTAATGTTGTTTGTCACCTGTAATTAGTGAACTTGTACCTTGTACATGTGAGATAGTTTTACTTTTATTCTTAGAGCATTAAACAATTTTCTAGATAATTAAAAGAGTTTTGCAGTAAACAGGGAAATCATCTGTTAGCCAAGTGCTTGGTAAATATGCCAAGAAAGATTGTCAATAAATAAACTATATACATATACATATATATTTGTGTTAACTAAAATTAAAATGAGATCTTAGTTCGAAGCTGACAAAATGTGGAAATGATGTGAAAATTTTCATCCAGATGCAAGGCAAATTGAAACAAAGCCAAATAAAAAAGTTGATACACAAATATTTGCATAACACTTCATGTTTAGCAAATGCCAAAGCAACACACACCCACACACAGATACACACCTATACACACATATGTACATATTTTGAACCACACAGATGTGCTCTCACTTAATGTGGCTAAAAGTTGCAACAGCAGCAGCAGCAGCAACAGCAATCTGCTAAATGTTGCTTATTTTCATCAGATGGCCGGAAGGGAGAAACAGAGGAGTAGTGGAGAGGGGGAGAGGGAGGGTGTGTATGGGTAACAAAATCAACAGCAATGCTAAATTGTTTAATTGAATTTACCGCAGATGCGCTTAAGTTGGCAGTAATTTAGCAAAGCCATGTAGTATTTCTAACAGTGTCTCACAGCATTTGTATCTGTATCTGTATCTGTATCTGCAAATGTATTTGTATCTGCAAATGTATTTATATCTGCTGCATCCTTATAGCAACAACGAGTATGTACATTGCCAGTCAGGGACGTGCCAGACGCTTAAGCACATGGGCTCGATTGTCGTCGCAATACAAATACGAACAACGACAACGACAGACAACACACTTGTCGTTGGAGGAGCAGAGAACAACCAGAAGCATTTGCCAGATGCAATGCAATGAAATGAAATGTATCTATAAGATGCACATACTTATGCCACATATGTTTGGTTGTCTGGTTGGCTGTGCGCCGGCAAAGTGTCTTCTTCCTGTAACTATGCATTCGATTGAAAGCAGGCAAAGAAAGTGCTCCACAGTGTTGACTTCGATTCGATGCTTAAACTCGGTTCGGTTCTAGATTTCTCCCGGGCACAATTATTCGGACCTGGCCAAGTGTGTGCTTTCATTTCTCAATTGGCCGCCAGTTGACCGTGTCTTGTTGGCCTCATGTGTTTATTGCTCAAGACACCGATAATGTTGTTGATATTTAAGCAATCGATGGATGTCAAAGTTCATTTGTGATTTGCATGCACTGTCTGTATGTCTGTCTGTGAGTGTGTGCTTGTTGCGTAAACTTTTATAACTCACTGTTAATTAATTGGTTCTTGTTTAGTCAGACAGCGACTTGGTTCATTACAGGTTCATTCTATGGCCTTTCTGGCAGAACACATCATTAGCAAACATTGACAACAACATTATTGGGCAATTCATGCAAAGTGCCTACATGCGCTTTACAACACTGTCAAGTAATCACGCTCGCTCTCCCGCTCTCGCTCTCTTTCCCTCTCTCTTTTTGTCACTCTAAGCAAAGAGAGCGGGAGAGCGGCCAAGAAAGCTGTGCGTCTGCGCAGCCGGCAAAGAAGATCGCCTAAGCTCGCTCTCTCTGGCTTGCGACTCTCGCTCTTCTCTCTCTGATTATTTGGTTACGCTCTTGTGGCTGCCGGTTACACATTATCATCATCATCATGGTAACCATAATGATGATCATCTTGACCATTTATGTGTGTGTGTGTGTGTGTGTGTGAATGTTCGCTTCGGCTTGGAAGCTTCAACTTTTCTTTCTTGGTTAACTTCTTGGACTTTCTTGCCAACATGTTTAAAAGTCTTTTGGAAGCGCCAAGTCAACAGCAGTCAGTACGCTTTGTGCGCTGCAAGCGTTTGGTACGTTGTAACGGAAGTGCTTAAAGCCAAAAATAAAGGCCGAAAAAGGATACGAATAACTGATTTTTGTGCCATGCTAAAGTGCGTGCTGAATGTAATAAGATTTTTTAATTAAAAGCGCCAGCAATAATTGAATAAAATTAAAAGAAATCATAACAACACAAAAAAATAAACAGAAGCGCAATCAATGGACGAACAAATACAGCAAACAAATCAAAAATTGAATAAATAAAATCAAATCAAATAAAATATACACAAAACGATTGAATTAAATTGCATTTGTACGGAAAAAAAAGGAAAAATTCAGCACGTTTGCTGATTTAAGATTGCGGCTCGCGAGTTGTTGCAACTATTGTTGCTGTCGCCAGTTATTGTTTATGGATTTGTGGGTACATTTATTGTATGCACTTCCACTCTAACACGCAGCCAGGGAGCCCGCTTGATGCCACAACGAACCGCGGCTCGTCAACAGGTAAGCCTCGTATTCTGCAAGGATTAACTTTGCTTAAACTGTTGAAACAGTCAAACAGACAGACAGACAGGCAGACAGACGGCCAGATAACACTATGCTAGACCAGACCATAACCCAAACCGAAATATCCAAAGTCCGGCAACAACAACAGGAACGACAGACGGTTGCAAGTGCAACAAAATAAGACAACTGGAGGGGGCATTGCTAGTGTCGACAAAGCGGATTACTATAAAAATATTGACAAGCCCTACATTATTATTGTTTGTTGGTGTAGGTGTAGTATGTGTCTGTGTGGACGATGTCCTTTTTTCATATTTGATGCTAGATTTATTTTCAAATAGCCTGCAACAGAAGCAGCTGCTGCTGCTGCTGCTGCAACTGCAACTGCAACTGTTGCTGAAGTGCTGAAAGCCACGCATTGTGGCAACAATGTACGTTTTGTGGCCCAATACTAAATAGTTAAAGACCAGCAGCAGCGGTAACAAAACTCTCGCACACACACAAACACACGCACACACAGGTGAAAAGAATGAAATGAAAACTTGTATTTAATTAAAGAAAAGGAGCAAAGCAAAGGCAAGGCAGACGCCGCCAAAGCGCATAAAAAATACAACAACAAGTGCTGGAACAGCAAAAAAATACAAACAAAAACAAAAACAAAATAACAAGTACCACACACACACTCGCACGTGTGTGTAACTGGAAACAAGTTAAAATGCCTCAGCTACATTTGGTCAAGTTTACATGACTTACCAAAGCCTCAACAGAACCAAACAGAACACACGAGTTGCAGGTTCCCCAACAGCTTTGAGTGTTGTGTGAGAGTGTGTGCTTGCGAGTGTGTGCTGTTTGTGGCAGCAATGTGATTTTAATGAACCTACTAAGAACTTGGCCAACCAGTCGAAACATAAACTAGCCTGGCTTTGCCATAATATTCTATTCAACTAGCTTTGTTTCTTCCAACTGTTTTTTTTTTTTCCTTTTTTGTTGGTGTCTCCCAAAAATTTATAATAAAAGGCAAAAAACAATGCGCAATATTTATGCAAGCATTAACAGGCAAAGCCTGGACTAACTGTCTGTCCCAATTCCCCTCCCTGGTATTACAGCCAGTTTGGTAACAAACTTAAGCTGACAGCGCCAGAGTTTTCAGTCCGTTCAGTCAGAGCTTGAGCTTGAGTTTGAGATACTTTCTAAATGCGACTCAGATTAGTGCAGTTCTGTGTTGCAGTTGCAGTTGCCCGTTGTTCTTATTGCGGTTGATGTTGCGGTTAAATAAATAAGGCAACGACGTGCTCATAGTTTGTGCCACAGCTCAGCAAATAAGAAATTGCATCTGCAACTGCGACTCTGACTGTGACTGTGACTGCGTTTGTGACTTGCACAAATGAAATGAAATGAAATTATAGATGCGTTCGTTCTGTTCGCTTTCCAGCCCACTTCCTTTTCAGCTTGGCACACTAACTAAATGATAATGCTACCATTTTCATCCTCTTCTTTTGCTGCTGCTGCTGCTGCAACAGTTAATAATTGCCAGTCAGTCAGACAGTCAATTTGCTTTGCTTGAATCAAGTCAAGTCAAACATGTAATGACCGCAACATAGCGGCGCATCTGTAATTTCAGATACTCGCACGAGTATCTATCTATCTATCTAGCTGCACCCTGCAGCTCTTGCTGTATCTTTATTATTGGCAAAACGTGCAACGTGCAACATTTCACAGTGGCATATAAGTGTCTGCGGCTTCGGCATTTCTACTAGGTCCAAAATGCCAACCATTTCAGCCCAAAAAAATAAAAATAAAAGCTGACCACGCAACCATCGTTGACTTTCCAGCTCTCATGACATAATAACCAGTTGCCTTAGCCTCTTCTCAGATAGGTCAAAGTTAGACTAACTGTAGAAGGCACTTCATAGCCGTCTTTCTTGGCAAATTCAACAATCAGTAAATTAATTGCGAATCTACAAAATATTTACCATCTTATGCAACACTCATCAAGAAATTACTTTGCTTTGATACTTTTATGCAGATTTATTTCTGAAATGATAGAAATTCTTGATTATAAGCTTTTAAACTAGATTTGAAACTTTAGTAATTATATTTAAAACAACTTAAATTTAATAAAAATTATAATAGCTAAACTGAATAACAGATTCTGTAGTTCATTACAACTCAGATTTATTTCCTTTGACAGGAGAATATATAAAATGAAATTATACAAAAGTTCAATCACATTCCGTCTCTTTCTATCTATTTGTTTTTTTACAACTTATTGCTTGGAATTAAAGCGAACAAAAATATTTCTCACTCTGGAATTAATTCTGAATTTTTAGGACCGAGCATAATTTGTAATAAAGTCAAATGAATATAGATTGCAAATGGTGCAATGCTAACAAAGTGAGTGTGCCTATGAATACGAGTACTCGTACTTTGAATATGAGCGTTCAGGCTGTGGCACACTACCAATAGCAATGGCTCTGCCAACTTCTATTATCTGAGCCAACTTAAATATTGTGCTGCAACCTTGTTTGAGTTGTCGCTGTAGTTGGAAGGCAGGCAAATGGAGCAACTTTTGCTGAGCAACTTCGACGGCTGCAACAATTTTCTTTTTGTTAATTAAACGCAATTCTATTTATTAGTGTTATGCAGCTGAGTGTGTCCCACACACAGATAGAGATTGAGATAAAGCCCGAGTCAGTCTAAGAAAGAGACAGCAATAGATAGACAGAGATAGAGAAAGAGAGAGAGCAGTGACTAAGACAGTCCGTTTAGATAGCTATGTGCTGGTTCTATAATTGGCGAAAATTATTTAATTATTATTAAGTGCAGCTTCCCCTAGAGCTCAGAGAGAGAGCTGAAAGAGAGCTGAGAACTGAATAGGCGAAGACGACTCTGGCACTCGAGTCTCAGTTTACAACAACTTTGGGCTTAACTTGGCTTGGCTTGGATTCAGTTGTTTTCTTGCCTCGAGTTTTGTTTTTATTTCATTCATTTATTTGCTGTCGTCTGTTTTTGGGGCCCCGAAAAAGTTTTACTGCCAGTTTATAGAGTCGGCTGTTTATTTCTGGCAGCAATTTCTAGCATTATTGTTGCATTTCCAATGCCATAATTAGACTAAATCTAATTTGCCAATCGCACGCCCTGCACAGGCAAACAAACCTCGAATATTAAACAATGATGCTCTGCATCTACTTTTTGGATTTTAGATTTCTGGTTTGTTTTTGGCAAGGGGTGAGGGGGAGGGAGTGGGAGGGAGTATTTCCACTCCTCGCTGTGGAGTATCGTGTAATTAATTTGCGGCGCGCATTGTTGTTGACAGATGAGCGTGGCAGTTGCCACTGTTTCTGTTCCCGTTGTTGTTGTTGATGCTGTTGCTGCTGCTGCCGCTGTTTGTTAACTTGATTAATTAAAATGCAGCAGCTTTTAATGGCAACAGCTTCTTCGCCGCCTGCATGGCGTGCACATTTGCCATAAGTTTGTTATGTGCCAGTTTATCAGCTGCTTATGCAATGAAACAATGTCTTAACTCATCGTAGACCAAATTTGGTGAACGTACTCGAATTCAGCTCAAGCAAGGAGCTCTGCTAAATTATTGAAAATACATAGAATAGAAGTATTTATGCTACTCGTAAACTGCCAGTTGAGGTAGGTCAATTGATGTTCTCTTCAAAATTGATATCATCGGCCATTTGAAGTTATTTATTGTGTCCAATTTTAGTTGCTCATAGAAAGCCAATCTTATTGCAAATGTGTCAGAGACAGAAGAGACTCTTCTGTTGCCAGTTCGGACTTGGCTTTGCTTTAATAAATGTTGTTGCTTTGTTCTTTCACTAAGGGGCATCAAAGTAGCTGCAACACATTTTCATTGCCCGTCAGTGGCAGCAACGGCAACGGCAACAGCAACGGCAATGTTGTTGTACCGAGCTGAGCAGTTGGTTGCACACAGAGTTTTTGGGCACAGGTTAATTTGAAAGCATCTAAGTTTTTGATGTGCTCAGAGCACATAGTTTGGGTGTTCAGTGCTCAGTGTTTTCAGTGTTGAGTTTGAGGCAAAAGCCGTTCACTGCTCGACTGCAGCACGAACATCTCTGGCTGACGTTGACTTGTGGCCATGTTGCTGGCAGCAGGCAAACATGGCACACACACACAGACACACACTCACACATACACATGCATAGTGCAGAAGTCAGTCAACGTGCCACATGTCATGGGAACTTTTAGACGACGCGAAACGCCGCTCAAGCAGTTTGCAAGCCAAAAAGTTGTGAAATCATGGGAGTGAAATATTTTACTTTGTTCATTGCACATTTATTAATAAAGATTTTTGTTTGTTCTTTTTTTTTGTTATTCGCTCAAATAAGTTTTTGCATGCAGCAGCAGTGGCAACAGCTTCGACTGCAACATAGCACTTGATACTGAAGAATTTTTAATTTAATTTATATATTACATTCGCTTCAAACTCCACGACGCGTTGGCGCTTTGACCTGCAATTTTGTTGCTTTGTTGGCAATTCATCTGACCAGACAGACAGACAAACAGACAGGCAGACAGACACAGCGCGACACGACTTCGTTTGCTGTCTACATGGCGAATACGCAATGCAAATAACTGACTACATTTTAAAATAATATAAATGTATTCATTCGAAATAATTCATGCGCATCTCCCTCGTGTTAATGTCATATGCTGTCAGCTGTCTTAACCCTTTTCGTTAACCCTTACACTGCCAGTCAAGGAGTAGGGTCAGTTGTTAGGATGTTCACAAATTGTAGGCGCATAACTTTGAACTTTTGACACATTTGGCAGTTGGCTTGTCATAGTTTGTCAGTGAATGAAAATGGAAAGCAACATGAGCTTTGCATTCGAATATTAATTTCGTATGCCCTAAAATATTGTTGAGTTATTGTGTTTGTTGTTTTCGTACCAACTGCGTTTAATTTTGTAATAGCCTTAGTTATGGCTCGACCTCCAGCAACATGATGATGATGTTAACCTGATGTGTTTAAGCTCCATTGAGCATATTATCAGCTTACTTATGAACTCGTTGTCAGTTGTGTGTGCTTGCCACATTGATATTTTATCAAGTGCGGCAATGACGCATCAGTTTAGCTGTCCATGTGGCACGCACCGCGTGGCCATCGACAATTGATTTTTAATTTTTAATTTACGACTGAAATGAAGCTTGCTCGATATTTATATAGGATTGTATTGAAAAAACGTTGTGTATTTTCATTGCCTTAAAATAATAACAATTTCAACAATATGGTGTCGGTGTACACTCGTTCACTCGCAATATTTATGTTTCTTTTTGCAGTATTCTCTTTTCCCCCACGTTTTTCAGTTTTCATTTAATTTTATGCAATCACTTTCACAATCCATCAAAAGGTCTGAGACACAATATACAAATTGAATTTCCAGCGCTAAAATATAATTAATCATTGTAATTGATTTGGCCATTGTTGTTGTCAATTGTTAAATATTTGCTGCGTATGTTTAATAATAAAAATAATAATAAAAAATTATAATGCCATCGTTTAATGCTGCTTTTAGTTAATAAATAATTAACAATTCCATTTGCCAGTTAATAACCAATCGACTGCATCGACTGCAAGTCTGAGATAACAAATGAGTAAAAACTGAACAAAGTGATTAATTTGTGTGATCCCAAACATAATGTGAGCTTTAATCCGAGTACTTATCGGACAGTCTGCTAACAATTCATACCATTTATGGCAACAGCTCAATCAGCACTTGAGAGCGCTTTTCAGACCATGTCCGGCAGCGGCAATATGCCGGGCTAAACGGAGAGTGCTGTCCATAATCCATTAGAAAAAGTAGCAAATTATGATTTATTGCACTTTGGGCCAAGGGAAAAATTCATGAAAGCCGCAAAGTGTGCGCTACAAAGTATGCAATGTACACTGGGTGCAAAAGTCTTGACCCACCACCCCCAAACAAAAACACACACATTTTCTATGCGAGCACAGTTCAGAAATTAGTAGAGAAACAAGAACAACAGCAACAACAAGAACAACAGCCAAAAGTTTAGATCATAAAAAAGGGCGAAGAAAAAGAGCGCAGAGTATTTGCTAAGTGCCATGGGAAAAATGTGAAACTCTTGTAATGGTCCAACGAGGCAGCAACTTATTTATGGATTTGGAAACTTTTTAGATGCGTTGCGGCACATTGGCTTCCAAATTAAGTATACGCGTTGTTGTATTGATGTCCATCTATCTCAGTTGCTCAACGCATTGCACATGACCCAATTAATGCTCTATTTATGACAGCCCCCCCCCCCCCCCAAAAAAAAAAAAAAAAAAAAAAAACAAAGCTCTGAGGTCAACTTGAATGACTCAATTATACGCATGAGTAAAGTGCGTGTGTTTCCTATGACTTTGAATTTAGTCTTAGCTTTGGGTTTCATTTGTCAGTTCAGTTTACGCCTAATGAGCACAAATTTGGGCCAAGTTTTTCGGGGGCACCGATAAGTTTGATATGCAGCAACAAGAGAGCTGCAACAAAGCTCAGTCAACAACAACAACAACAGCTGATCGACTAATTTACAGTTTCAGGGCAAGCAAACAAAATGCCACTTTAGTTAATAACTTTGACCGCAATCCAAGAACTCACTCGAAGCAGAGCAAGTGTCATTAGCATATGCTTAGCACCAGAACCAAATACAAACTACCAAAATCAAAAGCCAAAACGTCGTACCCAAAAACCAGTTTAGACCGATTGACAAAAGAAAATACGAGGCATCATATAACAGCATTTAAAGCATTAAATGGGTCAACAAAAAGATTCCCATTGATTGTGATTGAGATTCGTTTCATTAACACATCTCAACGAACTACCAGATATTTACAAGTACATACTTAAACTAAAGCTTAATCGAACATTTCACTATAGTGATTGTGTATGTATGGTTGTGTGTGAGTGTATTTTCACACGGCTTTTCTACGGATTTATGTCTTACTCTCAACAACAAGAACAAACTAATTAAAGCCAACAAAGGTGTGAGGAATGCAGCTGGAAATGAGCACGTATTGCTCTAGCTGCGTGTGTGTGAGTGAGTGTGCGAGTGTGTATGTGTTTATCTGTGAAATTGAATGACTCGACTGGAGTGAAGTAGAGTTTGCGGCGAAAGGCGCTATAATAAACCATAATGACAAAATTACTATATTTAGTATGCTAAAAATCGGTCAAAGTGTCAGTAGGTTGTCGGCAGTTGCCTTCATTAGCACCAGACATACACTCACACACACGCACACACACACTCTCACTTGTGACAATAACATGATATTGCAATTTTTGGCATTAACTTCTTTTCACCAAGTTCGCAATGGATGATGAGCAGAAGATGAACAAAGCTGCCTCCGGCAAGTGTCTACTGTGGCTACCGACAACAACAACAACAACAACGACAACAACAACGACAACAACAACGACGTGTGCGTGACCAATGCATGAAAATGTGAACAACACGATTTATGAGTATACTCAGTAATACTTGTATTCATTCTCGTATTCATTTCCTAGCCGAGCAACTTTCATTTTTGCTGCTGTCAAAGAATATCAATAAACAAATGCTTGGCTATAATAAAAAGCGTATCGAACACTTCCAATAGCTTATTGCCATCTCTCTGTATATGTGTGTGTGAGAGTGTGTATGCCACACTTGATTTAGTCCGCTTTGGGTACTCGACGCTACACTCTCCGCCAAGTCAAGTGAATAGTCATGTTTGTTGTTCTTGTGTTCTCTCTAGTGGATTTTGACGCGCTTACAGAAGAGGAGGAGAGCGTGCTTGATAAGTGCCTCGAGTGCGGCAATTACGACTGTGCCACCATGATGCAAGCAGCCAGTTGCAAGTGGCAAGTGGCAAATGGCGAGTGGCAAGTGGCCAGTTTCCAGTTGCACTGATTTGCTTCCATATCAACGCAACAGTCGGTCGCTAATTTGACAGTCGACAGTCTCAAGAACATCTGAAATATACGAGCTCAGAGTTCTCTCGAACATCTAAAGCTGAAATCAGTACGACCAGCCAACAACAATCTGAAACCCACACGATGATTATGTTCGTTCTGTTTTATTTATTTATTTTATTTTGTTTTTTTTTGGTAACGTTATAAAAATTGAAAGCTACGCGTTCAGGTGACCCACATTTGGTCAGCAGCCGAAGCAGCTGCTGGTCTGGCATGTTTGGTGTTTGCCATCGGCATGTTCTGTTCACGTCAGTTATTTGGCTTGGACATTTGGCCCAAGTCGTCGATGTTCATTCCGTCTTAAAGAAACGGCAAGCCAAAACAACAACAACAAGCTGAGATCAAACTGGCATCCAGTTTTTGCGTGCCTCTCCTCGATTCTCTTCTTTCAGTTTGGCATGAAATCAATCTCTTTTGGCCCATTCACATTCCCGTTCGGGTTCGTTCTTGTGTGCCAGGTCTTCGTTGCTGCCCAATTTGAGTACACTTTATTTTTTTGCTTTTCATGTATTTTGTGCTTTACTTTTTACCCTGTATGCATTTGAGTTCCAAAAAGAGATATAATAAAGCCGTTTGCAGAACTGCGGAAATTCAATTTAAACATTGTGTGTCCAAAACTACTTCAAATATTATTATTTATTTATTTAACGTCGACTTAGAGCAATTCACCAAAAGTATTTTAATAATTCAAACAAAGTTATGGAATTAGATTTTTATAAAAATTAATATAAATTATATATAAATTAAAAAATGTAAGGATAAAATAAATTGTAAATAATTAAAGTCTTGGGATGTTCAATAAATTCTGAAATAATCTTACATTGTCGCATGGATTGGGACACCCAGAAAAATCAATAAGTATCAGCATTAAATCATCATTAAATGAATTCATTAAAATCAATTTAAACTTTTCACCCTTGCAATTCAGTATCTTAAATTATTCAATAAAAATAAAAGGTAAGGGTAAGTGTTTTTTAGAGAGTATCTGCTAGTTGTGCAGTCTCGGCCAAAGCATTCTTATTGGTTTTATTTTGTTTCCTTGCTTTTTGCACGCGTACCCGGCTGGAATTTTAAATAATACATTTGACGCTTTCATTTTAGCTAAAATGCTGAAGGCACAACAGCAATTTTATTAACGCCTACCTTTTGTGTTTTGCCTTCATTTCTTCTTCTTCTCCTCCTTTTTCGAGTACGATTTGTGTTGATTTGTTGGTTGTTGCTTGCTGCTTGTTGCTTGTATCTTTCAGCCAGTCTTAATGTCATCATTAACTTTTGGCCATCTTTCCATTGAACTTCAATTAGATACACCCGCCAGTCGTATTTCCGCAAGCAGTTTAGATGAAACTTTTTTCTCTCTTTTTATTTTTTTCTTCTTTTTTTGCTTTGATTGGAAAGTGTCGCAATTATAAATTAATTGGCACGATAGAGAGCAGCGGTCAGCTTTGATTGACACGTGCTGTGGCTAATTCATTTAGTTGTACAATATATCAAATTGATTTTACAAGTATATTTACAATTTCAACTAATGAAAATTGCATTTCTCTATATTCTCTTTATTTTTAGCTGAATAAGATTACCACTTGAAATGTTTGGCCAGACGATCAATTAACCGTTACCTGTTAACCATATTTGGTAAGTGTAAACATTGAAAATTAATTTGCACTTGACATCAAATCACAAGCTTAGGAATATGTACAGACACACACATATATATGTACATGAAGGGAAACTAAAACTAGTCCAAATGTATCACAATTATTTTGGCCAAAATTGAATGCTGGCCAGATGTGAACATGTCCCAGAGTTTATTTGCCAATATTGAATATGAAATGACGTTTATATTGAACACTAATGTAATTATTTGCCGTTCTGTTTACATACACACGAAATTGGGACTGATGAATTTGATACAG
Organism: Drosophila subquinaria; assembly: GCA_037043405.1. Lineage (NCBI taxonomy): Eukaryota > Metazoa > Arthropoda > Insecta > Diptera > Drosophilidae > Drosophila > Drosophila subquinaria. The sequence goes on along the minus strand of JBAMBL010003196.1, from coordinate 41,408 downwards.
TCGCAGGGTGATCACTGTTATTGAGTCACCGTTAAGTTGCACAGCAACAGTCACGGTTGTCATTGTGAGATAAATACGGAAAGTCAAGCGATTGTTTTAACTAAAGCCAATACAGAAATAAATATGAGTTATTTCAACAAGTCCTACAATAGACTGCACTCCAAAGTTCAATGAAATTTTTAGGCAAACACTGGCCGCGTTCACCAGAACTAATCAATCAGTAATCATGTATTTTGTTTGTTCGATAACAAAGCATCACAATCAGAAAATTTCAGCGTACTATTTTGGTGATGAATTTTCAGTCATCATAATCACAAAATTTGAAATCATGATTGCTAATCACTGCATTTCACCAGAATAATCATGCAAATTTCATCGATTTTCTGTTGTCGATTTGTTCTGGTGAACACGGCCACTATGTTAAAATGTGCTATCGATTATCTTTTAACCGGTATCGGAAATCGATCTTAATGAATAGTTCAATTTTTAGTTTAATAGTGATGTAAAAAAACATCGATGCATCGAGCATCGATGTTTTTTCAGCGATATTTCTCGATGTTTTCCGATGTTTTTGTTGATGCCGATTTATCGATGTTGCATGGCGATGCATCGATGTTTTGCAAAACATCGGCTGCCGCACTTTCAACACGCCATTTTCGCCGCTCTGACAATGAGTTCATAGTAATTTGGGCAGTGTTTGCAATGTCTAAGTGAGTAAATTTATTTAAATTAGTCAGAGATACTATAGCTACAAGAATGCTTACATATGTCTTTTCAAAGATCTCATCAAAAAGACCTCTTGTTGTTTGTGTTTATACTTTTAAGATAAAGACTGTTTAAAACTTTAAAGCTGCTATGAAAGCATACGTTTTTAAGAGAAAATGAGCTTCATTAATCTAAGAAAATCTAGTTTTCTTCTAAAAATGGTATGGTTTTCAAACATTAGAAATACATCGATGCATCGATGTTTCGACCCGATGTATCAACTAACATCGATGTTAAATTTTGAAACATCGATGAGCACCGACATCGATGTTTCCACTCAAATTTACATCACTAAGTTCAATTCGTTGAATAAGTTTAAAAGCTCATTTTTCAGTAGTGAACTAAATAAGTTTTAAGTCTTATTAGTTTATAGTGAAATAGATGAATGGATATATTAAAATAGTTTCCAGATTTCATTTTAATTATTTTGATTTGGATTGAACTTTAATCTTTAAGATTGAATTTCAAAACATTAAACTATATAAAAGTAAAATATGAAGAAATTCAATCAATTGTAGTTGTGTTATCAAGTTAAAATAATATCAAAGAACATTATAAATTCAAACTGACCAACTGCAACGAAATATGTAAATAGCTCGTGAGTGACTGAATAAGTTAATTAGTTCATCTAAATGACACGTACACTTGAACTTTTTTAGAACGTAACGACAGAGCTTCAATAACCTCAATATGCTTTTGAATTCTTCGCTGAAATATTAACTAAATGTTGATTAAGCTGCCGAGATCCGGATTCGCCCCGCAGTTTAGAGGATTTGCAAAGTCTCTATTGGTGGCACTTGTACACATATAGAAAACTACAAAATACAAATACATATGTAAATTTTTAATTTCAAACATTCTTTCATACACTGGCGAACATAATTATTGGTACAGCAAACATTTTGAGATTTGGGGGCTTGGGAACAACCCCTATCGTTAATATAACTATTGGCATCATTTAAATTCCGTTTAATTGATATAAAACTTTCATTAACCCATAAGTACCCTTTAAAAACTTCAAATTTGTGTAAAAATCAATTTTCGAAACTTTTTTCCTCGATTTAAAAAAAAAAATGTTTGATGCAAAAAAATTCTTCAAACAATTCTAATAGTAAATGCAATAAAAAATTTTAAAAAATATTTTTGCTAGTATTTTTTGAAAATCCTAAAAATTACTATATTAACTTCTTTTTCCTACTTTTCACACAAAAAGTAGCTTTTTAGCAATTTTAAAAAATTCATAAAAAATAAATAAATAAAATAATAAATATTTTTTTATTTTGCAGTTACTCTTAGAATTGTTTAAAGAATTTTTTTGCATCAAACAATTTTTCGTAATTAATTGAGGAAAAAAGTTTCGAATATTGACTTTTACATAAATTCGAAATTTTGAAAGGGTACTTAATGGGTTAAGGAAAGTTTTATATCATTCAAACAAAATTTAAATGACCTTTCTATTGATGCCAATATGTTAACGATAAGGGAACAAATAAGCCCCCAAATCTCAAAATGATTGCTGTGCCAATAAATATGTTCGCCAGTGTACATTGGTACGTACAATAGAGCTTGGCCTGCAGCATTGGTTGAGCAGATGCCAAATTTCATTTGAATCGATAGTTCTGGAAAATCTTTATTGAAAAGCAACGAGCAAAAATATTGCCAACGAAAATTATTTGGAATTGTCAGTGGGGCAACAAAATAAACAATCATCCGTTCCATCAAATGTAAATGCAACAGCAGCGATGCCACACTCGAAATGTTGTACAAAATCAAACAATATTCGTTCATTGAGCTTTTAAGCCGCTAAGAGCTAAGTACCGTGTACCGAATACTGAGTGCCGAATACCAATTACAGGCAGAGTACAGACTATGTATATATGTACATATGTCTGTATGTATGTACTGCCAGCACATGTCATTTTTCAGTTGATTTTACTTTGATGTGCCAGCATCGCGACCAAAATAAATACAAAACGTCGTCCATTCATGGTCGTGATTTTGATTTCGATATCTGTTTGTATGTTTGTACACACAAATGTATAAAATGTGAAAAGGACATTTTAATATTGGGCAAAAATAAGCTGAATGCTTGACAAAGAGACTGTGTAATCGAGACAGTTCGACCAGACTATGTTTCAATGTTGGAAATCATAGAGGAAAAGTGAAAAATTATATGCTACAAATATATTATATGTTTGGCTTATTAAACGTTTATTGAATGGGGACGCAATTAAGGCCGATATTCGATAACGAAGAAGCTTGGATGAAAAAAAAGAGCTTTTTAGATATTGATAAACTCCTGGAGTAGCGCCAATAAAAAGTCTCTAATCACTAGAATCACAATTTATTCTAGTCAATAAATAAAACTAAGCCTGACTGATTTGACGAGTTGCTTCCATAGTTTATTACTCTGCACGATTTTTAATTAAATTTCTGGTCAGTCGAACGTTTGTACAATATACTATAAAATATTTTTGTGTTCACATATTTGAGGGATAAATTCAGCTTATTGCGGTTGTTATATTGCATAGTTCTTTGGTTGCTCGGCTGCTCGCCAAAGCTAATACAACAAATCAATGGAATTTTGCATGCATATTTAAGCACTTGTGGTGCATCCTCGATATTGACACAGTGCAAATAAAAATAGCGCAAAAAGGTGTACGCATAAATGGGAAATGCTCTAACGAACTGTTAGATTTACATACAAACTGAACAACTATGCATATTAAGCAGTAAAAAAATAGGGAAACGATGGTTTTCATAACTATCGATGCTTAATGTGAGTTTCGTTGTTATTGTGGCTAATGAAGCTATTAGTGTTGCCCTTGTTATTGACCAGTCAACGTTCAGGCTGTAAGTTTCCTTTCTATTTTTGTTGGCCATTTTATCCATTCGACTGACTGCCACGGGAAATGCCCATTTTCCGCAGTCCACAACAACAAACAGAACTTTTTTTTACTTGATTTGCTCGCCCACAGCTCACAGTCGGAGTGAGAACCTATAACAAAATTGGGAAAGTTTCGGGTGGGTCAATGAGGGGCATATTGAGGGGAGCCTCTTTTATTTTTTGGGGCAAGAGTTGATGCCAGTTGGCTGATTTCTGTAGCATTTCCGTTGTGTTTCATTTTAATTTTCATACTCAAAGTACTTTGACCATTGTGACTGGCGCGCCGAGAATGTAAAACGAAATCAAATGGAATGAAATAAAATAAAATGTTTGACTATTGGCGGAAGTGCGCCATAAGTTTATTTCTTGTGCGCCATTTTGTTTGCACATATTTTCAACAGCATGCTTTCGGGCAAGGCTGAAAGAGATAGAGAGAAAGAGGGAGCGTGTGAGAAAGAGAAGGGTGAAGTTCGCATTTAGTTTTGTGTTCTACAATTGGCACAGAGTTTGTATTTGTGTCACTTATTGCCTTTTATACGCCATAATGTAACGGAAATTGTTCAACTTTTTAAAGATATAAATATTTAATTCAAATGTCGCTTTCAGCAGGCTCAACTCTTAGTTCCAGTCAGTTTCCAGCTTCAAATTCGAAAAGCCAGTGCCTGACCCAAACATAAAGCGAAACTGTTGCTGTTGCTGTAGCTGTAGCTGTTCCTGTTCAATTTACTGTTTGAACTTTCACAAGTGCCACGCCCCTTCTCCCTCTGTGACGGCTCTGCCCCCGCCTTAGAGGCTGGCTCATACGACAGCAGCAGCTGCCAGCTAGCCATTAATATTTTTCAACTATTTGCATAAATTAATGTGCGCACAAAATGTTGCCAAAATATGCTCGGAGAAGGAAACCTTCTCTCTGTGTGTGTTGTGGGTGGGCTTGTGTGTGTGTCTGTCAGTGTGTGTGTTGTGGGTCAGTTGGGTGTGCGCGTTTTAATAGCGATTTAAAAAGCTTCTGTTTGAATTTTAGTTAAGCAGAAGCAAACTTTTGCCATATGAATTTGAAATGCAACTGCATATCAAACATCAGCCTGTGGCCCACATTATTCGTACTTCACAAAGTTTATTCCAATCATATTTGTATACCACATGCATGCATATATTTTATGGGCGTCGGGCGAATGCAAATGCGGGTGGCGTTAATTCGCAATTAGTTACAGGCAACACACGTTAAAGGTGAAGCGGACGTTGCGTCAGCTGCAGCAGCTGCATCTTCCTCTTCATCCCTTTTCTCCCTTACTCTCGCTCACTCATTCTCGCTGCATGCATCTTCAAATTTATAATACGTAATGGAAAGTTTTAATAGATAGAAAAGAGGTGGATAAAAAGTGGCAGACTGCATGGAATTTATAATTATGCTAAAAAAAACATTTAAAATTTTTTCCTTATCAACATAATATTTTGAAAATTTATTTTACTGTAAAAACAATATTAATTAAATTAAGAACTTAAATAAAAATAATATATTACCTGCTGTTATATTTGGTTAACAAAAAAGGCTTAGTAATATAAACGTTTTATTGATTTAATTTTTTTAATGATTGATTTATTAATTTGAATAAAACAAAAATATTAGTAAAACTCGTAAACTATTAAAAATATGTGCATATATCAACTAAAATTATTGACAAATTTAAATTATCAGTAGGAATTTAATCAAGCAATTTAACAATTTAATTTTGTAAAAATTTAAAGATTCGTCATTATTGTCTTAATTAAAGGAAATTAATTTTAATCTGGATTTTAAATTCGGCATATGTATATCTTAGCCAATAATTCAATTTGTTGCCCACTCGCACCTGCACTGGTGTTAGCTGGTAACGTGGGTGTGTGTGGTGTGTGTACATTGGGTGTGTCTGTGTGGGTACTGGAAAATGAGTTGACTGGTAATTGAGTTTTTAGTAGCTGTTAGCGGTGCAACAGCAGCTCTATGCGCCACTTAGTGGCAAAGATGCGCATACACACACTCAAACACAAGCACACACATACACACTTAGGGATGTGTGTGTATATGTATGCTTGATGTTAGACCAGCATCAGCAGCAACAGCAGCAGGACTTGCATTGTTGCGAAAATTACCTACATACATGTGTGTATGTATACAGTGTGCGAGTACCTGTGTACATAGAGCATAGAGCAAGCACACACACACACACACAATCCGATATAACCGAAAATCACGCATGCTGCTGCAAAATGCAAGTTAAAGTTCCTCAGAGGCGCAACCAAATCAAATTTGCACCAAAACCAAGGTAAACTTTGAACGCTAGTGGCGGACATTTGTCTGTTTTTATATGCATGTATGTATCTGTGTGTTTCTACGTGAGCGTGTGAGAGTGTGAGTGTGTGTGCATCCAAACACTCATGCAAATTCTCACGTCGCTTATTTGGTAATTTACGCGAGTGCGAAAATGCGTTGTCTGTTTGTCTAACAAGGCGTAGGTACATTTGTGTGTGTGGGTGTGTCTGTGTTAGCCAAAAGTTCATAAACTTATGCACTCACCTGAGCTCACACAGACAAACAGAGAGACAGACAGACAGATACACAGACACACACGCCCACTGAACTGCCTTAATTAAGTTATCAAGACATTTTGGCTCAGAAGTTGTTGCCAAAACTGCGGCCAGAACGGAACTGCATTTTGTCAGCCGCAATAAATTCGCATAATAAATGGGCAGCAACGTTTAACTGCTTAACTGTGTCAACAGCAGTGGCCGCAGCAGCAGCAGCCTGTGTGCTGCACGTCTACAAATTTGGCATGCAGAACCGAGTAGAGATTAAGAGAGAGAAACAGAGAGAAAAAGAGACAAAAAATGAAACCACGACACCTGCAACCAAAATGTTAAACAGCAGGCTAATGTCTAAAAAGATGCTCAAAAGTACTCAAAATGCGTTGCTGGCCAAGAGGATGAATTGATGTTGCTGTAACTGCAACTGCTGCTGCTGCTGCTGCTGTTGCTGTCGTTGACGTTGCTGCGATGGACGTCAGCAACAGCACTGAAAATAACAAAAATTATGCTAAATAGGTAAAGCAGCTTTTATGCAACTGAAACTCAACCTCGAGCAGTAAATTATGAGTGAGGGTGTATGCTGTGGATGGTTGAGTGGTTGGGAGGTTGGGCGGTGTAGTGGTGACTACCTAAGCGGCAATGGCAATGCGGGTCAGCAACAGCAGCAACAGCAACAACGACAGCAGCAGCAGCGATGAGTCAACAGCACAAAACAAAGTAGGGCAAAATCTTGCACAGGAACAGAAGAAGCTGCCACTTCGTGCGGCGGCTAAAAGCTATGACAACCACACGCTAGAGATGGAACCGTGTCACGACACGAAGCACTAATGAACGAAAGGCACAATAAAATATGGAGCATGCATTCTTACATTTTTATCTCTGATAAGCTCAGCACGAATATTCTCGTGTCGCTCTATAGATGTAAGCGTGTCACGACACGAAGTTACACCCGGCAAAGAAGACAAAAATACTAGAGACAGTTGAGTTTGCATTTAAGCGTAACCTTTTTTAGCATTATTATTTGTAATTTTATAGCATATAGTGCAGTATATAGTCATTTACTCAAATCTAGTTTTTTTTTAACGGTCAAATATTGGCGTCAGTCTGCTTTACGCAAGCCTGTACGATATATCGTGCTTGTTTGTGTCACGAAACGACTTCGTCGAGAATTATTGTTCAGAAACAGTTGAGCAAAGAGCAAGAAAATTATGGTAAAAGGTACCAACTTAATTGATAGACAAAATGGGGAAGCTTCTGCCGAGGAATCGGGAATCAAATACAAGTTAGAGAAAACTTTAAGACCATATGTATGAGTGGCATTAAAGCCATAATTAGGGCCAGGCTCTCGCGCTGTGCAACACAAATCTTCATAACTGTTCACACATTTTTGGCAACGTTTCTCGTATCTCTGTTAAAAATGATATGCGGTGCGGGAAAAGTTCCCCTGGGTATTTGTCAACAGTTGCCAACGACTGTGACTGCGACGCCGACTGAGGCAGCGACGCTGGCAGCGGCAATTGTGGCACAGCAAATAGAATCTTATCTACGTGGAGCGCGCTCAGCTGCCATTGCCAGGACAGTGGCAGCTTGGCCAAATGCTAAGGCGAAACTGGCGATAGTCGCAACAGATTTCAGATTTCTGCATGAAAAATGTTCGCACATACCTTTTTCGCCTTTGGCTCGAAAGCTGCTGACTGTTCACACGCTCGCTTGGCTAACTGCTCGACTGGCCGACTGACTGACTGGATGGTCGGCTGGTTGGCCGGTTGGCTGGGCAAGGCCAGGATGCCGATGCCAGGATGCTGAGCTGAGTGCATGTGTGTGTGTGTGTGTGTGTGTGTGTGTGTGAGTTTTGCTCCTTTGCATTGGTTTTGTTTGCTGTCTTGATAGTGAGCAAAGCGAAGAGAGCGCAGCGGCAGGAAACAGGCTCTTCAGGCGCCCGCATCCTGCACCTGCCTTTCACTTTATCTTGCTTTGTCCGTGTGTGTCTGTGTGTGCGTGTGTGTGTACTCATGCTTAATAGGCACCCTTTCCCCCTTTTTGCAACATATACGAGTATGTACTGTACGAGTACGAACAAACTAACTGCCGCTGGGCCAAGTGTAGCATATTTTTTACTGCCAAGCGATGATGCCTGTTGTTGGTATTGTTGTTGTTGCTCTTTCTGTTGAAATTTAAAAATTTAAAATGCAATTTAATATAGATTTAACTCAAGTTGGGCGCTTGTAATGGGCTTAATTTGGCCAACGACTACATGCATTATGATAAGCTTTCGGCCATTCGCTTAATTAACATGACTAATGCACTAACCAGCAGCAGCTGAGTCACAGTTAAACGCACAGCAACAACAACGACAACATCAACAAAAAAAAACACACACTAAACTAACCGCTAACTAATGAGCTAGTGGCTAATCAGGTTGTACCATGTCCCGACGCCTACGACCACGCCCATTTCACACACCTACGCCCAACTGAAACCAATTTAGTGAACCACACACACACACACACAGGCATATACTCACTCACACACGCACACACTCACACCCATAGACAACACACGCAGCTGATAAAGCTAAAGAGAAATTGTGCCAGTCATAACTCAAAAAGGAGCTCGTCAGGACGCGGATGAGACGCTAGAAAGGACGCAGCGCGTGTCTACATTATGGCCATCATTCAGAAGCGTCATTGCAGGCCACCAAAATGACAGAGAGCGAGGGAAAGAGTGGGACAGAGATAGAGAGTGAGTGTAAGGATAATCATAAAAATGCTGTGAACCTAATCCTTTCACAACACACACACACACACTCACATGGCCACTAACTCTAACCAAAGAAAACGCATTTAAGCATGAAAGGATACGACGACTTTTGTTGTTGTTGTCGTTGTTGTTTCTGTTGTTGCTGTTGTTTGCTGAATTCGTAAAAGGATTTTGCGCACCTTTCAAAATCCCTTTTTTACAGTTTTTCTATAAAGTCCGAGCTGAAGCGACTCCGAGTGAATGCATGAATGCATGATGATTGAATGAATGAATGTGCCATGGCCAAGGCCCACACAAAAAGAGAATAACATAAAAAATAGAGGGAAAAAACTGAAAATGGGTGGGAAAAGTTTGTGTGTTAGGGTCAGAGCACTAATCAGCTGGTCGTAGACGTTTTGTTGCCTTCTTCCCGGTGCCTCACTTGTTTTGATTATAAATTGAAAAATTTGCTGTTGTGCAAATTTCAACAAAATCAAAGTGTTTGCATGGAATTTCCTAATTTTTTTTCTCCCTTTTTTTGTTGCTGTTGTTGTGTACTCCTCTTTAATGGCATTTCCATATGTCACAACCCGAGCAGGCGGTCAAGCGCAAAGGCCGAGCGCCCAAGTGGAAATGGTGCTTCAAGTGTGTGGGATTGGAAATTGGGGGTTTAGTTGAGACATAAAGGATATGCTTGTTAGTAACCAAATTTGCAACAATGACAACCGGCAAACATACACACACACACGCACACAGAGACACATTGAGAAAGCACAAAAGCAAAGAAAAGTTTTTGACACTTTCAAGTTCGCACACCATTTTGAAGGTGTGCAGTCATGGGTAATCGATTTGCCTCAGCTTTTTATTGAAAAAAGGCATTTTGTTGCCAGATCTGTAAACATATTTCTCTACAATAGATAGAAATGCTAATCAAATTCTTAAAACTAAATAAGAAATATGTATAAGTTTTCTATTATTTATTATGCCCATAAATATTTGCAAACATAAGCTGTCAGTTTCAAGGCTCACTGCTATGACACTTGACAAGTTTGTAATTTATCTCATCGACAGAGTACTTTATAACTCTGACAGTGCTGCCAACTTTCAGAATTTCTGATGTCCCCAGTTACTGAATTTTTTCCCGCAATTGGACATTGAAAGAAAAAGATTTGATGTGTACAAATACTGAAGTCTTGAATTAATAATGAGTATTTTTTTCTCAAAACTTACCAATTTATTAAATTCTCCCATTGCTTTTAGGAGTTTACTGACGGTCGACTCATTCACTCCCAATGATTCTGAAAACTCCTTGTCATTGGACCACATATAGCAATGATTCCAGTTCTACGTCCTTCAACTTTTTGGGTTGACCCGGCGTCCAAGATACAATGACACTCGCCGCAGTTTTCTTTGTACATATTAAAGAATTGGTACGATATTTGACATGTTGGAGGCATTTTTTAATATTGTTGTTTACGCATCAACCAAATGCGCAAGCTGGAGTAGCGGCTCATATACATAGTTCTAGTGGCCAAGATGAATGTATTTACACTAAGGAGATGTGCAAAGCACTGTTGCCCCTTTGAGGTAGCTATCTTGACAGGAAGACTATGAAAGTCATTTAAGCGTCTCTCTCTCTGAGAGCAGAGCAGCATGTCAATAGTTTTTTAGCTACCTCAACACACGCCGAAGACATATCATGTTAGTGGCAGTCACTTGTGTACAACGCTCATCCTTAATTCAAGTACCCAATATATTTTGGCATCACTGATTCCATTCAATTTGGGCATTTTTGTGGACTTTCCAACACTGGCACAGTGTCAAATCAAGCGCAGCCAACTTTGCGCTGCTGTATTGAACTTTCATCAATTGAGTTTGCACAATTTACAAGTTTCACAAAATCCAGAATGTCAATCTCCAACTATAAACTGCAATCCAAGGTGCGTCTGCATCCGTTGGTTCTATTCCAAATTATCGACTCCTACGAGCGTCGCCCCAAATCGGCCAAAATGTCGGTGGGCACGCTGTTGGGACGCAGGGACAAGGGCAACGACATTATTGAGATTACGAACAGCTTCACGGTGCAGCACAAGGAGCAGCAGATCGGCGAGGTGGAGCAGTTCAAGCTTGACACTCAGTACGCCAGCGAGATGTATGAGTTGAACCAGATCACCTATCCACAGGAGAAGATCATCGGCTGGTACAGCACAGGGAAATCCTTGTCCCGCTCGGCAGCCGCGCTGCACGCCTTTTACTCGCGGGAGTGCGGCGAGATGCAGCCACTGCATCTTCTGGTGGACACAACGCTGCGCAGTGGGCGGCTGAGTACCCGCCTCTATTGCGCCGTCGCGATGGGCGTGCCCGGCGGAACCAAGGGTCTGTTGTTTACACAGTTGCCGGTGCTGCAACTGGATACCGAAAGTGACGAGTCTGTTGCACTGCGCGTCATGCAGAAGTACTCCCTGCAGCCGGCCAAGCAGCAGGGTCGCATGCTGCCCGAACTGGTCCATGTCGTGGAGGCTATAAAGGAGCTGGAACAGAAGCTGGAACTCGTCCTGCGCTATATCAACGATGTCCTTGGGCGCAAACGTCTGCCGGACAATAGTGTCGGACGTGCTTTGCACGATGTGTTGACATCGGTGCCTTTGTTGGACGCGGAGAGCTTTCGTCTTATGTTCAACTCCAACGTGCGGGACATGCTGATGAACATTACACTCTCCACGATGATCAAGACCCAGATGGAGCTGACCGAAAAGCTATCCTGCCTGCCAGATCACTGAATGCTCAACTCAACTGATATGATTCAAGATACCAAATGTGCCAATACTATAATTATTTACATCGCTTCGCTTCTTAATTCGAATGCTTGTCTGTTTTTCACTCACATTCTTATTTAATACAGATCCACCTTCACCTATTCAAAAATTAATTGACTGGTTTGAACCAAACTGTTGTAAACTAATGTAGCAACTAGTTCCATGTATCGATTTTCTCTTTCTACAATTCAATGCAATGTCAAGCGAGAGAGCAATGCTTTTGAGAGAGCAGCTGTAGTAACTAGTTAAGCTAGCCTGCAGGTCAAAGTGAGATAGTTAGCTGCAGCGATCCGGAGAGGCACAAGCTCATGGCCCTTACTCTCCCTTGTACATGTCCTCAAGGCCAGAGTGGGTTAGATACATGTGCGAGTGCAAATTGGAATGGAATGAGAGTGCAACACAATGGCACAGAATAATATTTTATTTACAGCAACAGCTTTATTGGAATATTCTCACCCATTTAATCAGGAAATAAAGCAACGCTTTAAGCAACATTGCAGTTGTCAACGTTGCAATATAATATATATTTTTGTTGTTTTCATATTTTTACGAGCACAATAAATATATTACAGAAGTGATAATGGCGTCGATTGCATAATGGATTAAATGCGGGCCTCTCTTTGGATGCCACAGTTGCGAATGTCGCGAATGTCGATGGCAATGTCGATGACGCTTGCTGTTTGTCGTTTTATTTAAGCCTTTATCAATGCAAATGCGAATGCAACCGCGATTGCCACATGACGCATAAGGCCATTGTTGCAGTTGACTCTGACTCCGACTCTTACTCTGGCATTGCCAGTGCCACTGCCCTGCAAGGAGTGTTTGCATTTTTACTTAATTTAAATCGATTTATTAATATTTTTAAAGCTCGGCTGCTGTGACACTGATTGCAGCTGCTGCTGCTGCTGAACGTAATTAATTAAAATTGCAATATTATTGAATGGATTTTGTGCTGCGTGGTGAATTCAACACGAATGTGTGTCAAATCAAATCCAAATCGCAAACCTAAAGAGTCAGAGCAACTCATACAAAGGGCGTGTGGCATGCGGCAAGTGGCAAGTGCAAAATGCAAATGAGCAACGCACGCGCCATTTTCACAAATGGTGGCAATCAAAAATGTTGCACGCCGCCTTGCACAGAGCGCATATTGCGCAGCGAAGTCGCAAAGAAGTTACTTCACAGATCACGTATACGCCACATTGGCTCTGCTTGTGCTAAGACATTGCAACTTTTTGCTAATTAATGTCAAAAATGTTATATATTAAAATCGTTGCATCCAAGTTCATGCCACGTGTTTAATCCCCTGCACGCTGCGGCCTCATAACTTTCGACAGTTGCTCCAGCTCCTCCCTCTCTGCTCACTTCATTTTGTTTCTGCTCCCATTGCCTGAACGTGTTCGGACTTTGTGCGCAAATCAATGCGACAATATAAGAAAAGTTGTAGCTGCTTTCAATGCTTGCCACATTTAAGTTTGAGCAGCATTTATTGTAGCCAAACAAACTTGAAAGCCCTAGCATCTCATTGAGGATTTGCGCTGAAGTGTGTGCGCTTTTGTGGTCACAGTTTAGGTGTCAGTTGCAGGCCGAGCATAGAAGCCAAACCAAACGAATGCCGCCTGCCAAGTTGGCCCTGCTGCCAAGGCAGCTCCTCAGCATTTGGCAACGCCCACAACATTTGACTCACAATCAGACACCGCAGCCATAAAATACTCGTTCTCGCACTCGCACATATGCCACAACAAAAAGATATACTATACTATATAGTACAAGCCATCTTATAATAGACATGCTTCACGTACGCTGTGTTGACGCGCAAAACAATAATAAGGCTTCAATGCCAAAACAAAAAAAAATGCCAAAATAAATATGAAAAAATAGCAAATAATATGCGAAGGGGAGATGTAATAGACAGACAGTTAGAGAGACGGGGAAAGCGAGCTCAAAACTTGCAGAAACGAAATAAAGATTGGCATAGATATGCACGTGATTGGAATGTAACTCCGAAATTAAGTGGCTCCTGCGGCGCCAAGGAAACTAAAAGAAATCTTTTCCAAAACAATATATGTCATATACAACACACACACATGACACTGTGTGTTGTCTGGGCCAACGGAAAATGGCCAACGAATTGAGTGGCAGTGGCAAAACGGAAAATGAAATGCACATTAGTAGAAGGCAGAGCCCAAAAGGCACACAAAATGCCGGTGGCAAAACCGATAGGAAGGAAATTGTTACGTAGGCCAAGGCGCAGCAAAAGGAACAGCAGCAAAAACAACGACAACCAAACCAACAACAAGGAAAAATCGAAATAAATAAATAAAATCAAATGTTCTGTGGAAAAACTTTGGCTTCGTTGGACTAACTTAGGTAAAACTGTGCACCACCTCCCGCCCCACATCACCACCCTCAATTGGAGCAGCGCATCTACACCCACGCACAAAGCGCTAGAATTACATCTTATGAGCGTCTGGAGGTTACGCTTTAAGGGAGCCAGCACGGCGTATACGTAACGCTAGCGTAACGGAAACGGAAACAAAGCGATAAACTTTTGTTAGTGTAGCGCGGCAATCCACACTCGAGGCCCGCGGGAGCGTAAAAGTGCGAAAGTGCGCCCCAAAATGGTGCAGCAATGGTGGAAGCCACCGTGAGTCCAAGTTGTTTTGCCTTTGGCTCCGTCTTCGTCTACTTCTTTCTTCGTCTCTTCAGCTCCATCGACAGACAGAAGTAGAAGCAGAAGCAGAAACACAGCTTCAAACGGAAGCAGCGCAGCACCAGCAGCAGCGTGTAAATGTCGGCTAACACTTGGCTGCGTTTCCTGAGAAAAAAGAAGATAGGAAAAAGCGAAAAGCGTAAGAAAATCGTAGGAAAAATCACAAGAAACAAGCAACATACTCAACAGCTTGCTTATGTGTTACTCAGACACAATTGCACTAGCGAGGAGCGGGAAGTGGGGACTGATGTGTGAATTACGAGTGTATTTCAGCTATGTGTTTTTCTCTCTTTTCTTCAACTGTGATTTCAGCTTTTTAAAGAGCAGCGTAAAGCTGCTTTCATTAAAAGTCGTTGACCGAAAACAGTCTAATACAATTTGCTTTAATTTTTAGCCGCAAATGAAGACTGATTGAGTACAAGTTCAAGAAAATCCAATAAAAATACAATCCGCCCCCCTCGTTGGCATTGACTGAAAAGTCAATGGCTAACAAGCAAAAACAAACCGAAATAAGTTCTGGGAAAAATCTTAATTTTCCACAGCAGAAACGTGACACATTTTCGCTGGTCAGAGAGGCAAACTGCTCTACAACTTTACAGAGAATACAAAGCACAAACACACACACACACACACAGTTGTGTTGTGTATCTGTGTGTGGCTCAATTGGTTGACGCTTGTTTTTGGTTTTTGTTCTCAAGGATGGGTTAGCCTCAAAACCAATTTCCTTTGTATTTTCATCACACACAACATGAAAAATGTTTTGGTTTTCTTTTTTAGGTAATATAAGTGGGATTTTGGTGCAAATGTCTTAATTAGCTCAAATTTGTTTTACGAGCTAATTTACAACTAAAACCTTTATTTCAATCAATTAACACTAACATTTCAAATAAATTTAGGTGAAATCTGTTTTTAAATATTCAACAGTAAGTTTGCAAATATATGTTTAAAAATACGAATGAATTAATATCAAAATGATACAATAAATATTAACATGAAAATATTTAATAGAAAAATATTATTTTAATAAGTCTCATTTGAGGGATTTTTTATTTAAACTATTATTTATCATAAACAAAAAATCAATACCTTTAAAGCTTTCGAGGTTTGGACAACTGTTTTAGCTGCCCTCGCCTATCGAACCCTGCCTCTTGTGCTTAACAAAAACTGTCAGCCACATGGCCCAAAATGTCATTTCGACTAAATACACCTTTTGCCTTTGTCATTTGATTTATTGTGTGCCCAAAAGTATTTGCGGTGCATGTGTGTAACATGTGTGTTGAGGGTGTGTGCTTGTGTGTGTGTGTGTGATGGGTGTATACTATGTAAATGTCTGGCTGATTTGTTTAAACAAACGTCCAGAGTGTGCTTCCTTTGCTTGTCTCTACAGCTGTCAGGTTCAATCTTGTGCTCGTTGTGCCCTTAACCGAAACCTGAGCGACCACACTTTCTTCTAGTGTTTGCTCTGGTTTGTAACACTGTGGATGTACGTGTGTGTGTATGTGTGTGTGTCGTCCACTTGCCATGTCACTCAGCGTCATTGTCATGCAGACAATGGCAGGCCAGTCGGCAGCCAGTCGTCAATCTACCAATCTCCCCCATCCCTTCATCGGTGGCATCTTTTTGGAGTCTTGCATTTCATTTACATTTTCAATGTCAGGTCGAGATGGTGGCAGGTTTCTTCAGGAATGTTGGCTATCGTAATTTACCGTTACAAATCAATTGTCAGGATTTTGGCCGTGACGCGTCCTTCGACGCCTTCGGGTGTCCCTCCCTGTCAGCGCGTGTTAATGCGTTGATATCCTTGAAGCAGCATCCATTCGTACTTAAATGTTATGCTCATAAAAAAAGAGATATTTTTACGCACAATTTATGTTAATTTGGCCACAGTTTAGCCATAAAGGAATCCAGAACAAACCGATATTCCCAGCCAGCCAACATATTTTTATAGCTTTCCTCGATATTTATGCGCGATTCTTTTCGCATTGAACTGAAATTGTTTAGCTGCTTACATTGTGGGATACATATCAAATGTACGTGCTGTGGCAAAAGTTTTAGGGTTCATTGCACAAACATACACCCGAATACTTACACAAGCACACACATACAACCATTCACACACATAACTAACGGGATGTGTGGCATTCTGTTAACATTTTGACAGCAAAAGGCTTTAAGTTGTCAGCGCGTTCTTTAGCCATTTTATTGTTGCTGTTATTAGTTGTTGCTGCTGCTGTGCTGTTGTTATCATTGTTAGTGTTGTTAGCGCTTGTGCTTATTAACATATTGTTGTTTTGCGCTTGTCGCGCCATTGACAATCCATTTTGTTATCAACAAACACGAAAGCTTAGTGACGAAACCTAAAAACAAAAACCCCAAAAGCTCGCACCAAAACTTTTTAAAATGCACAACTATGAGATGACCTGTGAAGGAAGGAAATTAATAATGGAAAGTTAGTGGGATAGGACCTGACAAATATGTATGTATTCTCCCAAATAAGTTTAGTTTAAAGAAATTCAAGAATGTAGTAACAAATATGTAATAAAATGCTGAAAACTTGATCAAAATCTACCTGAAAGCGCATGAAATTTAATAAAAAATTTAATTAAAACGCTGTAAACAATTTTTGATTCTTTCATGACTCTGACTTTCATGAAATCAAAAAAATATTTCAACAGTTTTATTAAACATTTTCTAGAAGGTATTTTATCAAAGTTGTTCATTTCTAAAACAGTGGTGGCCAAAATGTGTATTTTCCTAAAATATTTTATAGCCTACTATGTAAATACTTTTGGACACCACTGTTTTAACAGCTGAATAAAAATCAATAAAATGTAATACTTAAATGTATTTCCTTTTTTTTAATTGTCAAACATATAAATATTTTGACAAAGACTGCAACTTTTGTATTACAAAGCAACTGTCTTGGTTAGTCACCAATTTCTAGGGTATAAATATGCTCATGCGTAGTATTTTGATGTAGCATGTAAAAACTCAGTTGTCAGCTGAAGATTTGTGCAAATGATAAGCCCTGACAGTTGAACTGAGAATATGCCAACCGAGCAGTGTTAATTAAAGGCAAACTAAAGCTTTAAAGCCTCAAACTGAAGCCACTATACGAGTACGTCGCAACCAAGGAGACGTCGAGGAGGGCAGAAGGATAAAACAACAGCTGCAGGACTCGTATGTGTATGCATAGATGTTGCATAGATGCAGAGTAGATCCTTGCGTCTTATGTCTAAGTTGTGGTGCACTTTAGTTTGGGGCATTGAAAGCATGCTTTAGCTGCAAGGCGACGCGACGATGGCTGCAGCTGCCTCTAAAAGGCAGTTTAAGCCCTCAAACACACAAACGCACACACACACACACATGCACATACACAAATACATAAATACATACAAAGAGGACTGGCAGTCATGTGGCTGCCTCGTTATTATTAGCATAATTACAGGCGCATTAGCGTGCTGCGGCTTGGGCATCAGGTTTCTGGGCAATTTGCGTGGTTGCCTGATTATGACAGCCTAAAAGTATGCCAAATACAGGAAATGCAGGAGAGTGCTGCAACTTGTCGACCATTTTAAAGCCAGTCATTTTATGTAAATCGAAATACAGTTAGTCAAGTAATTCTTTTGACAAAGGGCCTTTGCAACTCTTTAGTTGCTTAGTTCAATGGATCTCATTATATCTTTTGTTGAACTTTTTAAGCAAAAAAATAAGTAAAATACCAAGAAAAGATTGTTTCAAAATAAAATATCCGATATTTAAATTTTGTGAAAACAATTACTTGACTAACATACATACATATATATATATACATATACATATATATTCCTTGAACTGCCTGGCTATCTGCTTTTTAAAAATTATCTAGAGCATTTTCATTAACATTGCATTAATTAGTTTTCCATTTTACTTTGCAGCTTTGCTTCTCGCTTCATGTTTACGCTAGCGACGCCATCCGAGCTTCAACATTAAACAGCAACAACACTATATACCGACCCGACCCAAAGGTCACACAGCTAAGAACAATTTTTAGATAAAACTCAAGCTCAAATAAAAACAAAAAACAGAAACGGAAAAAAAAACAGATTCGAGTGGAAGGGAAAACAACAGAAAAAAACAAGAGAATCAAGAGAAGGACGACGGGAAGGACTTGGCAGGAAACAATGCGTTCCCTGCGCAGTTTACAGCTGCTTGGGCTGCTGTGCCTGGCGTTGGGTAATATCAGCAATGTCGCGGCCTATCCCAAGACCAAAAGCCACACCAGCACTCCAAATCAGTCGAAGCAGCCTATCTACACCTATCTGACCACATCAAGTATGTCCAGCCACGGGAATGATGCTGCCATGCAACCGGCAATTGTGTACGAGGCAAGTATGCCAAAGCAGGAGGAGAAGGGCCAGACCACATCCGCAACATCCACCTCGTCGTCGTCGTCGTCGTCGTCGGCAACGTCGCCGGATGAGGCATCAAAGAAAGTCATCGGTTCCAGGTGAGTGCACAGACTCTTTTGGCTGACGTGAGCGATTTTAACTTTCATAGAGGGGTCGCAAGGGGAATCCACTACACTTCTCCATCTCCACATCTCCCCATCTCGCCCCCTCTCACTCATCGCACCCCCTTCATTCGCTTTAGCATTGTTTGCACTTGTTGTTGTCGCTGTAGTTAGGCAAAGTCTTTTGTTTGTACAGCTTTTTGCAATTTTTCCCACTAATTGAAATAGAATTTCCCTTTTGTTATTGTTGTTGTTTTCGCCTTGTGTTGTCAGTGGGCCAGTGGGCGTATGATGGGCCTGGTCAGTTGGCAAATGCCTTAGTATTTTAATTAATTTGCTCAACAGGCGCCGCGCAGCTTCGCGCCACTTGACAGGGGCACCAATAAAACACGTGGCATACCTTGCGGCGCTGCGTTTAAAATACAACAACAAAAAAAGGAAAAAGGACTGAAAAATGGCAAAAAAAATGTAAACAAAATAACAGGCGAGGCACAAATTGAGTGCTCATTAACTTCAAATCAATGCTAATCAGTGTGGCTTTAGGTGGGGCAGTTAAGTGGTGCAGGTCAGCCAGAACTGGGCCCAAATGCAGCCAGAATCCTGCCCGAGTTTCGCATATAAAATACTTGAATTTAAAGGCACAGGCAAATGAGAAGTACTCGTAAAACGCAGACGGAAAATGAAAATTAATATTTTGTTTTCCTTATGAATTTCGTTTACCTTCGGGGCAAGTTTTTCCCTTCTTGTGATTCTCGCTTCCCATCTCGCACTTTCATAATAATACAGCGCGTAAACAAATTCACAGCCCGCGGCATATGGTCGTCTGTCTTTCCGTCTATTTTCCTGGCTGTTGGTTGATAATGATTAAGAGCAGCTGCCACATTGATAATGTTGATGATGGTTAAGTTAAAATCACTGTGTACGATATACGTTTACGAGTTTTACCTTCAGCCTTGCCCGTGGTTACACTATACGCTTGTATATGCAATGCATAAATTACGTAACTCAGCAACAAATGTATTTAATTTATTGGCAATTTAATGCATTTTCTGTCATTGCCGTTAGCCATATTCTTACGTACAATAATATCCTTTAGATACGAGTGAAAAAAAAAAATGCAAATATAAATCTGATATTCAAATTACACTTGTTTTTTCTACTTCTGTTTCTTTTTCGGTATTCAATATAATATAACATAAATGTCTATAGAATATAAAACATACATACATACATACATACACACATACAAAATGTATGCTCATCTTATGTATTACAAGCTTTCTTTTGGTGAAAAAATATATATGAGTATATCGATTGTTTCAATTTTTTTAAAGGGACAATTGAAATAAAGCTTCATCTCACAAAAATTACAAACAAATTTATGGTTTCAGGCAAAAAAAAAAAACGTTTCGTAATTACTCTGTTTAATTACTTGTTCATTTGTCAAATAAACAGAATTGCTACTGCAAATAAAAAAACATTCTTTTTTTCCTTTTTTAATTTTTACCTAAATTTAATACATAAATAGTTGGCATTTACTATGCGTTTCAAAATTTCCTCTACACAAAATTTGGAATAATGAATTTGGAATAATACAAAAGAACATTAAATTTAATTTAAATAATTTTCATTGTAATAAAACTAGGCGAAAAGCAAAGCGCTAAAAAGAAATTGTTAAATGTTAGCGAATGATAATAAGTTATTTGGAATTATTCAACTCATGTGGCATCTGTGATTTTAGCTGGATAGTGAAATGAGGCAGGCGGGCGAGCAGACAGACAGACAGATAGACATAACTCTGACATGCACTTAGATATTCAGATAGATTCCAGATACAACAATAACTAGAGAAGCAGCTGCATATGACGAGGAATGCCTCGACTCACGTGCATAAATGTTAATGATGTGCTGGCTGTCATTCACAGTAAGAGGATGTAGGAGAACTTATGTATGTGCGCTCTCTCTCTCGTTGCATGTAAATATGTTAACTAACTGCCGCGCGAGGCAGTTGCAAATGCAACGATGGGTGGGGGAGGGGATGCTATGGGAGCATCATCAGAGCGTGACTCTGTGACTTTTTGCTACGATTGCATACCATTCAATTTCCATTAAAATGCCAGGCGAATGCGCCGCAAAGTATGCAGCATGACTTTGTGCTTTTTGCATCTCTTTCTGCTCTGGTTTTTATTATCTCTCCTTTTAATCGCATTTATTTGTCATTAATCATTGTCTGACACTCGATAACATATGCTCTATTTTTTTATTTCTTCCCTTTCTTTGTCCGTCGCTTGATCATCTTCTGTGTCATTTAGCGTGGTTTCCTCGGTGTCCGTTGTGCTCGACGGGAATGAGCCGCAGTTTACGGATGCATTGGGCCACAAGGTGCCTAAGCCGCAGCCCTCGTTGCAGGTTGCCAGTCCCATAGATCTCCTCAACCCCGATCGCTATGAATTCTACACATTTGATGAGCACGGTGAACTGGTCAAGCGTCTGATGACCATGCAGGAGATCCAGAGCATTGTGGCGAATGGCGATGGCGAAGGACCCTCCATAATACACACGCCTCCGCAGACAGAACATCAGCCGGAGAAGAATGTGCAGGATATTGTGGACAGAGTGCAGAACGTTCTCAACAAGGAGGTGGCCAGCAGCTCCTCAAAGAACAACTCGGCCGAGCAGTTGCTGCCAGTGCTGGATACTCCGGATGTGTCCTCCTCCTGGTCCCTCATTCTTCCCGCTATCTTTGGCAACACAGGTGGCGACATCTTCCCACAGCAGAAGCCCCAGCAGATCGTGATGACACCTGAGTCCGAACTTGTCGACACATCTACGAGAGCAGTGCCAACAACTCAGCGGGTTACAAAGAAACCAAAGCCGTCAAAGCGCAAGCCGGGCAACAAACGCAAGCCCAGCACCACAACGTCCACCACTGAGATGACACCGCAGGTGGTGCAGGAGGAACTTGATCCCATGGAGTCCGTCTACGCGGGCATTGAGCAATATCAACAGGCAGCTGTCAATATGCATGACTTTGATGTGGTGCACATGCAGCCCATTTACCAGAAGCGACCAAGCACCACGGCCAGACCCGAGACAACCACCCGACGTGTGTTCTACAACAACCAGGAGATCATCCACACACCCACATCATCAACTAGTGCGGGTAGCTACTCAACCACCACTGAGAAGATCGTCTTCAATCATCAGCTGGCCAAGAAGCCCGCCAATGTGCAGCGCAAACCAACTCAACCACATCGCGTTAAGAAACCCAATGGAGGCATCAACAGCACAACCGCCTCCACAGCGTATCCAACAGGCAGCAAGCAGAAGCTTAAGAAGAAGACAACCACCACCAGCACCACCACAACTTCAACCACTCCAGCACCCACCACAACAAGCGCATCGACATCGCCACCGGAGGAAGCGCCGGCAACAGCAACAGAGGCAACAACAACAACCACTCAAGCCCCTGTGCCAACCACGCCGAAGAAGAAGAAGCGCAAGCCCACCCGCACGCCTGGACACTCGACTAGCACCACCAGCGGTGGTAGCAAACCAGGCAAGCCGAAGCGAAAGCCAACCACTAAGCCGAAACCACTGGCGGAAGCCACCGATCCCGCAGCGGCAGCCTCTGCACCACATTATCAGGAAGTGAGCACGGTGAAACCGCCACGCCCCCATCGCCCGCACAAGAAACCGAAGCCCACAACAACTACCAGCACGACAACAACAACATCAACCACACCAGAGCCAACCACGACGACAACAACAACAACAACCACTGCAGCGCCTGAAATTGAAGCCGAGCCTGCACCACAGCATGAACCGACAGAAGACCCAGCAGCAGGTGATCCACATCCTGAGCCAGAGCCAGCCACAACGACAACAACAACTGCAGCCACAGCTGCACCAACAACAACAACAACCACAACAACAACCGCTCAGCCAACAACAACCACAACGACCATTCGTCCGCCCGCCTTGCATCATCAGAAATTGCATGGCAAACCCGTACATTCGAGCTCGACTAGTACCACCAAGCGACCCACCACATCGCACCACCATCAGATCCACCAGAAGCCTGTACATAGCTCGGCAACTAGCGCAACCACAAATTCTCCCAACCACCATCCCGTGCACTCCTATGGCTATGTGAATGCTGTGCCATCGAAGACATCAACAACCAGCACAACCACCACTAGCACCACGCATTCACCAGTGTATCCGGTGCCCAGCTACGATGCGGAAGCCACTGAAAATCTACCCACCGTTGTGGCCCAAGGGGATGCCACGCAACTGAAGAAGACGCCGTTGCCCTCACTAGCGTTTATGCAACAGCAGCTGCAACATAGTTCGCCATCGCCTGCGCCACAGTTGTCGCCAGATCAGATCCTCTCGATGGATCAGATTGTGCAGAGTCTCACACAGGATCTGCTGGGCAACGACAAAAAGGACGAGAGGCCAGTTCAAGGACCTGTTAAATATGACAGTGCAGAAAATACGGAACAGATGGAAACGTTGGCAAACAAAAAGAAGATACCACTGAGCAGCACCACCGATTCAACCCCCACATCAACAACAACAACAACATCGACTACTCCCAGGACAACCACAACTATAATTAATACACCTAGACCCTTGACCGCCAACTATGGAGGCAGCACGTTGGCCACAATGCTGGACGAGGAGGATGCAAGCACAAGTCTGGAGCCAGTTGACTCCACGGAGAAGAAGCTACTGCCGGAGACGACGCACAGCAGCATTGAAGTGGAGCCGGAGCAGGAGACAACTGTGGTATTGATAACCGCAAGACCACAATACTTTGCCTCGACCAGTGCACCACTCGAACCACCACAGCCCGTGAAGACAGAGCAGCCCATTGAAGAGCCGGAGACCACCGAGCTGCCGTACCACACACAATTCCTGATGACCACACCAATGGCCGCGCTTGACGACGCCGAAGTGGAAACAGTGCCAGAGTTGGAGACGGAGGGGGAAAATGAAGTCACCACAAGTAAACCCACTGAAGAAGCTAATCATGTGGTCAAGTTTGAGCCACTCTATGCGGATGTGCCCGAGGCTGTGATTGCTGAGCTAACTGAGCAGCCAGAGGAGTCAACCACCAGTGGCTACTATCAGCAGGAGGACAGCGCTGAGGCCACCACAGAGCTTGTTGCCCGTCTGCCCGTTTCGGAGAGCACCACAGCAGCTGATGATGACGATGACAGTACTGAGGTGACGCCCATGATTGCCAATCTGGTGCAACAACTCAATTTGGAGGTGCTCAAGCCGACCGACCAAATCTCGATGGCCAATTTCCAGACACAGGCGGCAACAGTTGCCTCCACTCTGGTCGATGGCAGCAACACCCTCGTCTCCGACATCCACATGAACTCCAATGAGACAAAGGATGAGCTCGAGTTCCTCATGTCCGATGTAATACAACAAATCACACAGAATGAGCAATACAATCCCCCAAGTCAGCCAGCTCATCATGACGACGATGATGATTCACATCGTTTGACTAACTATGCCCAGTTGAACACCTCATTTCTGCTGCAACCACCGAAACCCCCGCAGGAACTAAAGAAAAAGACGACGACGACGACGACGACGACGGAATCCTTGCCTGTACAGGAAATCACAACCATAATACCCAGCAATGAGGAGCTCATCAAACAGGAAGCCGCATACCTCAGTCAGGTGGAGAGCACCACATACAGGGTGCCTGTGTTATCGTTATCGGAGATCTATGCACAGCAGCAGCAGGACGAGGATGATGAGCAGCAGCAGTTTGAGCTGGAGAGACTAGACTTGAAACCAAATGAAACAGCAGTCAAGCAGGAAGTCAACAAGCAACAGGAACAGGAGAAACAACAAGAGAAAGAACAGGAGCAGGAGCAGGGAGAAACAACCTACATAACTGAGAGTGCAGTCAGCGCGGAGGCAACCACCGAGCAGCTGCCGCTGTCGGAGGAGGATAAGGAGACCACCGCCAACGAGGAGGAGACAACCTCAACGAGCGTCGAGCAACTCGACAGCGAAAAGCCCGACTCGCCGGACAACACCAACTACAACGACAACAACAGGGAAAGCGAGGAGCAAATGCCCGAGATGTTGACAAATGGTTACAACGAACAAATCCTCGCGGAAGCCAGCGAAACGCCCTCGACAGAAAAGTACGATGTGGCACAAACGCAGGTGCCGCCAGTCGCTGAAGAAGAGCTGACAACAACTACAATAAGGACAACAACTGGAGCAGCTGCGTCAACGATTGTTTACCAGGACGCACAAGAGCAAACATCAACGGAGATGGAAATGGAAATGGAGCAGATGGAGGAGGAGAAAAACAAAGAAGCACAAGCTGAGGAGGAGCCAATGCAAAGTGTCGAGGATAATGCAACGAATGCAGCACAGTTGCAGCCACAGTATGCAGCGCAGCCGGAGGCATCTGAGGAGAAGACGGAGAGCGACGATAAAATGACAACGGCTAGCGAGGAGAGTGTAACGGAAATTCCCGGCGATATGTCTGTGGTATCATCCGAATCGGACATGTCGCTCAGCTCGGAACAAGCTACCGAGAAGATGGAGGTGAGCACGGTGAAGAGCTTGGAATTGAACGAG
Organism: Drosophila subquinaria; assembly: GCA_037043405.1. NCBI lineage: Eukaryota > Metazoa > Arthropoda > Insecta > Diptera > Drosophilidae > Drosophila > Drosophila subquinaria. The sequence continues at coordinate 15,813 of JBAMBL010003196.1, read as the reverse complement.
GAGTCCATGGAGGATATATCCGATGAGTTGACCGCCACTCTGACCGAAGAGGACACCACTAGCGCTCAGAAGTATCAGCTGGACGATGAAGATCCCTATGTGAAACTGGGTGAGATAACGGCCAGTGTGGTGAAACCACAGACCCTGGAGATTGAGGAGGGTGAGGAGGATAAGAGCACAGTCAAGTCCACAGAGCAGCTGGAAGAGGAAAACTACAAGGTGAGCCTGCCCTTGGCCAACTACGGCAATCAGGAAGTTGAGCAGGCGGATGAAGAGGACGAGGATGATCAGACCAACTATCAGGTGCCCATTTTGTTGCCCAGCAGCACAACAACAACCACATCAACAACGACTACAACAACGACAGAGAAACCGTCTACAACAACCACAACATCTCCAGCACCAACAAAGCGTCTTCACACCTTGAAACCCGTCTCCTATTATGTGCAGCCTTCCCTGCTCGGTGGCTACAATCAGCTGGAGCCACAACCACCCAAGGTGCTGTCCTACAACGCCAACAGTCTGTCCCATCCACAACAGCAACATCAACAACAACAACAGCGACCTATGCAACGTCCCGCCTCGTTGACCAATTTAATGGCCGCCTCGACGCAGGCGACGCGTCCTCCTGTCAAACTAGAGCCAAGTCCACAGAGCTCGCAGGGATTGGAGGCATCCACAGTGCGACTGGATGAGGATGTCGTGTCCTTTGCCCGACTATGCAATGAGCTGGCGTTCAGCTACTGGAAGGCCATCACCTCGGAGAAAATAAGCTCGGCCAGAAGTCTGGTCATCTCACCATTTGCCTTGACTTCCATGTTGTCCATGGTTTTCCTGGGCGCACGCGGCAGCACTTCGGGAGAAATGAACGAGATACTCAAGCTAGACGATATGGTCACATTTAATCCCCATTTAATCTTCAGGAACATCACCAACTCCGTGGAACAGTCGATGGAGGGTGACATTGCCACGGCGGCATTTGTGCGCGAGATCTTCAGTGATCGGGCGAATGGCAAGATCTTGCCCTTCTTCAAGGAGAAGACTCAGCAGCTCTATGCCGGACATGTGGAGGAGGTGAACTTCCATGTGGTCAACGATATTGTGCGAAGACGCACCAATCTCTTGGTCAAGCGTCACACCATGGGCAAAGTCTTGGAATATTTGCGCACGAATAGCGTTTGGGTTAATGGTCCATTGGCCACAGTGTCGGCTAATCTCTTCCAGACGGACTGCTCGCGTGGCTCGACAACGGATCGCGATGGTGAAATGTTCTTCCAGGTGCATCCCACTGTGCGTCAGCGTCGTCTGGTGCCGATTCCTGCGGTGCTCTATCGCTCCGGCTTCACAGCTGGCTATGAGCCCAAGTTGGATGCCACAATTGTGGCGTTCGGACGCCTTCAGGACACGGTGAGCACCATTTATGTGATGCCGGGACATCAGAGCTCCGTGTCGCCCACAGACAATCTGGACAGGCTGGAGAGGAATCTCGTGGAGCAGGCATTCAGCAAGGAGAACGCCTGGAGCAATCTGCTCACCTCTCTGATGGATCGTCCTGGCATGGAGGTTCAACTGCCACGTTTCTCACACCGCTCGTTTGTCAATGCTTCGTTGGGTCTGCAGAAAATGGGGCTGAAGGGTCTGTTCAAGTCGGACTTTGCCGACTTGCGTGGCTTGACAGGCGCTGGTAATCGCGATATCTTCCTGTCGGACATGACACAGATCAATACATTCAGCACTTGCGGCGAGGAGAAGATCTCCGACCATCATCACGTGGAAATGTATCCGGCACCACCACTGCGTAAGCGCAACAAGGATGTGGATGCCACCGATGATGATGCCTATGATTCGTCCGAGGCGGTTGTTGACTTTGGTTCGCTGGTGCAGGAATCGGCTTTGGGTCGCGGCTTCTACGATGATCTGCTGGATCCCAAGTATCTGGAACTCCCATTGCCACTGCGTCCGCGTCAGGCACGAGTTCCGGATGCGCCCCGGCTGCGTTTCGATAAGCCCTTCCTCTACTTTGTGCGCCACAATCCGACGGGCATGATACTCTTCATGGGTCGCTTCAATCCCCGCCTGCTGCCATGAAAACGTATCCGTGTCTTCCCCCAACTTTAAGTAAGCCAAACATTTATACAATTTGTTAAAACTTCAATGAATAGTGAATTTATTTTGCCAATCTGCAAAATGCCTGCAATTAAGTTAATTCTACTTTTAATGTCCTTATTGCTGTGCCTTAATCCCGCGTCCTGTCATTATCTCCGGCACACTGATACGAGATTGATGTGCAGCAAACTAAAAACATTATTCAACAAAAGAGAAATATATACATATATACATACATATATACGCATATATGAATTTTTTCTATGCCCAATTTTATTAAATAAATACGAGCGCCCAATATCCAAATATTTTAAATGCAGTTTGCAGTTTACAGTTTGCAATTTGCGGAGCAAAAAACGATATTCAATTGTTTTGGCTTCCATTTTTTGTGCCGCAAACAATAAATGAAATAAAAATTTAAATCAAAATAGGAAAGCACACGTAAATGCATATAAAAATATGTATGTGTAAATAAAGTTAAACAAATTGGCTGCGAATGCAAATGCAATCAAAAAGTGCGTCATGTTTTCGGCAACAACAACAATACAAATGTAATTTAGTAAAATAAACTTTAACACTACGCAAACTAACAGTTATGTATGCTAATATGTAAGCTTAAAAATCTAAATAAATAAATAAATAAATGAAACACACAAAAGATTCACAAATATCTTTCAAATTGATTGACAAACTCAATTCCAGCCTAAAAGTATGCTACAAAAATTGCAAACGACATCTGCTACTGCTTGAACTGCTTGCTATCACCTCCAAACTGTAAGCCGGAAGTATTCAATCACGTAAGCTAGAAAATAGGGAAAATAATTGTATCTATATACGAAAACTGAAATTTAAATTACACACAATGAATATTAGGTAAGATTATCAAGCTAAATAATATTATTTCTCGAAAGGAAAAATTTATCGATTCTATTATTCTTTCCATCAGTGTACTATTTACATGTGAAAAATTCGAAGCATGCATAGCTCAAGTAAGTATGTATGTATATAGTTTTACAGAGTGTGTCAAGTTTTATTTAGGCCAATGGCAAGTAAGGCCCAACACGCACAAACATGTTGACTAACAAAAACAAATGCACATATTTTAATTAATATTTAACAAGAAAACACATAAGCGATGCTTATAATGAAATCTGAACAACACTGAACACTGAATGGCTGTGTACGTGTGTGTGTGTGTGTTCATGTGTGTACGTGTGGGAGTTGTTGTGGGTGTGGACATGGGCATGAAACAACTGGCTGCATCTTTGTCAAATTTTGGGAACATGACTTGGATGCTTCATGTTGTTTTTGTTGCTCGTGTTGTTGCTGCTGTTGTTCTAGTTGTTGTTGTTGCACTAGTTGTTGTTGTTGTTAAGGGAACCCTGCGGTTGCGTTGGCAACTTCGACGTCGACAACTGCGGACGCTTGCTCACTTGCATGTCGTACTCGTTGTTGTTGCTGTTTTTTGAGCTTTATGTGGTTTTTGCAGCTATCCGGAATATGTATATGTGTGTGTGAGTGTGTGTGAGCACGAAATCACTGAAACAAGTAGCATACTTTTAGGCCAAACAATTGCCAGGCAGCCAACTGAGGCAAACTCAAAAAACGCAGAAAAACATAGCAGCAACACCAACAAGTTAGACAACAGGAACAGCAACAACAAGACAACAGGAGCAACAACACAGCTGGGGAAAAAATGGGTAAGCGACTCACGACTAACGACTAACGACTGCGGGCAGCCGCAAGCTGAAAATATAGCACACAAAAAGGCGCCTCTATACAAGTCCACCAACACACACACACACACACTCACATGCATGTCAATGCGCGAACGGCAACTGCGTCTGCCATGAAATACAAAAATGGAAACAGCAACTGAAATGTAGCGCACTCTCTAAATCTGTGTAGATGTTAGACAGTTGTTGGTCTATATGATGGGGTATATAGATACATATAGATACCCTAACATAGAAAATTAAGTCAATCACTAGCTGAAACGCATTTAGATATTTGCACAAGTTTTATGTTAGCTTGATAAGACTATACAGATCAGTCGATAGAGCCATATTTGAATATAAGCTTTGAAGTTATTGGTATATATGTATTTACCATGGCTGCAAACTACAAAATGTTTAGAAAAAGATTAGTTCATTGGTTAGATCATGAAGCAAAATTTGGGCTTTGCTTGCGACCTAAAATTTTGATTCAATACATATATATTTCTTTTATTCTTCCTTGAATTTTAATGCCAATAAAGTTTATAAATCATATTTACAAAAAAACATGTCTTAGTTTTATGATTAAAATATAGAAAGTGTAAAAAATAATGAAAGGATACCAAAGGCCCGATTCGGTCGTGCGAGGTTTTAAATACTATTTAACTTAACATTCAGAAATTTAGGACTACATTTAAATTTTTTAATTTCTTTCTTGAAAAAGGCAATCATTAAGTAGAGATATTTGGTGTTGCATTAAATGCAAATTATAATAACAATATGCAAGAGTATTTAATTGTCGGCAATCGTAGAAGAGATTTGTTTGCTGAGATTTTTTCTAGCGTTTTTATGCTGAATAATATAAAGCATGAAATGCTGCGTATTATCCTCACAATACTTATGCACTGTAGAGTGGACCACTTTATTATGCTGCTAATTTGTCATGCAGTTGCGAGTCGCGACGCTTTATGCACTAAATAACACTAAAGTGCAACTAATTTGCAAAAATTTGTATTGCTGTCAGTTGTTTGGAAGCTGCCTCCGTTGCCATCGTTGTTTACAACAAATGCTTCCGCTGGTTATTTCCCCGTCTTTATTTTCTTATATTTGTTGGAGTAGTTGGTATGACAAAGTCGCAATTCATTTCCGCACGTGTTGCGTCAACAATACCAAAATATAAAAAAATAAACTGGGGGAAGACAAATCTGTCATTGTGCGCCACGCTTGTAACTATTATTATTATTATTCTTATTATATTTTTATTATTATTTTTATTGTACTCGAATTGTGTAGTAAGAAAAGTGTTTTTTTTTTGCTGCTGGCTGGAACAATGCGACAGCTGCACAATGTCCGTTGCTTCAAATTCCCGGTCCGGTCTGGTCAGGGCAAGCCCAAGCAACCATCCGCCCGTTGGCTCCATCGTCCGCCCATCATCCGTTTATTGTAATTGTTGTTCAACGAACTTTTCCTTTTTCCGTTTTTTGCTGTTTTCTGCCAAGGTTTCGTTTTCGGCATCAGCTTCGGCTTGGGCTTGGGCTGAGCATTTTCCATGCCGTTTTTCCTTTTGTTTTCCTTAATGCTTTTGTGTGTGAAGTGTCGTCTTTTGCTTTCTTAGCACCTGTCGAAATTACGCAAGTGTCACTTAAAACGGGAAACGGCAACAATAACAACAAGTGTAACAACAACGAAGACAACAACGACGACAACGACAACAAGAATAACAACAAGAATAACAACAAGAATAACAACATTGTTCATGTCTTTAACCCTTTCAAGTACAATGGGACATAATGTTGTCTGTGTTCCTGTGGTCGCTCTTGTTATTGCTGTCCCTCGGTGCTAATGTTATTTGCATTTCATGCTTTTCTCTTTTGTTTGTCCGTCTCCACTCGTTTTTATTTGCGTCCACGTGTCGTATACTTAATGCGATTTTCGGATTTCTGATTTCCACCTTCCGACTAACGCTAATGAATTGTTGTTGTTGTCGCTGTTGTTATTATGTATATTAGATACTCGTAAAATACAAACTCACTTCAATATATACGCTGAACTTTTTACACTATTCAACTTTTAGTTTGGGCCACAAAAAAAATTACAACGGGGGAAAAAAACTTTGACGCTTAATGAACTGGTGACCACAGAAACCGACTCTGGGGTTACAACTGCTAATTAATTTGCATTAGCAAATTGCAAGCATGTAATTGACTTTTATTGGCGTTTACACTGCAACAGCAGCAGCAGCAAACAGAAACAAATAAACTCTATGTGCTTTATGCTATATACTAAAGTTTATATAAAGTTATGCGCTAATCACACAACAGAGACGCATTGGTGGCCACTTTTGTCAACGTGGCTTAATTAGAAGGCCGAAGCCACCCACCCCAGAAACCGCCAACAGAGCCACGGGGCAGAATGCGTAAATAAGTTTTATGTTTGTATACATAGTATATCCTCATTGAAGTAGCAAATATCGAAACGCTGGCAATGCAATTAGGTCAATTAAGACTCTGTACAAGGAATGACTGAAAATTAATTAAAACGCCAAATGACACTGGCTGAATACGCAGACCAAGAATTGCAACAAGTTCAAGTTTCGAACAAATTTAAAACTGTTTATAATAAAAGAAAGACACATTTATTAGCTCAGTGAATAAAACCTAAATCTCAAAGTTTTTTTAAATCGAGAAATCCTGAGAAAGCATGTATATCTAATTACAATTCAAAGTTTAGCTCAGTCGCCTAAACAATTGAATTTATCGCAAAACTTTTGATTAAAGCACAACACACTGTTTATTGTATCAGCTGTTAATGTGCCTCCTTAATTATATTCAATTTACAATAGCTAAATCAAATTATTGTGGCTTTTAGGGCTTAATGAAGAATTATACATTACAAGGATTTATAATTATTTTAAATTGAATTGTTACTTAAATCAGAAATGTCGAATTTTAATGACTGCAAATGGGATTTGCTAATATGCATTTTATGACAATTGGCAATTGAGACGATAATAATAATTTAGTGTTAGCGATGTCAAGTAAAATACTCGTAATTCAAAATAATTATATGAAAATGCATACTTCATTTGCATAGCTATGAAGCAATTGTTATGAGTGTATGTGAGTTATTCAATTTATTGCTGCCATGGTGAATGGAGACAAGTTGAGAGATGAGTCGAGACGAGCAGAGAGACAAAAAGATGAAAGTGCGGAGCACAATTTTCATGGCGAGTAGTTTAGAGACCTGGCCCATTTGTCTACACATCTTGGGAACGATAATTTGAAAAGCAAAGAGAATATCAAAAGCAAAAGCAAAAGCCAGGCAACACTCCAAGGATTAATCTAAGCGCGAAAAGTGAAAGCGCAGTTACACTGTTTTCCCCATTTCTCCATTTCCCAAGCAGCCCAGCTGAGTCAAAGGCAACTTGCGGAAATTTATGTTATATATTTTGAGAATTATGTATTTGGCTTTGTGGTTTGGGACATTGAAATGAGAACAGTTGCAACAGCAAGCACAGCAACAACAACAACAACAACAAAAATAACAAGAACAACATCTGGCACAGCCAAATGCTGTGAACTAAATCCGAGAATCAACCTGAAATTGAAATCATTTGCAACACGCAGCGTCCAGTTGACGTGCGATAAATATTGCCACTAGCCGTTGGCCAAATGGCGACAAAAGCTGGCCACAAGAAAGAGCCAGACATGACTCTGCATGCATGCCCCATGGGGTAGCCCCCACATATACACACACACACACACACACTTATATACTTATGTATATGTAAACAGTTTTAGACAGAAGCTCTGCATGGCGCCGGCACAACATCAAGCAAGAAAGACAGAGAGAGAGAGAGAGAGAGAGAAGTATGGGTATATTTTCTGGGTCTGGGACTGAATCTGAGTCGGAGCCTGGGCGAGCCCATGTCCATGTGGATGTCGGCAGGCTGCCGCCTCTGTGTGTGGACAGCCGGCAGCATTGCCAAGCGATAAAGCAGCAAACGAAACAAGTACCAAAACAACAACAACAACAACAACGACATCAACAATGATAGCAACAACAAAAACAACAACGAGAACAACAACATGTCAAAAGTACCACACAACCAAAAATGGTTGCTAAACAAGTTTTTGTTATCTACACGAGCTTCGTTCTTGTATCGAGTGTTTATAAATGTTTATACCATGTACCAAAAGCACTTAAAGGGTATATTGAATGCGATATAAAAAGCAAATTTAGTTAAAAGTTGCAATGAGATGGCGTGGTTGCTTTTACCCCGCTATAGTGTATATAATGTAATTTTAATATGAATATGTTAGGTTTAATTTCCCAATCATTTTAACGTCAATGTGACCTATTCTGTTGGTTTTTCTCAAATTTAAAACTAGATTAAGTTGCCCCAAATGTAACAGAAAGCCTGTTAAATAAAATTACAAATTTGTTTACCGAAAAAAACAAAAACCAAAAAAAATGCAATGCAATCTCTACCAAAAAGACTTGGCTTTTTAAAAGTTGTTCAAACACTTTAATCTTTATTAATTTAGTTCACATTCAGTTACGAATTAAAAAAGATTTTAAACTAATATATTCGATAATTTCACATTCTTGTTTTGTAATTCTCCTAAAATTTTCCAATTTTTTTCTTTAGACTCTTTTTAATCGACGTTAAGCAAAAAATAGATACTCTTATTGCCTTTTGATCTTTTACACACAACTTTTAAAATTTCAACTGCTCTTTGCTGGTTAATTGTAAGCCATAAGCTGCTCTTTGTTAATTTTATAATGCTTTTGTGTACTGTTAATTTAAATGAAGAAATACAGTGTTTATTTCGTTATACACATGAAAAAAACTTTGCTTGATTAAGTATAACTATTGAGCTTATAAAATCATTTTAAAGCTTTCTCATCAGCGATTGTAGCTTTAATTTAAATAGATGCGCATATTTTGACTAAAAATTGCTAGCTATTTTAATTGACAATTCCTCGAGAGGATAATATGCAGGGCATATTATGTTTCAGCAACATCAGCTGTTGCAACCAAACATCCTTTCTATGTGTGTGTGTGTATGCTTGTGTGTGTGTGGGTGAGCCTTGCATGTTATACGCTGGACCGCAAATTCTGATTTAATTTTTTTTTTTTCGGAAAATTGTAAGCTGCTTCCCATTTTGTGTTGGGTGTTCCAACGCTTGCATTTAAAATTAGTCGCTTGTAGTCGCTGCGGTTGTCAAATTGTTGTTGCTGTTGTTGTAGCTGTTGTTGTCACAGCAACCCAACTGTTTTCATTTGCAACTCTTTGGTAACTTGTTTATGCGACACATATTCAGTAATTAAATTTAACATGTCCGACGACAGCAGGCGATTTAAAAGTCATGTGAGTATACAAATTTAATGAATCGGTTAGGCAGCTCGTACTCTACTCTGATAATGGTCGTTACAAAGTCTCTTTAACTCTAAGACAGATTAACCATTTCACTTATCGACTTAATAATTGAAAGGAAAAAGCATTAAATATATATGAAAGACTAAATTCAAACTTCACCTTGTCTAAGAGAAATTGTACTTGGGGTTGAATTGATTCTCTTAGTCTTAATGGGTTTCTAGTAATTAAAGTTCAGCTTAGGATATAATATATTAATTTGGAAATACTAAACTTACAGAAATTAATTACTTATAGTAGAATGGATGACTTGAAACGCATTCACAATGAACTCGAAATCTACAAAGACCAGAAATCACGCACAAATAACTGAAATATTAATGCATGTAACTAAAGCAAGAGTTATAATAAATAGTTGCAATTAGTTGAAATGTGATATATCAAAATACATTTGTAAAGGAACTGCGTTTTATTTGACGCATAATGCATTGCGCCGAATTACAGACTAAATATATAACAAATACGTATTTAATCAAAGAGAAAAAGGAAGGGAGAGCGGTAATGAGATGAGGGTGTGAGGGAGAGTGTGTGTAATCAGAGGCAGGCTACATAAATATACTAAACTAACCTGCAAGCTAAATATATGTATGTGAAAGCGTATATATGCTGGTGTGTAGTGTGTGTTTGTGGTAGATTCGCTACGGCAACTCAAACCATAACAGCTCGTGCTGTTTTCATGCCAAATAAGCTTTCATAAATAATGAAAAGTGGCACTGCGGGCGGACGCTAAAACTCTGAACGTTTGTAATAAGCAACAGCAACAGCAACAACAACAACAGCAATATCAACAATAGCAACAACAGCAGCAGCAAAAACACCAGCAACGAAGCGTGCACAAATTAGTAGCCAAGGATTACCGGCAATTATTTTCATTGTATGCATTTGCCGCCATTATTTTGATTGCTTCGTTTGCTTTTGATGCCTGCTCCCCCCGTCACCCTTCGTCACTCCCACCAACCCCCTGGTTGAACGGCAAGGTTTAGTTTTTCCCCGATTCCAGTTGTGGTTAGACTTGTGCTGCTAGCTGACTGATGCCTGGGTCAACTGTTTGCCACTCTTATAGGCAGCAATCAAAACAGATGGGGTATAAAGATTCTGTACTATTTAATTTGATAACCATCTATCTAAATGAATTCCTACACCTCCCAATCAGAACAAAATTTTAAAATTTAACTTCATAAAAAGGGACTTATTCGCATAGTATCCATCAATTTTGATCATTTCCAATAAAGAACGAAAAAAATATATTTTATTGTAACATTTCAAAGAGATTCTTCAGAAAAAAAATTTCTCGTACTATCCATCGGTTCTAAATACAAAAAAATTTGTATGCGAACACAACTTCAATTATAAATCCTTTACATACGATACATAATACGTATACTCCTGCATATACTTATTTACATACATATCCAAAACAGCAGTTGGAATTATAGAGACTTCGACTCAAGGAATTCTTTTTTTTAAGTGTAGTGTACGCTATTGCAACTCGATTTAGTTCGAGTTAGAGAAAAACCGAGTTAAGGAAGTTCGACTGTAATTTTATCCATCGACTCTTATTACCTCAATGTATTCAAGGGAGTCTGATAGTCGACTATCCGCAAGCTATTTCAATTGTAGCTCGTTTACAATAGCCATTGGTTTGCGTAAAACGAGAACAATGTACGCATCATTGCATATGGCATGAAAGGTTTATTTATATTTATGAATTCATCATGTTCATATGGTTGTTATGCGCTCGCTGAGCAAATTTAAGCATCGGCGGTATGTTGTGCTTTTGTTGTGGCCACTCTCCGGGCAACACACATAAAAATCATGCATTTCAAATCAAACTCGTTTGACATGGGGCAACTGGCAACTGCAAGTGGCGACGAATCCGTTTCGGATGCATGAAAATCCCTTTAAATGAAATGCGAGCATACGATTTTTAAATCAATGTTTTATACCCTATAATAAACTCATGTTAACATATTTGATTCTGAGTACACAAGACTGGTAACGCAATTTCATTGAATTTTACCATCTATCTTTTCTCTAAATTCTCTTTACCATTTACTTTAGCTCGATCATTAATTTTACAATAAATCGAAAAAGTTAAATCGATTTTAATGAAAAATCGACGACTCATTGGAATTTTTTGGTAGGTCATTTGCAGAATTAAATTCTGTTAATTGTGACAGGAGTAATTAAAAGTAATAGCTTGAGATTTAAAATTTTGATTTTCGAAAAAGTTAAGGATCCTTTGCTTACAAATCGATTTCTTGAGGCAAAACCAAAAGTAATTTATGCTAATTATGCCATAAGAAAATGGTTGCTAGCTTAAATTTATGATTTAAAATTTTAAAATTTTGAATAATTTGCATAAACATCGCATTCTGGCAAAAAAAAAAAAAAATTTTAATTATATTCATAAAATTTAAATTTAAATTGTGATTTGACCTAGCGAGCCTATTTTGCATTTACAACTACGTTTTTGTTTTAAATTTCTTTTCGGGAAATCTCGAAATATTATTATTATTTGGAGATATATCGACAACTAGATTAATTTATTGTAGATTTCTTACATATTGATATGAAACTCGATTCACTGTTTAAAATTGCATCATTATAAAAAACATATTGTGAGAAAAACTAAAAAGAAATAAACAATCTAAAGCGATTTAGTAATCTTCTACGTATCAATTTAAAAAAAGGGCACTTAAAAAATTAGGCATATTACGAGATGCCTCTGGAAGTTACCCAATTATAAAATTTCTGTTTTTTTGGAATAACTTGAATGCGTTTGTCGTTGATTTATCATTTGGAGTTCTCATTAGTTTCACTTCTGGTCGGGCTTATCATTCTCGGAATACCTAAAAATAAAGGGCCGTAAGTAAAACTAATTTGTAACTACTCGAAAACTTTGTTAACCGGAGCCTTTGACATGTGCCTTAAATACGTTAACTCAGTCCTTTGGCCTCAAGCCCAAAAGCGGTCGCCTGTTATCTGCCCGTACCAAAAAGATATCCACACACACTCACACTCGCGCACACATGTGCATGTGGACAGAGCAAGCAGATTAAAAAAGTTTGAAATTTAAACCAGACGGCGTATTAATTTATTTAAGACCCTTAAATTATATCCTTTGATGTAAAGCATACAATTCTCTGCATCGCTCGCTTTTCGCCTTCTTTTTCGTTGTATTATCCAAATGTTGTTGTTGTTGTAGTTGTTGTTGTGCTTAGAGCACAGCTCCCTTTGCAGTCGCGCAACTACTTTTGGCGTATATAATTACATTTTTTGCACATAAGAAAGTCAAAAAAAAAACGAAAGCAACAAAAAGTAGATGACGCCTAGGACATACATGAAAAAGCGTAAAAATTACACATGCAGCACTTTTCTGGCCTTTTTATAGACAGAACCAAGTAAAAAAAAGCAACAAATTATAGACAACGAAGTTGTAATGCTCTTTCAATAAAATATATACTTAAAATGTCTAAGAAAGTGGAAAGTCTGAGAAAACTCAACATTAAAAGTAAACCTTTAAAAAACAATGTTAAATGATTACTTATTGAATAAGTTGAACTTGTTAATTTTTTACAACTGATTAAGCCTTGGCATGACATTTTATTGACATTTTAATGGACTGTTGACCCGAACAATGTCTCAAATCTGCGATAATCCTCTATAAGGGTATTGAAACTGAGCCGGGCAATGTCCGAAGTCAGAAAAGCAAATCCTGCAATCCACACATATGTGCGCTCCTCCGCGTGCGGGTGTGTGTGTATGTGAATGTGTAATTGTATGTGTGTGTGTGTGGGGTGCAGCGTTGCGGAAATAATGAAATTATTAACACTTGAGCAACTTCCGGCTAAAAAACAAAAGCGCTGCAACGAGCTACGTCGCCGTTAGCGTCTCTGTCGACGGCGGTTGCCAAACAAAAAACGGCAGCTGCAAGACAAAAAGCAAAAAACTTGCGAAATACATTAAATGAGCGAAGAAGGCATGTAAACGGCCGCAAAGAGAAGTGCTGCATGTTGGTAAGTGGGGGAAGTGGAAGAGGGACAAAGGGGCAGATTGTGGCAAGGGGGGAGGGGGGGCGTGCAGCAATCATAATTGCAGTGCAAACTTGGCTACGGTTTGCCACAAAACAGAAAAACGAGCGAAAATCTAGAGAAAGGCCAAAGAGAAAAATTCTCTATTTGAATATGTATGTGTGTGTGTGTGTTTGTGTGTGTGTGAGCAATATAAAAACGCTTCTTCCATTTTGCGCCAAGCAACAGACTGTAAATTTTGAAGAAGTCATAATGGAGCCGTTGGCATATTTTGCTATAAACGAATTGTGCGCTCTGCTCTATACTCGTTAAGTATACGTCTAGTTGTGCAGACAATAAACATAGAACAAACACAAAGTGATGGAACACGACTCCAACTCCAACGAACGGGTGTCAAGGGGCAGATGCAAATACGAGTACAGTAACTACACATTTTATGCGCCTACATGAATTTCAAGTTTTAAGTACGAACAACTCTGAACACGTAACTCGTGTAATTAAAAGACAGTTGGCTGGTTGACTGCCTAACTAGCTAACTGACAAACAGACAGTTAAAGCCAGCTAACAGTTTCTCACAGCCCCAACATGATATCGGCCATGTTTATAGATCCCAGCCAAGTAGCGCAATCAAAAGTTGCCCACACCGACCAAACGCTAAGCACAAAGGGCGTGTCGAGTACGAGTATTTAGATAAATTTAGTCGGCAGCTCTAAAATAAGAGGAGAACAAGCAGCAGCTGCGAATCCTTTTCTGAGTTTTTGCTTAATATATGTGATTATATATGAAGTATATGCGAATTTTTTCCTCCTTTTGTCTTTGCTGCCTAGCGCAGCCAAAGAGTTGCGTATTTATTCTTTTTCCTATTACTTGGTTTTTTTTATACTCCCACTGCCGCTCCTTCTCTCTTTTCCTTTCCTTGGGGGCTTAAAAACGAGCGCAGGGATGGCGAATGTGGCTTAAAAGGCGTCCTAAAATGTTAAGCCATACGTGTACTGTTCATGCTGGTTTAGTCAAAGACAAATTCAGAAATAGAAGAAGAACTTCCACAAATTGAGCTGGATTTAACTTTGGCAAGTACTTTGAACACATTTTTTTTATATTCTGCATTGCAATTGCAATTTAAATATTATAATGTTTGACAATGTGATTAAATGAATTTATAGCAGAGAAAATATTATATGATTTAAAATTTAATATTATCTTTTGAGTGTTATTTTGAATTTCGTTTAAGTAGTAATCGTAATTACAGTAAAAACAAGCGGAAAAGGCTATAGTCGAGTTCCCGACTATGGGTTACCCATTACTTATTTAAAAATACATAAAATAATTTATATTGCACACTTTTAGGCAGTTAGATTGCTTAAAGACTTTAATCAGTCATTACTGCCTTTAAGGTGATTAATATCAGAGTTATTTGAAAGTCCTTTGCGTTAGGCAATAGGTTTTATTTTGCTATTTAAATTAAGCCTGTGTTAGTTATGTTACTAATTTTATGTACGAATTCCACTTTTATCAAATAAACGAAATTTTGTTATTGTTGTTAACAACAAAAAGCAGGGATTAAAACCGAAACGAATATCGGTTTCAGTTACGGTTTCGGTTATGCTCGGATTTAGGCTTTCGGTTATAGGTTACGCAAAATCTTTGAATAAAGGTTTCGTAACGGTGAACCGGTTTTCGTATGTTTCGGTTTTGAAATACCGGTATGGTTTCGGTTCACAAAAAAAAAATTTCTTTGTTAAAATATAATTATATTAACAATATAATAATAATTAAAAAGGCTTAACTTTCTTAATGTTTCATTCACACATTTATTTCACATATAAATCAAAATTAAAAATAAAAAATAAAATCAAAAATAAAATACAAAACTAATAACAAAATATCAGAGATCGCAGACAAGACTTATGAGTCGGGAAAAATAAAAACAGTTCAAAATTTTTCGTTTTAAATTGTTTTTAACATGTTTTTTAATTGTTTATAACAAAAATTAATAATAACTCATGCTTTTAAAATTGTATTTTAATTTTTACTAAATAAATTGTAAATAAAAACGTATTTTAAGATGTATGAAAAACCGAAATTAACCTTTATAAATGAAACGGTTACTAAACGGTTATTTCGGTTTACAGAGTTTCGGTTTAAAGGTTTCGGTCAGATGAAAATTTTTTTTTCGGTTACGGTTTCGGTTACGGTTTCGGTTAGGGTTTTAATCCCTGACAAAAAGTCATTACTACCGTTCTGTTTGTGCCAATCTTGTTGCTATTAGGTAGGATGATAGCTTATAATAATTGCTAATGTTAATGACCAAAAATTACCAAATTACCAAAAATGCGGAGACACAAAGGGGCGGGGCAAAAATTTAAAACAAACTTGATTTGCATGGGGCTTATAGAAATCCGTGCCGAGTTGGTTGCTCTAGCTTTTATAATCTCTGAGATCTAAGCGCTCAAACAGACGGACAGACGGACACGGCTATAACGATTCGATTGTTAACACTGACCAAGAATATATACA
>JBAMBL010003193.1:0-12798 GCA_037043405.1 Drosophila subquinaria | reverse complement strand
AATAACGTATGCGGAATGAAATACGAACAAAATTGAACATGTTCTCAATAAGTTCCCATAATCGACAGCACAAAGCAAAACTCACTATAATTAATGGTACTATTTTAGCATGTATAGCATAAAAAATTAGATTTCTAGATAATGCACAGTCGCGGTAATGTCTCTGAGCACAGCAGACCGTCGAAAATTTATTTGCACATATTGCGCAAAAAACCAATCTTAGCCGAAAAATTAAATTTTTCAATACTTTTCTGCTATGGGCTTCAAGGAAACTTTTATTTATAAGATAGTTTCGGATGTTTAGAATGCAAAAAAAATGGAAAGAGCCCCTGGATCCGGAAAAAAATTTCCATTACAGTAGTCTTAAGTTAGAGCCAAATAATAGGCTGAAATTGTGGGTCGCACATATAAATCGAATCGTGCGTTTGCCAAAAAAAACAAAGTGAACGACAAAACGGTGAAAAAGTATTTAAAAGACATTGGAGTGATGATATGTTATAAAAAAAACCGTTCCTTAAGTCACAGAAATACAGAGAGAGACAATTAAACTTCGGCTACGTGCGCTTTCTAGAAATTGGTTTTCTGCGAGCAGTTTAAAGATTTGCATAATGGATAATGAAACGTTTTTCACATTGGAGGGTCATGAGTGGACTCCGAATTATTACTTTAGGCTTCCTAATATTTAAACACCTGAGAATGTAACTCAAATAACATAAAAAAAGGTTTTATTGTGGCTGGTCATAAGCGAGCGTGGAAACAGCGATCCTGTCTTTTTTAAGGCAGGATTGGCTTTGAATTCGCAAAATTACAAGGACAATTGTCTTCCGGCGCTTAAAAATTTTATTGATAAGTATTATGAGAATGATAGTACGGTGTTTTTCCCGACTTAGCGTTTGCTCATTATGCCAGAACAACTCTGAAGGCTCTTGACCACTTGAACACTGATTTCCTGCCTAAGCTGCAAAACCCTCCAAACGTGCCTCAGTTAAATCCCATGGAAAAGTTTTGGTCAAATATGAAAAGAAATGTTTGGAGTAAGGAATATAAGCCACAAAACATCGACTGTTTGATATTAAAAATCAAAAGAGAGCTTGCTAAAATGGGTACAAAGTTAATTCAGGAGGCTATGCGCAAGGTACCCTTAAAAATAAGGAAGGCCGATCGCTACGATCATGAATATTTTATGTATAATAGCTTATAGTCTAATTAAAAACATATCAAAATTGAAGTTGGTCGGACTTGAAATACATTTTTTATTTGTATTACAACAGTTGTTCGTATTTCATTCCGCATACGTTAGCTGTATATGAATGCTGAATCTGGTATATTTGCAGCAAAGAATTAAAAATATTTGATTTAAACTGCACGCCGTTATCCGAAACAACAACTTCAAAACAATGAAAAATATCTTCTTCTAAATACTTGGTGACAGCATCAGCTGTAAACTTTTTAACTGTTTTCAAAAATGGGAAATTGGAAAAATGATCAAGAACGACAAACACCCCAATGTTTCC
The DNA here is from genome assembly GCA_037043405.1 of Drosophila subquinaria. NCBI lineage: Eukaryota > Metazoa > Arthropoda > Insecta > Diptera > Drosophilidae > Drosophila > Drosophila subquinaria. The sequence continues at coordinate 11,284 of JBAMBL010003193.1, read as the reverse complement.
GGACCGACTTCGAGGATACGGCCCCAAAAAATCCACGTAGAGTTTTTGAAAAAGTCTCTTCGTATCACCAGTTTTCCCCATTAAAGGACACAAAATACGATTTGGGTATTTCGTGCTTTTACAAATATCGCAGCTGCCTATATACTCTTTGACGTCACACACTATATTCGGCCAATAATAAAAACGTCATATTCTCTCCAAGGATTTGTTTATTCCACTATGGGCAGCTTGAGGATTCTCATGGTTTTGTCTCAACACAGATGAAATAACGCTGTTGGGCACCCAATTTTTCCAACACATATCATCCGCTATTCGGTCGCCACTTGCATGCTCGGTTCGCCTATAAATAATATTGCCGATGACCTTGATGTCAGGCATATGCGACTGATTTTTGAGCACTTTTTCCCTAATATTTCCATATTCTTCTGCCTTGAAATGCTCCGAATTCAAATCCACGAATTCTTCATTACCAATAGCAGATAGGTCTTCTGTATGCAGGCGAATTACGTTTGAATTAAAACACGACCGTTTTTTAAGAGTGTCAAGAATGTAATAACTACTTTATTTAGAGGAATTTGGGTTTTAATAACCTTACAAATGAGTCTTATCAATATTCTTATCCATAGAGTTTACATCTGTACAGACATTGTATTTATCTTGTTTGAATAGGTCAGAGTATCGGATTTACTTATCTTATATGTTTGTAGAGGTATTCAAATTCGTATCTGTTTAAAGGTTATCTTATTTGTTTAGGTCAGTTTTACAAATGTACTTTAATTATCTTATCGGAGTTTCTATTTAGTTAGGTTAGCGTTTATCACCAAACTACGCTTATACCGTCTTGGTTATGTGGCTCTTTGTTATTATCGATATCCTTATCGGTAGTCGTTGGTTGGGACGTAACTCCTCCCCGCTGAGATACAAAATACTCCTGGGCTTTGTTTAAAATTAGAATATTCATATTCTTTTGTTTTCTCCAAAGATATATAACTAAAACTATAAACGTAAGTGTAATTATTATTTGTAATATTTATTGGATTTAAATTTTTATGATATTTAAGTTTCTCTGTTTCCTTAATGTTATTAATATGTTGTTATTTAATATCGTTAAATGAAATCTTATGATCGAAGTTGACAGGTTCGTTTACAGGGTAATAAAATCTTTGTTGAAAAATATATTTTACGTTTGAAAATGATTGTTGAAATAAATTTAATCAACAATTTTGATAATGTATAAGATAGTTACCATTTAATATAATTTCTCTCTTATCGCAATTTTGTGATAACTTAATATTTTTAAAATTGTTTAGTAACAGTGTTTGATCGTCCATTTCCATAATTTCCGTAATTTTATAAGTAACTAATGAACAATATTTCGTAAAAATACAATGGTTGGAAATTCGAAGATCATTTAATGTTTTTTCATTTTCGTATGTATAAATTTTATTTTGATGCTTAAAAAATGTTTCTGGAGCAAAGTCTATTTCATTCATCTGCCCATCAGAAATTGGTTGTATAACTCTAGGCTGTACTTTCGTGAAATCTTTTGGTATTTTTATTATTAATAATATTCGATTTGTGGATATTTTTTAGACCCCGTACTTTAAAAAAGTAAAGGGGTCTATTATCACCAAATAAAATGTGCGTAACAGGCAGAAGGAGGCGTGGCAGACCCCATAAAGTATATATATTCTTAATCAGCATCAACAGCTGAGTCGATATAGCCATGTCCGTCTGTCCGTCTGTAAGAGCGCCTAGATCTCAGAGACTATAAGAGCTAGAGACTCCAAACTTGGTATGTAGGTTCGTCTATATTAAGAGCAGATCGAGTTTGTTTTAGATTTTGGATCGGACCACTATATCATATAGCTCCCATAGGAACAATCAGTTGAAAATCAAGTCTTAGCAAGGAAAACTTTTTTTCTGTTTTAGATATTTCAGCCAAACTGACAGAATATGCATAAAAGATGGTCCCATACATACTGACCAAATTTGATTGAAATCGGATTACTGTATCATATAGCTGCCATAGAAACGATCAGTCGAAAATCAAGTCTTAGTATGAAAATCTTTTTTGTTGTTTGAGATAACTAAATTAAACTGACAGAATATGCATATGGCATGGTAGTATACATCCTGATCAAATTTGGTTAACATCGAACCACTAAATCATATAGTTGCCGTAGGAACGATTGATCGAAAATATAGATTTAGAATGAAATTTTTTTTATTTTCTTAACCGAATTCATAGTTTGGAAATGTTCTACGTTTTTTACGTTTTGATCGCACACTTGACTGTAGCCGACTGGAGCCCCTTTGTAGGGCGAAAAGTATTTTTAGTACATATCTATATTAAAATTTGTTGCAATTATTATTATTTTATTTTAAGCAGTGTTTGCTTTTCCATAGTAAGTACGGGGTCTCCGACAGTCGAGTATACTCGACTGTAGCACCGTCGACTAGTTTTTGTTTAACTTCGAGTTGATGTTAGTTTTTAAAGGATATCTACGGATACATCCTAAAAAATTCTAAGCAGCAAAATCTTGTGATTGTTATTGTTATTCAACTATTTTCACTTTTCAAGAACTTTAAACTTTCCCTGTAACACATATATTTAAGTAACAAAATCTTATGATTTTTTTTGTTATTAAAATATTTTCACATATACTTAAGTTCGATATATCTTCGGATATATTCAAAGCGAATTTGAATGCTAATATCTTAAGATTTAAGTAGACTTTCCCGGCTGCGCCAATTACGTTTGAATTAATACACGACCGTCTCTTAAGAGTGTCAAGAATGTAATAACTACTTTATTTAGAGGAATTTGGGTTTTTATAACCTTACAAATGAGTCTTTTCAATATTTTTATCCATAGAGCTTACATCTGTTCAGACATTACATTTATCTTGTTTGAATAAGTCAGAGTATCGGATTTACTTATCTCATATGTTTGTAGAGGTATTCAAATTCGTATCTGTTTAAAGGTTATCTTATTTTTTTAGGTCAATTTTACAAATGTACTTTAATCATCTTATCGGAGTTTCTATTTGGTTATGTCTTGGTTATAAGGCTCTTTGTTATTATCGATATCCTTATCGGTAGTCGTTGGTTGGGAAGTAACTCGCGTGATAATGCATCCGGAACCACATTTTGGCTTCCTTTTCTGTGGAATATTTTAAAATCGAATCCTTGCAGCTTGAGTGCCCAACGAGCTAACCTTGAACTCAAATCTGATTGGGACATAAGCCACTTCAAAGAAGCATGGTCTGTAACTATTGAAAACTCTTGCCCCTCAATGTATGCTCTAAATTTTTTCATACACATTACAGCTGCCAAGCATTCTTTTTCCGTCACCGAGTAATTGCGCTGACAACGCACTATAGGTCAAATGGACCCTTTTTCTGATATAAACTAGTTTTGTAACAGTATTCAAATAAACAAACTTTTCTTACATTCCTGTTAGGAATACATTGAACTGTAATGTTGCATACCAGAAATGTTAACATTGCATTCTGATGTTATGTTAACAGCTTTTAAACACTTAGCTCATAAATTGTGCAAATATTTTTGTTGAAGTTCAAGTGGCTCTAGTTATTTTAAATTGAAATTTTTGTATTCAAATTATAATGAATAAGGATCAGTGTGGCTTGTACAATATGTTGCTTGATCTGTATTTTTGATATTGTTCGTGTTGTCTGCAGTAAGTGTCCATAAAGTGACGATTTCAAAAATAATTATTTGGGAAGAATTTTAAAAAAATGTCAGCACTTCTCTGCGAACTGACTATATACATGTTGTAGAGTAATTCCTTGTGAACTCATAGCAGTTAAGTTTACTTCCCACCTTTTCTCACTTCCAAAATTTAGCTTTTTAGCACATAACCTACATGTAAGCAATGCAGGTCTACTCGAAGCATAACGAAAAAATAATGGAAAAACTGATGGAGTGGATACTGTTGTACGTTAATTTAAATGGTATATCGAATTTATTAATATTACGACACACAGACAACATAAAAACATAGATATTTTTAGTTACAGGCTAACTACTCTCCGAAAATAAGATCCAAAAAAATTCTTCTAAAAATTTGAAAAAAAAAACAAGAAATTTGAAATATACTTAGAAAGTATAAAAAAGCAATACTTTAATATTTATTAACAAAAAAAAAAAAATTAAAAATATTTTTTTTTATATATTTTTTTCAAATAAACTTTCCACTGAAAACTGGATAAGCCTTCGAGTTATTAATTTATATCAGAAAAATGGTCCATTTGACCTATAGTGCAACGGTTTAATTTGCGAGACATAAAGGCTATTGGGATTTCGTTACCACTGCTATCCGTCTGCATTCAGACACCCCCTACTCCAGTGTGACTAGCATCGCAATGTACAGCAAATGGAGCCTTAAAATCTAGGCTATGCAACACCGGTGCATGACACATTTGATTTTTCAACATTTCAAACGCCTTTTGCGCCTCTTCCGACCAATGAAACTTTTGACTCTTCTTGAGTGTATCGGTTATTGGCGCAGCTATACCAGCATAGCTCTTAATAAACTTATGGCACCAACCTGTCATACCTAGGAACCGCCGAACTTGTTTCACGGATCGTGGGATAGGAAACTCCACTATCGCTGAATTTTTTTCCGGATCGGTTTGTATGGTCCCATGTCCAATTATATGACCTAAATAAGACACCTCCTTCAGACAAAATTTGATCTTTTCCACATTTATGGTTAGTCCACCCATTTTTAATCGCGCTGCTAGTGTCTTTAACACTGCAATGTGCTGATCAAATGTTGCTGATATAACTAACAAGCCATCTAAATAAACAAAAATCTCATTTCGAAGCTCTGGAGGAATTACTTTGTCCATTAACTTTGACATAGTTTGAGGAGCATTTGACAACCCAAATGGCATCACGGTGTACTGATGATGATTTTCATGCAACGGAATTTGCCAGTACGCATCCTTTAAGTCGATGCTTGAGATAAACTCGGCTTTTGAGAGACGACTAAGAATCCCGTCAATCAATGGCATCGGGTAAGCATTCTTGACCGTTACCTCGCTAACTTTCGTACTATCAATACACAGACGGACTTTGCCTGGTTTCCTTACAAGGACAACTGGGGAGGACCACGGACTCTCAGATTCCTCAATTACACCTAAATTCAGCATTCTATCCAACTCCTCATACATTAACTTTTCAACTGCTGAAGAGACGGCATGATGCCTTTGTTCTATGGTCCTACATCGATATCATAAGTCAACCAAGTTGTCTTGCCTAATCCATTCTCTAAAAATGATGGAAATGTTTTAATTGTCTCTGCTAGTTGTTGTTGCTGCAGATCTTTTAATGATATTTTCTTTTTTTCGTCAAAATCTATACCCGCCAGAGAGGGACTGTAACTTTTATTTACTAAAAATGGCTGGCAGTAAATCATATGTTCTCCAAAGTTCAATTCCTAAATACAATTCTTGAGTCAACGTAGGACCACATAAAATTGTAGGCGTTTATTTTCCCCTCGGAAACAGATATCTGTCGTTAACTTTCCCCCAATTGCTTGGCTATTTCCATCTGCGGTGCGTACAGTCGACCTAACTGGAATTAATTTATGCTCCTTTTCAATTAATTCTAGTGCGAGTGATCCACCTATGATGGAGGCTCTGGTGTCCATTAATCCACTCAGAGTTTTTCCTAGTAGGGTCATTTCGGCGTATGGCCGGTAGTCCTTGGAATTATTGATTACTGACAAAGCCACTGCTTCTCGGTGAGCTTTGCACTTCAAGCGATACGAAATTTTTCGCCGTTGCTGACGACTTGATGATTTTTCTAATGAAAGGTCAGATAACATTTGCACACTTTGGTGTGATGGTAAATCAGGAAGTATTTGAACGTAGGGTTGAATTTGTGAAAATCTACTGCGTACTAATCTGTGTTGGTCGCCTTGGAGACCATCTGTTTGCGTGCTTTGGTCGGCAACGCCCGCGTTGTGGAGTTTTTTGACGCATTACAACTGTTGCATGCCGGCCTATATGTATCTGATTTCCCGCAGCCATAACAGAAAACACTACGCTCCCAAGTGCAATCTTGATAACGGTGTCCTTGGCCACCACAGTTCCAACACGACAGAGTTACGGCCGCCAAATCCAGCTCCTCTTCTTCTTCGGCCTCATACGCATCATCACTCACTATAGGAGACGCTAAAGCATGCACCATTCTCCGTGGTGGCACTTGTGAAGAAGGCTTTGCCACCGATTGCATAAATCGTTCGCGAGTGCGCACAATATGGCGTAATTGAGCTATTGTAGTGATTGTCACATACAAAATTTCGTGCTAAATCGCGGGCAAAAGATTTGCTCGAAGCACCTCCAGAATTAAAGTTTCAGACAGTGGCTGCAAAAGTTTGTCGGATAACGACACAATAGCTTCATAGAAAGTATCGAAGGATTCATTTTGATAAGCGCCAAAATCACTCACTAGCACTTCCCCCAAACAAATTGCTAGCATAGCGAGCAACTAATTCGAAGTTCCCCTCCAAGGTTTGCATTGTCAGAGCCTCCACCCAACGAACTCGTCAACCGACTCGGATGGATGTCCCGAAAACCTCAATTTCCAATTGGAAATCAATTGGCTTATTCGATCAGGTCTCAAGTCACCAACCTGATGAGATCCCACTGGAGTTTGCAATGTTCCATTGTTCCTCTCTTGACTGCTTGCAATATGCCCAGCAAACGCTACACGATTAGGATATTGAAGAAATTGTTCGAAAGTCTGATGCTCAATACTCTGTGACGGCTCTGGAGCTATATTGTCTTCACCTGATCGACTGCTTAAACGTTGTAAGCCGACTTTAATAGTTTGGGCCAACATTTGTGTCTGCTCATATAATGCATTGGCTAAAGCGGTTCTTATAGCTTGCTGTATGCTCATAGTATTGACCTCCTGTTGATTCATGATGGTCTAACTGCACCATCTGCCTTAGGTTCACCCATTTGTTGTGGAGCTGCAGCCTCAGCTTGTTTTTGATTAGATTTTGCCTTTGATCTAGTCATAGTCTGCGGATCAGGCATTATTTGCGAGTTCTGGGCTGCCGTCAGTTCTTCAGCCAAGTTGCTACTCGAAGATCTAATTGACCACAAAAAAAACCTCTTTACGAGGTAAAAGTCTAGTGACGAAAATATTTTCATGCCCCCAAAATTTCTGATATCCAATTTTGTGACGAATAATATTAAGTTTTACATATAAATTATTTTAAGCAAAATTTTGGCACTCGGCACATTGCGCTAAAATGTATCAATTCTTCATACCAAATAAAACTCATTCACTGTTTTGCGCAGTGCCGAATGCAAAAATTTTGCTTAAAATAATTTATATGTAAAACTTAATATTATTCGTCACAAAATTGGATATCAGAAATTTTGGGGGCATGAAAATATTTTCGTCACTAGACTTTTACCTCGTAAAGAGGTTTTTTTTGTGGGATATCAGAAATTTTTGAATAAGACCTCAGAAATTTTGAAATTGCAATATTTTTTGACAGTATATGTAGCTTTGTCAACTTTGATTATTGTTTGTACAAGCTAAAGCAAATTGTCTGGCAACACTGGTCCCCTTTACAAACACACATGCCCAGCGCAAAAGCTATCAGCACTCTTAAAACTCTGGGTGCTATGACACTTTGCTGCTGCTATCCTATTCCCATTCTAAGTAAAATGTATGTATTCAGCTAACAGGTAATTTCCGCATTACGCTGCAAGCTGTGCAAAAAGCCCTTCGAAATACCTTTTCAACGATATATAGATCGCATCTGTAGCTTCTATCGTTTGGATGCTATGGTGGTTTCAATTTTAGCGGTTTTTAGCGATTTCCCGCTAAACTAGCGATTTTTCGCAAAAGTCGTAGAGCAAACGTTTCTAGATTTTTGAACCGGAACAAGTCCTCATTCAAACATTTAAGCTATCCAAACAAACAAACTAGCTGCTATGACACTTTGTTGCTGCTGCCCTATTCCAATTCAAAGTAAAACGTATATATTCAGTTAATAGGTTATATCTTCCAAACCTATCGGTTTGATATATGTGTCATATATCAAAAAACGCGAAATTTTACAATCTAAAACAAATTGAAATTTAAAAAAAATCGTTAGCGGCGTTTTCTCAAAAACCGCCAAAATGTGGGAGAAAATACCTTATTTCACCTGTAGAAATTTACCTGTGTACTTTAGAAAAAAAGTTAAAAGGTATACATAACAGCCCTTTAAAATACCTTTTCAACGATATATAGATCGCATCTGTAGCTTTTATCGTTTGACTGCTATAAGGGTATATAATTTTAGCGGTTTTTAGCGATTTCCCGCTAAACTAGCTTTTTTTCGAAAAAGTCGTAGAACAAACGTTTCTAGATTTTTGATCGGGAACAAGTCCTCATTCAAACTTTTAAGCTAAATCAACGCTTTGATACAAACAAACAAACAAACAAACAAACATACTGACTTTTCATCTCATTTTCAGAAGGCCCCTAAAAATTTCAAAATTAATTATCTTTCGAACCAGTTGTCCGATTTCGATGATCGAGATGAGAATTGTAAAAAATTCAACGAAAATTCAAAAAGGCTCCAGCGGCCCCATTAGCTCCAATAATTTAAATTTTTTCCCTCCCACTTACACCTGTTTATCTCACGAACCAGGTGAGTTTCCAAAAGTCTTAGTATGCACATTTGTAAGTTAAGTTGAAACCTTTCGATCGGTATATAACTCGACCTGATCGGACAGTCATAGCAAATCTTCCATTCTTCCTGTGTATATATGCTATTCGCCTTCGCACCCTTCGTGCTGCTTTCGTCACTAGCGCGGACTGCCGTCCGCGGACTGCCGTCCGTCCGTCTATATGAAAAGGTATTTCGAAAAGCTCTTAGGCATACCTTAAAAGTTTTTTTTTAATTATAAGGGTAAACAGTTACAGGTTAAATAAGGTATTTTTTCCCACATTTTGACAAATTAAGAAAAATCTACACATCAAATCACATCAAATATTGCAATTTTAAAATTTCTGATGTCTTATTCAAAAATTTCTGATATCCCATAAAAAAAACCTCTTTACGAGGTAAAAGTCTAGTGACGAAAACATTTTCATGCCCCAAAATTTCTGATATTTAATTTTGTGACGAATAATATTAAGTTTTACACATAAATTATTTTAAACAAAATTTTTGCATTCGTCACTGCGCAAAACAGTGAGTTTTATTTGGTATGAAGAATTGGGACATTTTAGCGCAATGTGCCGAGTGCCAAAATTTTTTTAAGGCCCTATTCCCTTTCAGCAAAAAATTTTTTTCGACTTTTTTTTGCATTTTTTTATAGCTTGGACATTTAAGAATATAACCCTAAAAGGGTTTTTTGAAATTCGAAGTACTTTAGGAGTTATGGCCTTTTTTGTCCAGCAATGTTAATGTTAATGCACGTGGAGTCAAAACTTTGAACGCGTTTATCTCGAAACCACGTTTTTCGAGCTGGCGGCCACGATTCCGCCAGTTCTACTGAACCGATTTGGATGAAACAAAGTTTAATCGACGTAGAATTGTCACCATTCTGGCCCGTAGTAAAATAAAAATTTTGCGATTTTTTTTACTATTTTTTTTTTACACTAAACTACAAAAAAATGGGTCCAAATCGATTTGTCAATTTCAAGTGGCCGCCATTTTGTCAAAAAAAATCGCAAAATTTTTATTTTACTACGGGCCAGAATTACATCTATACTGATTATAACCCCGTTTTTTTCATTTCCGACGCTCCGGAGACCCGGAATCGTGGCCGCCGTGACGACACCTTTTTTTTCAACCCCCAACTTTGAAGTCTCATTACTTTTTGAACACCCCTCGTGTCGAGGCAAAAAAAATTTTTTTATTTTTTTTCATTCATTACTAATTCAATAAAAAAAACAAAATTCAAATATCTTTTTGCGTTTTCAAATGAGAATTTTTTCAAAAAAGGTCCAAAAACAGCAAGCTGAAGGAGAATAGGGCCTTAAAATAATTTATATGTAAAACTTAATATTATTCGTCACAAAATTAAATATCAGAAATTTTGGGGCATGAAAATATTTTCGTCACTAGACTTTTACCTCGTAAAGAGGTTTTTTTTATATCATTATACCACCGATGTAATAACTTTTCTGCATGTGCAAGCGATGTTGCAAGTGTGGCAATACAATGCTGTCGCCGCACTTCGGCGTATTTTTTAATTTTTATTATATTTTATTATATTTTTTCTTAATTTAAGTTAGTTGTTGTATTTTCATGAAGTCTAGTGTTAGTTAGGTTTAATGCGAAGCGAGAGCGCAATAAAGCTTTCGTCATTCGCTCTGAGAGCGAATTCGCCTCGCTTCGCCACCGTAGGGTAAAGCTAGGCTTAAGGGAAATGAAATATCTAGTTGTCGAAATATATTATAACGATACGCACGAACGCACAATCGCTCGTTAATATCATTTTAAAAGCCACCAATTTTTCCCTAAGTTAATAAATAATATTAACCACTCATAAAAACTCTTATGAATTTTCATGGCGCCCCCGGGTGGACAATTTTAAAGTGATTTTTTGTATTTTTTTTCGAATTGACAACAGTGACAATAGTGACAATTTAAGTTCGAAGTGTTTTTATTGTTTCGAACAGTGCAAACACAATATATAACTTGTCGGCGGTGCTACAGTCGATCGGTACTCGACTGTCGGAGACCCCGTACTTATTATAAAGATATCTCAAACAACAAAAAGATTTTCATACTAAGACTTAAATTGGACTGATCGTTCCTATGGCAGCTATATGATATAGTAATCCGATTTCAATCAAATTTGGCCAGTATGTATGGAACCATCTTTTATACATATTCTGTTAGTTTGGTTGAAATATCTCAAACAGCAAAAAAGTTTTCCATACTAAGACTTGATTTTCAACTGATTGTTCCTATGGGAGCTATATGATATAGTGGTCCGATCCAAAATCTAAAACAAACTCGATCTGCTTGCAATATAGACGAACCTACATACCAAGTTTGGAGTCTCTAGCTCTTATAGTCTCTGAGATCTAGGCGCTCTTACAGACGGACAGACAGACGGACGGACATGGCTATATCGACTCGGCTGTTGATGCTGATTAAGAATATATATACTTTATGGGGTCTGCCACGCCTCTTTCTGCCTGTTACGCACATTTTTTTTTGTGACAAAGTTAATAGACCCCTTTTTTTTTTTTAAGTACGGGGTCTAAAAATAAATACATATTA